>OY740717.1:102776080-103261476 GCA_963513945.1 Hydrotaea diabolus | reverse complement strand
TCTCCTCTCCTCTCTCTCTCTCTCTCTCTCTCTCCTCTCTCTCTCTCTCTATCTCTCTCTCTCTCTTCTCTCTCTCTCTCTCATCTCCTCTCTCCTCTCTCATCTCCTCTCTCTCTCTCTCTCGTCTCTCTCTCTCTCCTCTCTCTCTCTCTCTCTTCTCTCTCTCTCTTCCTCTCTCTCTCTCTCTCTCTCTCTCTCTCTTCTCTCTCTCTCTCTCTCTCTCTCTCCTCTCTCTCTCTCTCTCTCTCTCTCTCTCTCTCTCTCTCTCTCTATCTCTCCTTGTATCATGCGAAGTTTAAGCTGCTGCCAAGTTAGACTGCAACATTTGCCAAATATCATCAATAGCCGCATTTTGGCTGTTGATAGTCGCTGCTGTCGCGTATTTCTATTGTCGAATCTAAGGCATTTTTTTATGCACTTCATGCAATCTAATGATAATGCAGCTTTATATATTGGACAACGCGTTGGGCCCCATAACTCTTCAAGAGGTTCACTATTCGATTTAGTGAGTCCAGCATACAAAATAATAGCCAAAAAAGCATCGAACTCTTTCAAAGTAATTGGTTTCCATTCCTTTGTGTTCAGTTGAATTTGCCAAATTCCATGCAGCGTTCACTTCCCTGCCTTTCCGATTTGATTCGCGTATTATGATGTACGCCATGTCTTCGGTGATGAGCGAGCGGAATATGGTAAAGGGGTCATATGTGGTTCCTCCTTGTGTAGTCGACCACGTTATGAGCACGGGTACGGGAAGTCGGTGGTGCATTTTTAGTCCCATTTGGTGCCATCTTAGGAAATGAAATAATTGTCACTTGTTTGCTGACCATCAGTTTTCTTCCTCTTCATCATCGTCGTCATCACTTATATCTTCATTGATGTCTATATGTGGTTCAGTTTCCGCATCCGTCATCATCCGCACCTTCAAGACCAAATGCAGAAATAGCACCTTCATCACTCATTTCCGCACTCATGAAGTCTGCAAACCTATCATCCACTGAACGTCTTTCATCCTTACTCATTTGCTGGTAGCGTATACTACGACGTACCACAGTTTCAGCAATGTCTAAGTTTTCCTCTGCTATTGTATTGTACTTTTATTTCTCTTTATAAAATTCAAAATAAAAATTTTGCACTCGATGTTCACTGTCCACTCTCAACTTTCACTGATTTGGTTTACGAAACTACAGGCGCTGTTATACTCTCTTCTACGTCTACCTGGCTTCTAGCTTGTACGTCTGCGTCAATGTGAGAGTAAGAGTAGTAGCGTAAAAAGATGATGTCTTTCCTGGTATCGTGAAATTGGCTTATATAAAATTATTTCGAATAGATTTATATATTGACAAAACTTCAAAGGAACTGAATAAATCCACCGTCGAACATTCGATTCTTTTGGAATTGGAACAACCTTATGTGTTTTTAATGCATCAGGGTATATACTACTGTCTAGGATATTATTGAAAATTCTTGCCAAGTATGGAGTGAGAATATGAACACATGTTATTATCCAATTCACATTGGACAAATTATCGGTAAAAAAAGTTATTCATTGAGTCTCGATATACACAAACTCCTTGACTAGTATTCTACGAGTATCTGGCCAAAATTCAGGGACTGCATCCATAGAGAAGATATCTATTGACACATTTGATTAGAAGACATTTGATGATTTAAATTTATAAATATTCTACTCGAGGTCACCTTCCAACTTCGTCTTAATATAACATTGAATTTCGTCAATTATGCTGTGGGGGGCAAGTCGAGAAATAAAGACAGTCCAGAGCAGTCATAGAAACCAAGTTGTCGCTATTGGCTTTGAAAACGATAAGAAAAAAATGCTTTGGAGTCATGAAAACCAATGTTATCGGTTTTATTAGCAACAGCTGATTCGAACATTGGTTTTATTTACATTCGAAATGGACAAAACCAACATGATTTCATGACACCAAATTGGTTTGCAAAAAACGACAATTAGCAAAACTGACATGAGTGTTTTTGCTGGGATTACAGTTAAAATCCTCGGTCTACTATTAACTGACGAACAGGCCAAATTTACCGTTTAAACAAACGATCTGCCTCCGATCTCAACGTCAACAAACACCTTACTGACATTAAGAGGACATCTAGAAACCGGTGTTTGAAGGTTCACATTCAATGCTGAAATTGAATGCGGTGGCCCTTACGATTTATTAACAGGTACAACTAGAAATAATTTATTCTCCTCAGAAAATGGTCCCACAATCCATCGGCAAAATGTTTACCTGTTCCATTATATGTACACAAATGACGCCTGACCAAAAGATGGCTTCTCCGTCGGCTGAGAAGAATATTTCCTTAACGATTTCTCTCGTTTTGTTTATCGTCGTCTGTGATGAGAAGGACTTATCCAAGTCTGATATGTGTTAATTCTATTTTTTTATATGCTTAATTTGAATTATTGAGTCCGCTCCATAGGAGCCATACAATAATTACACGAATCTTAAGTATATTTCAATAATGAATTCTAGTGTGGATTTTTTGTTATGTGGTTCTCTACATATTGGCAGGATTTGCATTAATTTCTCCACAAAAGTATGTAACTGGTATTGATCACATATCTGATATTGATCACATATCGCGATATTATGTAGAGCGAAAGAACTCTAGTTATGTATGTATAACATATAGCTCTATATTAGCAAAAGGGACGACTTTAAAATGGTTGAGTCGATTTTGTTAGTAGGTGCGCACTGTTGTAAGCATTTAAGTGTTCACATAATTGAGAGTTTAAGGCAAAATTTGGATTAAACCTCTATAGCCAGACATTTGCGTAATTAAGGTTTGTAGGTTTTTCGTGTTGACTGTTTTAAAGATAACGTATGAGAGCATTTAGAATTCAACACAGTCTTTTTGGGGAGTTCATTCGCGATTTCTATTGACTGTTTTAAGAATTTGTATTAAAAAACACGTCGTTCGTTTCTCCGTTTCTCTCTCTCTTCTCTCTCTCTCTCTTTTCTATCTCTCTCTCTGTCTCTCCCTCTCTCTCCTCTCTGTATCATGAGAAGTTTAAGCTGCTGCCAAGTTAGACTGCAAAATTTGCCAAATATCATCAATAGCCGCATTTTGGCTTTTGATTAGTCCGCTGCTGTCGCGTATTTCCATTGTCGAATCTACTGCATTTTTTATGCACTTCATGCAATCTAATGATAATGCAGCTTTATATATTGGACAACGCGTTGGGCTCCATAACTCTTCAAGAGGTTCACTATTCGATTTAGTGAGTCCAGCATACAAAATAATAGCCAAAAAGCATCGAACTCTTTCAAAGTAATTGGTTTCCATTCCTTTGTATTAGTTGAATTTGCCAAAATTCCATGCAGCGTTCACTTCCCTGCCTTTCCGATTTGATTCGCGTATTATGATGTACGCCATGTCTTCGGTGATGAGCGAGCGGATATGGTAAATGGGTCATATGTGGTTCCTCCTTGTGTAGTCGACCACGTTATGAGCACGGGTACGGGAAGTCGGTGGTGCATTTTTAGTCCATTTGGTGCCATCTTAGGAAATGAAGTAATTGTCACTTGTTTGCTGACCATCAGTTTCTTCCTCTTCATCATCGTCGTCATCACTTATATCTTCATTGATGTCTATATGTGGTTCAGTTTCCGCATCGTCATCATCCGCACCTTCAAGACCAAATGCAGAAATAGCACCTTCATCACTCATTTCCGCACTCATGAAGTCTGCAAATCTATCATCCACTGAACGTCTTTCATCCTTACTCATTTGCTGGTAGCGTATACTACGACGTACCACAGTTTCAGCAATGTCTAAATTTTCCTCTGCTATTGTATTGTACTTTTATTTCTCTTATAAAATTCAAAATAAAATTTTGCACTCGATGTTCACTGTCCACTTCTCAACTTTCACTGATTTGGTTTACGAAACTACAGGCGCTGTTATACTCTCTTCTACGTCTACCTGGCTTCTAGCTTGTACGCCTGCGTCAATGTGAGAGTAAGAGTATGCGTAAAATGATGATGTCTTTCCTGGTATCGTGAAATTGGCTTATATAAAATTATTTCGAATAGATTATTATATAGTGACAAAACTTCAAAGGAACTGAATAAATCCACCGTCGAAAACATTCGATTCTTTTGGAATTGGAACAACCTTATGTGTTTTTAATGCATCAGGGTATATACTACTGTCTAGGATATTATTGAAAATTCTTGCCAAGTATGGAGTGAGAATATGAACACATGTTATTATCCAATTCACATTGGACAAATTATCGGTGAAAAAAAGTTATTCATTGAGTCTCGATATACACAAACTCCTTGACTAGTGTTCTACGAGTATCTGGCCAAAATTCAGGACTGCATCCATAGAGAAGATATCTATTGACACATTTGATTAGAAGACATTTGATGATTTAAATTTATAAATATTCTACTCGAGGTCACCTTCCAACTTCGTCTTAATATAACATTGAATTTCGTCAATTATGCTATGGGGGGCAAATCGAGAAATAAAGACAGGTCAGAGCAGTCATAGAAAACCAAGTTGTCGCTATTGGCTTTGAAAACGATAAGAAAAAAATGCTTTGGAGTCATGAAAACCAATGTTATCGGTTTTATTAGCAACAGCTGATTCGAACATTGGTTTTATTTACATTCGAAATGGACAAAACCAACATGATTTCATGACACCAAATTGGTTTGCAAAAACGACAATTAGCAAAACTGACATGAGTGTTTTTGCTGGGATTACAGTTAAAATCCTCGGTCTACTATTAACTGACGAACAGGCCAAATTAACCGTTTAAACAAACGATCTGCCTCCGATCTCAACGTCAACAAACACCTCACTGACATTAAGAGGACAACTAGAAACCGGTGTTTGAAGGTTCACATTTAATGCTGAAATTGAATGTGGTGGCCCTTACGATTTATTAACAGTACAAACTAGAAATAATTTATTCTCCTCAGAAAATGGTCCCACATCCATCGGCAAAATGTTTACCTGTTCCATTATATGTACACAGATGACGCCTGACCAAAAGATGGCTTCTCCGTCGGCTGAGAAGAATATTTCCTTAACGATTTCTCTCGTTTTGTTATCGTCGTCTGTGATGAGAAGGACTTATCCAAGTCTGATATGTGTTAATTCTATTTTTTATATGCTTAATTTGAATTATTGAGTCCGCTCCCTAGGAGCCTTACAATAATTACACGAATCTTAAGTATATTTCAATAATGATTCTAGTGTGGATTTTTTGTTATGTGGTTCTCTACATATTGGCAGGAATTTGCATTAGTTTCTCCACAGAAGTATGTAACTGGTATTGATCACATATCTGACAATTTTAAACCTGGTTTGGCTTAAACCTCGTTATGAAGAGCCAGAGGACCTTTACATTCATTTACAGAACGTTCGCGATATTATGTAGAGCGAAAGAACTCTAGTTATGTATGTATAACATATAACTCTATATTAGCAAACGACTTTAAAATGGTTGAGTCGATTTTGTTAGTAGGTGCGTACTGTTGTAAGCATTTAAGTGTTCACATAATTGAGAGTTTAAGGCAAAATTTGGATTAAACCTCTATAGCCAGACATTTGCGTAATTAAGGTTTTGTAGGTTTTTCGTGTTGACTGTTTTAAAGATAACGTATGAGAGCATTTAGAATTCCACACAGTCTTTTTGGGGAGTTCATTCGCGATTTCTATTGACTGTTTTAAGAATTTGTATTAAAAAACACGTCGTTCGTTTCTCTGAAGTCTTAACGAACTGGGACTGCACAATAATTGTCTAGCAAGTCTGTTTTTACGACGTTCGAGCTTCTCTATGTACTTTATATTGATGTTCCAAATCGTCATTTTAACACTAGGTATTTTTAAGTCTCGTTCTCCATATACAAAGGGGCAGCGGTAATCAGCCGCATTGTCTTCGATTGGACTGTTTGGATTTTGTCGAGATTGCTCGATTTTGCTTTGCCCTATAGCTGAGCACCGTATAACCAGATAGGTTTGATTGCACTTATATTTAACAGTTTGCAGTTCGCGTTAAGGATCCAGTGAAGTTAATGGACCTTAAGTTTCAGTTGAGTCTTCTGGGCTTCGATATGACTTCTCCAGTTGAGTCGGCGATCCAGGTGGATTCCAAGGTATGTAACATTATCAGATTGAGAAAAAGGGATATTGTTTAGTTTCAATGTCGGACAAGTGCTAAAATTCAGTGTGAAAGTTACCTGTGTGCATTAAGCCTCATTTAATTATATTCTCCAGTCATAGAGCCAAACTTATACTCGTCTGAGATAAACACCTATATTCATATATGCAATATCCTACATTGAGTGTGAGACCATTAAAGCGGTATCGTCGGAAAAAGTGGATGTTAGCACGTTTGTGCAGGTAGGGATATCTGCTGTAAACAAAAGGTAAATAAGTTAAATAATTCAGAAAATTTATTTTGAATATTCATAACTCGAATCTCTTCTTGGATTCTTCCGCCAATGTATCCCTGACGAATTTGTAAAACTTAATATTAATTCTACTACACCGCGGACAACACCATTACTCTGGCCATACAATAGGCGGTACGAACTAAGTCCCCAATGAACTAAGTCCCCAAAACGAAAATGAACTAACCCCCCAAAATTGGGGACTTATTTCATAATGAAATAAATCCCCAATTTAGAAAATGAAATAAACCCCCAATGAAATGAAATAAATCCCCAAAATAAAAATGAACTAACTCCCCATTTTCTGGGGAGTTAGTTCATAATGAATTTATTCCGCATTTTTAAAATGAAATAAGTCCCCATTTTTTTGATATATTTTATTAATATATTATAACTGAGCAACAGACACATATTCGATAATAACAAATTAAAAAAAAACAGTTCATATTAATATCTATCTAATTACGAGAAAAAAAAACTTAAACATATACTTGCATGGTGCCTTCCACTATTTGGCGGCAATATGGGCAACAATAATTTTGCAAACCTTTTGAAATTGAATCTGCCTGTAGTTTGAGAATGCAGTCATCGCAAATCTTTAGATGTTTGCAGGGAAGAAGGACAATGTTTGCAGTCTTAGCTTGACAAATAATGCATTCGGTGTCATTGTTGCGAGTTGGTTGTTCTTCAAGTTCTTCTGGCATTTCATCTTCGGATGACTCTTCTTCAAAAATATTCAGCTTTGGGACCATATCCACATATATTTCATTTTTTTCATAAACAATTCGTGAAAGAAATGTGGCCACTGTTATTTTTCCTTCATCCAGAAGTAAAGTTGCCTCCCTAATTTTATTGTTCTTTTACACACTGTCCTTTCTTTTCTTTTTCGCTAGGGATCCTCCACTTTCGCATAATATGGAAAAACGTCTGCTTTTGAAAAATTCTTCTTCTTGAATTATGCGGACGAATATAAAGAAGTGCCCATTTTTTCCAGCTGACCGACCAAGAATGCCATTATAAGCCTCGACGGCAGAGGTCGTTCTAGTAACCTGTTTATGCACTGAGAAATTTTTGCAGCAAATCTAATAAATGAAATGCATGCATTTTAAGATTATTAAAAAAAAATTTATACTATATATTACTACCTTGTTAATCCATTGGCTTTCAAAATACTTTAAAAATGGGAAAAATAAGCCATCGCTATCCATCAAAAATATTTGCGATTTTATTTCATTAAATTAACAGCGTATTAAGTCTGCTGGTAATAACGGAAGGGCAAGAATTTTATGGTAAAGCAGGGACGCACTCTTTGATGATCTTATGTACTCCAATAACGTTTTATGCTTACACATATTCCGTCTAACAGCCTGGCAAAAATGGAACCTGAAAAAAATTAATATATAGTAAATTTAGTTGCCAATACTTTTAATACTTTTGTTTAACGAATTTAATTTATCATAACGTATTACACTCAAACGGAATAGCTATTTATGCACCAGCATTTTATAGTTAATAAATTAATAGTTTTTTGGTGTAAATCGGTTGGAAATAAAAAATTCGCGCGAAATAAAAATGTGATAAATTTAAAATTTTATCACTTTTTTACTTACCTTTCACAAGTCCTGCGAAATGCTCTTCTAATAGAACTTAAATTTGTCTTACTGCCTCCTAGAATCCCTGACATGTCCACACAATCCTTCTTAATTGTAGTTAAAGCCTTTAACTCTTTGTAGGCTTCCTCCTCATTTTTTTTTGCTGGAACCAAATTTCCATCAGGAAGTAGATTCATCCTAGCTTTGCAATTTTTTTTCGGCATTCATATTTAATTACATTTTTATACGTAGACTTTTTCATATATATCATTTTTTGATCGAAATGGTACAAAAGCTCACTATTTCTGTGATTTCCAGAGATAATTTCAAAACTCATCTTGTTTTTTTTTACTTTTAATGTTCACTCCACGACGTAATAGCACAAACTAATTATTTTTTTCAATGAATACACTATGTTCACAATCAAAGAAGAGAATGCGTACAGAAATTGTAACGGTTCTTATAATGGAATTTTTAATAATTTTGGTATTTAGTGAAAATGAACTAACTCCCCAAAAATAATTTTGGGGATTTATTTCGTTCCTTGGAATTGGGGAGTTGGTTCATTATGAACTGACTCCCTAAATTTGAAACTGAAATAAATCCCCAAATAATGAACTAAGTCCCCAAAAATCGTTGTTGTTTCCTCCTGTATAACATTTTGGGGGGTTAGTTCATTTTCGTTTTGGGGACTTAGTTCATTGGGGACTTAGTTCGTACCGCCCATACAATACGATAGCAACTCATTATGAAAAAGTTTTGTTAATAAATAGAGGGAAGGTGTTATTGTACGTTATACACAAGAGATTACAAAATTATATTAGCAGAAGTGAAAAAAACAAAACAGTGGCAATACTAAAATATCCACAAAAGGAATAGAGAAGATAAACAGAATGCAATAAACAAGCTTCCAATAATTGAAGCTTAAATTAACACAGATGTTATTGTTGTTATAAATAACACAAAAAAAAATTAACAATAAAACGCACAAATATTAGATATTTATTAAATCACTAGATAGCACTTGATCACTAAACTATGTAACAAACACTTCTAATGGCAATAGACCCTTGTTTTCCACGGCATAGGCGACATGACGGTCTGTTCGTTCTACACGCAAACGACGGAGCAGCTCCAACAAAATTATGTAGTTATTTTGCTTTTGAACATTACAATTGTTTTTTCTTACCTCTACATCAAATGCTTCCATTGCGTTCCGTATCCTTGAATATGCGGTTATGCAATTGTTCAGCGCTCGTTCCTCTATGTTTGGCCGTGCCAATTGTTTTGTCAGCATCAGTAGGAATGACTTGTCACATCTTTTTATTGGCTTCATCTCGTTGTATGAAATAAATGCATCTAATGCAGCAGTATCCACCATATTAAAAAACATGGCCAGCGGTTTGTGAAGCGCTTTCATGTATATGCGCCAAGCATCTGGTCCATTGTATCAACGCCCGATTTGTTGGCGTTGTAATCCAAAAATAGCAAACGGCTTCTTTTTTCAGTTTGCATGTCCACACCGCAAGTATAATGTTGTGTCGACAGCAAAATTCCCGCTTTGTTCTTCTTGGGCACATATGAACATTGTGCTATATCGCCTTCCTTGAAGCCGAACAATATGCTGTTGACAGGAAGCGAATGATTTTTTTGGAATCCCTGAGGCACGCATGTCTTATTCGATCTCACTGTTCGAACATATGCGGGTTTCTTCCTGATCAAAGTACGCGCCAAATCCAAAGTTGTGAAAAAATTGTCGGCATAAATTGTGCGGCCTGTATTCAAATATCTCTCCGAAAGTTGATGTACAAAATTCTGCCCTTGATACGCCTCTCGTGCTTGGTCAGGCAATTTCCCAGAGTAAATCATTCCTTTGACAGGATAAAATGGTTTTGAGTTGCACAACCAAAGTTTCTTTAAACCGTACTTGGCAGGCTTCGATGGAATGTATTGTGTGAAGCGGGTGCGGCCTCTGTATGGGAATAACTGCACATCAACGGTCACTGTATCATGCGAAGTGTAAGCTGCTGCCAAGTTAGACTGCAACATTTGCCAAATATCATCAATAGCAGCAGTTTGGCTTTTGATTAGTCGCTGCTGTCGCGTATTTCCATTGTCGAATCTAAGGCATTTTTTTAATGCACTTCATACAATCTAAAGATAACGCAGCTTTATATATTGGACAACGCGTTGGGCCCCATAACTCTTCAAGAGGTTCACTATTCGATTTAGTGAGTCCAGCATACAAAATAATAGCCAAAAAAGCATCGAACTCTTTCAAAGTAATTGGTTTCCATTCCTTTGTGTTAGTTGGATTTGCCAGATTCCATGCAGCGTTCACTTCCCTGCCTTTCCGATTTGATTTGCGTATTATGATGTACGCAATGTCTTCGGTGATGAGCGAGCGGAATATGGTAAAGGGGTCATATGTGGTTCCTACTGGTCCCGGATTCCTCCTTGTGTAGTCGACCACGTTATGAGCACGGGTATGGGAAGTCGGTGGTGCATTTTTAGTCCATTTGGTGCCATCTTTGGAAATGAAGTAATTGTCACTTGTTTCCTGACCATCAGTTTCTTCCTCTTCATCATCGTCGCCATCACTTATATCTATATGTGGTTCAGTTTCCGCATCCGAATCATCAACATGAAAATTTGCTTGATATATGAAATCGTCATCATCCGCACCTTCAAGACCAAATGCAGAAATAGCACCTTCATCACTCATTTCCGCACTCATGAAGTCTGCAAATCTATCATCCACTGCACGTCTTTCATCCTCACTCATTTGCTGGTAGCGTATACTACGACGTACCACAGTTTCAGCAATGTCTAAATTTTCCTCTGCTATTGTATTGTACTTTTATTTCTCTTTATAAAATTCAAAATAAAATTTCGCACTCGATGTTCACTGTCCACTTCTTAACTTTCACTGATTTGGTTTACGAAACTACAGCCGCTGTTATACTCTCTTCTACGTCTACCTGGCTTCTAGGTTGTACGTCTGCGTCAATGTGAGAGTAAGAGTAGGTAAGAGTATGCGTAAAAAGTAAGGGTAAATTCAAACAACTCAAAAGGGACGGTAACGAAAATTCAAAAAGGGACGGAAAGTTTATTATGTTTCAAGGAAAGGCACAATAACATTTTCCAAAAAGGAACACGTTTGTGATGTGTTCAAACAATAAAACAAGCCAAAAGACAGTAACGATTTCTTGAAATTTCAGACAAGGTTCTAGACCTTTTCACACGTTCCCGTACTAAACTCATTTAAATCTCAATAAAAACCAAACTATTGGTCGGATCGCTTTGAAATGTTTAAAATGATTCTAGATAAAATTTCCTTGGAATACATGTGGGGGTCGGGTATACTTCCCATGGACCATCAAGGAGTAATTTCAGTTGGAATTGGAAAATGTCCCCAGGGACCTTCTCACTCGCCGGAGGGTTAATCACATTCTATGCGAAAGAACACGTAACCGTTTTCTCACAAAAAGCTGTTCTTCAAGCTCGGACGAGTTGTCAACTTTGCGAAGCAAATGCCAATATCGTTCACTTGCTATTTTGCTTTCGTCTGACAAAAATATATACAGTGAGCAGCAAAAGTCATGGTACCCCAGTCAAAATAAAACAAATCCATGAATTTCTGAAAATATACATAAAAATAAATATGAAATAAATTTTTATTTTGTGTATTTACTTGTATACTAAATAAAATCAATAGAATATTTCACTTGTTTAACTCAATTAACTATTTAAAAAATTAAACCGAAATAAGTGCATAATTTAGCACAGCAAAAGTCATGGTACCCCTGGGCAAAAATGATATTACATTAATTTACCCGAAAAAATAGGTTTGTAAAAATAGTTTGTTAGTTTTTAAAATTATAACGGTACTTTCCAATAAGCAGAAGAAGCATTTGTTCATTGCAAGAAGTCAATCAAGCTTTAAAAATGTCGAGAAAAGAGCTATTAATAGAAAAATAATAATTAATTGCCACAAAAATGGTAAATCTTATTCCGAAAATTATAAATAGGAGTAAATAACTGTAAAAAAAACTATAAAGCGATTCAAAATAAAAAAAAAAAATATTGAAAATAAACCGCGAACAGGCCAAAAGGGAAGATCGAAAAATTAAAGCCATTATAAAAAAATCCATGCACTTAAAATCATTTGCGAAAGATGTTTCTGCAGACACGGTACGTAGGTCCATTAAAGGGCAGGGTGCTATGCACAAACAACGAAAAGCGTATGGAGTTCGCAACAGAATACAAAAACAAACCAAATGAGTTCTGGGAAAAGGTTATTTTCTCGGACGAATCAAAATTTAATAAATTTGGATCATAGTGTTGCGGAAAAAGTGCGAAGAGCTACATACAAAGAATACTAGAAAAACAGTTAAGCATGGAGGCGGTGGAGTAATGGTATAGGGATGCATGTCAGCAGCCGGTGTTAGGAATTTGGTGTTCATCGAGGAGACAAAACAGTATAATACATTAATATCGTGAAAGAAAATCTGAACCAAAATGCCGACAAACTGAATATTCGGGATGATTACTACTTCCAACAAGACAATGATCCCAAGCACACCGCTGCCGATTTTAAGATGTGGAATGCACACAATACCCCACATATGCTAAAAACACTTTCTCAAAGTCCGGATTTGAACCATATTGAGCACTTGTGGAATCATTTAGAAAATGCATCAGATATAATACAGCTAAGGAAATAATTTTGACAGAATGGGATCAAAAATCCGCAGACTATACAAAAATGCTTGTAGACTCAATTCCAATTTTTTTAGAAATTTGGGTTGATGTTATATTGAAACTGGGGAACCATGACTTTTGCTGCTCACTGTAGGTAAATAAGTAAGAAAGTAAAACACCAAAAAAATGGAAAGCAAAAATGGAAGATCTGCTTAATGTTGAACTCCCTAGGACCTAGAACAAGTACACTGGCGGATTTCACAGTATTTTTTGTTTTGCTGTGACAAATTTGTTTTTTTTTGGTTGGTATAATTTATGTTTAGTTTTGAAGAATTTGTTTGTTTGTTCGTTTTTATCGCTTTGTTTATCTGTTTGTCTTTTTTATTTTGTTCTGTGTTTGTTGGCACAGTTGTATTTTCAATTTAGTATGATTTTATAGAAAAATGTAATAAATCAGAAAAATATCGATATGGCAACTCAATTACGTAACATAAAATTGACGCATGTAATAGCAGACCAACGAAAGGTTTCGTTGTTGAGAAACGAAAATTAAGACGAATTCGAGTGACTGACTTTCGTTCGCTCATGTTTTCGTTCGTCATAAAAAACAGTGTATAAATATTTCAAATCTAATGGCGCGGAATACTGAAATAATGTAAGTAACACGATAGGATTGTCAAGCGGAACTCGACCCATATACTACGAAACCGCTTAACATTTCTCTAGTCAGGCCAATTTATGAATATGGATGAGTAGTTTGGGATCGCAAATAGGATAACTATGTAAAAAATCAAGTCAGTGCTAAAACAATTTTAACTATTCTCTTAAAAAATCTACATTGGAGGCCTCGATATCAACTCTCTTTTTACAACTGAAGGTTAAATCTTATTAATTTGCTCTTATTAAATAGTAGCAATCTATGATGATGGCATATACAATCATCATCGGTGTTGTGGCTTCTGAATATTTAAAATAACAAATCTCTATTAACGTCCCAGTTAGACCATCTAGATACTTTCAGGTTTTAAACGGATTACGGACTTCCAAAGGTACAGTTATGTGGTGATTCATTTTTTAGAATGCGTTTGGTTTTAACTCATTATATTATTTAAATGACTACTCCTTAGGTTTTGATGCATTAAAATCTATAACTTATTTTTATTTAAATTCATTGTTTTCAAAACAATTCAAACTACTTTCAATGTACTAGTTTCCTAATGTATAACTATAGTTTTTCTCATATTTTAGTTTGTTTTGGTTTCTAATATTTTACTAATGTAAAGTAAAGGTGGTTATATTTAAGTTTGTGTATATTTTCTATTGATTATTATATTTTTTTGTACCGATTGGCTGTAGCTAATTTAGGGGTTGGGTACGTTCCTTCGATATTATTAAAAACAGCACATCAATCCCGCGACTGCCGATTCTATGTACCGGATTAACCCGAAACAAACACTCTTCGGCCAGGGGCAGTCACCTCAACAATATGTTTTTTTTGTTCGTCCATTTTTCCGTCGTGGGAGCAGCACTTCCCGGAATGCCTGCTCCAATACTACTGGTCCGAGCCGGGATCGAACAAAACTCCGGTTCTTGGATCTGCTCGGTTTGTCAGAACCGTATACAACATCGTGCTACGTCTGTAAGGTGTAATCGTTGCACGGAGTGGACGCACTTCAGGAGCTGTTTAGGTCTGAACCACATCAGGGAGTATAGCGAAGGGAGCAGTGGGTCTCTGGATTTGGCGTTATCATCGCCGTCTATATTTTCGTCGTAGTCGTCATCAAAATCCAACTGCGAGACTCCCACGCAGACGACCTCGCAACAGCATCAACATATACAGAATCTTACACCACAGATTGCTGTTGCCACTCCTGACAGAACATCAATATTGCAATTTCATTGCAATGGCCACGCAACAAAATCAGTGAGGTATTAGAATTTATAAATCGGAGAAAAATTATGGTCGCTGCGAACCAAGAAACAAAAATAAATGTCATCTGCAGCATGCACAGTTGTGACGGATACAACGTGCTACGTAAGGATCGCACCAGAAGTGGAGGTGGGGGACTTGCTTTTGCTGCTACACCATTCTGTGTAGTATGGACCTATTTCGCCTGAGCTTGACTCTAGAGACCCATACATGGAATGATGGGGTAGCAGTTAAGTCTGGAACTGCCGAGATAGATCTGTACTACGTATACATCTCGCCGGTTGGTACCTGTGCCCCGCGTTATCTGCCTGACATTAGCAATCTGCTACAAGGCAATAACCGATTGGTCCTAGGAGACTTTAATGCTCACCACAAACTGTGGTGAGCTCCTAGACAACGACCAGAGGGTAAAAGCTTTAGCAGAGCAAATTGAATGCTCTACGTTCTGTACAGTGAATGAGGAAGCCCCCACGCGGATTATCTGCGATTGCCATAGCTCGCCAGACTTTACTATGGCATCGTCTGGCCTGATCAACGACGTCACCTGGTAACCCATCATCTCACTAGGATCGGACTACCTTGTCATAATGCTCTCCTCAAATAGACCATCCGACTTCATAACCTCTGAACGCCGCACGTTTCTCAATCAAAAAGTTTGATTGGGAGGCCTTCAGAGAAGCCACCAACCGCAGCTTTAATAATATAGCTCGGATCGGATGTTCGGGTAGCCGATAAAAAGTTTCGGGCCATCATCAACGCAACAGTCGCTCGCCATATCCCTGCTGGTTGAATACCCGAAGTACGACCAAACATCCCAGCAGAGGCAGCGGGACTCGCAGACGAGTTTGATGACATTCGTCGCTCCAATCCTACTGACCCTAGAATTAGGAATCTCAACTCTGAAATCAGTAGGTTAGTCAACGAATATAAGCGGAACAAATGGCTAGACCACTCAAAGCAGTGCAACTTGAGTTCAACGGTCCAATCGTTCTCTAACCCTGTAAGGAAGGACGATCGGACAGCTGTCATGTTCGGTGATGGAACAGTGACAGTTCCGAAGCGGTGCGCTTGTTATTTTAACCGGCTTTTCATTGAGCCCCAGAGAGTGATAAGGCGAAAAGGAGAGTATTGGGTCGTATTCGATCTCTCCGAGTCGAAGAGACACCACCACAATTCACCGTTGGCGAAGTTGTCCATATCACCCGCAGCGCCGTCATCAAAGGCGATGGGTCCGGACAGAACCACAATGCTGATGTTAAAGCGCTTGGATTACCCCGGGAGTAGAGTACATGACCAAAGTGCTCAATCTGTCGCCACTTACTTAGCTCCCGATGCCTGGAAATGAGTAGAGTGGTTCCGCTACTGAAACCAGGCAAAGAAGCAAGTAAAGGAGATTCGTACAGGCCGATATCCTTGCTTTCTCCAGTAGCAAAGCCGCTTGAAGTACTGCTCCTCCCCAGCCTGATCGAACACTTTCCTTGTGCTGATCATCAGCATGGATTCAGCAAGCAGCACAGGCCAACAACAGCTTTACACGCCATCTCCACACGTATAAGTCGCGGCCTTAACCAGAACAAGCCTAACGATAGGACGGTCCTCGTGGCTCTTGACCTAACAAAAGCCTTCGACACGGTCAATCACGCCACTCTGTTCGAGGACATTGAAGAAACATCCTTTCCGTCCAGTTTGAAACGTTGGGTCGTAAACTATATGTGTGGGCGCCATTAATGTAGAATTTAGAGACAGAAATTCGAAGCCCCGTAGAGTTAAATAAGGAGTTCCCCAGGGTGGAGTGATATCCCTGGCTCTGTTTAACCTCTACCTCTCTTAACTTCCGGCACCACCAGACGGCGTTGAAATTGTGTCGTACGCTGACGATTGCACAATTCTGGCGTCAGGACCTAAAGTGGATGATATATGCGAGAACATCAACTGTTACCTCACTGACTTAGCACACCTTTTCACTGCGAGGAATATGAACAAAATTCTGCCCTTGATACGCCTCTCGTGCTTGGTCAGGCAATTTCCCAGAGTAAATCATTCCTTTGACAGGATAAAATGGTTTTGAGTCGCACAACCAAAGTATCTTTCAACCGTACTTGGCAGGCTTCGATGGAATGTATTGTGTGAAGCGGGTGCGGCCTCTGTATGGGAATAACTGCACATCAACGGTCACTGTATCATGCGAAGTGTAAGCTGCTGCCAAGTTAGACTGCAACATTTGCCAAATATCATCAATAGCAGCAGTTTGGCTTTTGATTAGTCGCTGCTGTCGCGTATTTCCATTGTCGAATCTAAGGCATTTTTTTAATGCACTTCATACAATCTAATGATAACGCAGCTTTATATATTGGACAACGCGTTGGGCCCCATAACTCTTCAAGAGGTTCACTATTCGATTTAGTGAGTCCAGCATACAAAATAATAGCCAAAAAAGCATCGAACTCTTTCATAGTAATTGGTTTCCATTCCTTTGTGTTAGTTGGATTTGCCAAATTCCATGCAGCGTTCACTTCCCCGCCTTTCCGATTTGATTTGCGTATTATGATGTACGCAATGTCTTCGGTGATGAGCGAGCGGAATATGGTAAAGGGGTCATATGTGGTTCCTACTGGTCCCGGATTCCTCCTTGTGTAGTCGACCACGTTATGAGCACGGGTACGGGAAGTCGGTGGTGCATTTTTAGTCCATTTGGTGCCATCTTTGGAAATGAAGTAATTGTCACTTGTTTGCTGACCATCAGTTTCTTCCTCTTCATCATCGTCGTCATCACTTATATCTTCATTGATGTCTATATGTGGTTCAGTTTCCGCATCCGAATCATCAACATGAAAATTTGCTTGATATGTGAAATCGTCATCATCCGCACCTTCAAGACCAAATGCAGAAATAGCACCTTCATCACTCATTTCCGCACTCATGAAGTCTGCAAATCTATCATCCACTGCACGTCTTTCATCCTCACTCATTTGCTGGTAGCGTGTACTACGACGTACCACAGTTTCAGCAATGTCTAAATTTTCCTCTGCTATTGTATTGTACTTTTATTTCTCTTTATAAAATTCAAAATAAAATTTCGCACTCGATGTTCACTGTCCACTTCTCAACTTTCACTGATTTGGTTTACGAAACTACAGCCGCTGTTATACTCTCTTCTACGTCTACCTGGCTTCTAGGTTGTACGTCTGCGTCAATGTGAGAGTAAGAGTAGGTAAGAGTATGCGTAAAAAGTAAGGGTAAATTCAAACAACTCAAAAGGGACGGTAACGAAAATTCAAAAAGGGACGGAAAGTTTATTATGTTTCAAGGAAAGGCACAATAACATTTTCCAAAAAGGAACACGTTTGTGATGTGTTCAAACAATAAAACAAGCCAAAAGACAGTAACGATTTCTTGAAATTTCAGACAAGGTCCCAGACCTTTTCACACGTTCCCGTACTAAACTCATTTAAATCTCAATAAAAACCAAACTATTGGTCGGATCGCTTTGAAATGTTTAAAACGATTCTAGATAAAATTTCCTCGGAATACATGTGGGGGTCGGGTATACTTCCCATGGACCATCAAGGAGTAATTTCAGTTGGAATTGGAAAATGTCCCCAGGGACCTTCTCACTCGCCGGAGGGTTAATCACATTCTATGCGAAAGAACACGTAACCGTTTTCTCACAAAAAGCTGTTCTTCAAGCTCGGACGAGTTGTCAACTTTGCGAAGCAAATGCCAATATCGTTCACTTGCTATTTTGCTTTCGTCTGACAAAAATATATACAGTGAGCAGCAAAAGTCATGGTACCCCAGTCAAAATAAAACAAATCCATGAATTTCTGAAAATATACATAAAAATAAATATGAAATAAATTTTTATTTTGTGTATTTACTTGTATACTAAATAAAATCAATAGAATATTTCACTTGTTTAACTCAATTAACTATTTAAAAAATTAAACCGAAATAAGTGCATAATTTAGCACAGCAAAAGTCATGGTACCCCTGGGCAAAAATGATATTACATTAATTTACCCGAAAAAATAGGTTTGTAAAAATAGTTTGTTAGTTTTTAAAATTATAACGGTACTTTCCAATAAGCAGAAGAAGCATTTGTTCATTGCAAGAAGTCAATCAAGCTTTAAAAATGTCGAGAAAAGAGCTATTAATAGAAAAATAATAATTAATTGCCACAAAAATGGTAAATCTTATTCCGAAAATTATAAATAGGAGTAAATAACTGTAAAAAAACTATAAAGCGATTCAAAATAAAAAAAAATATTGAAAATAAACCGCGAACAGGCCAAAAGGGAAGATCGAAAAATTAAAGCCATTATAAAAAAATCCATGCACTTAAAATCATTTGCGAAAGATGTTTCTGCAGACACGGTACGTAGGTCCATTAAAGGGCAGGGTGCTATGCACAAACAACGAAAAGCGTATGGAGTTCGCAACAGAATACAAAAACAAACCAAATGAGTTCTGGGAAAAGGTTATTTTCTCGGACGAATCAAAATTTAATAAATTTGGATCATAGTGTTGCGGAAAAAGTGCGAAGAGCTACATACAAAGAATACTAGAAAAACAGTTAAGCATGGAGGCGGTGGAGTAATGGTATAGGGATGCATGTCAGCAGCCGGTGTTAGGAATTTGGTGTTAATCGAGGAGACAAAACAGTATACATTAATATCGTGAAAGAAAATCTGAACCAAAATGCCGACAAACTGAATATTCGGGATGATTACTACTTCCAACAAGACAATGATCCCAAGCACACCGCTGCCGATTTTAAGATGTGGAATGCACACAATACCCCACATATGCTAAAAACACTTTCTCAAAGTCCGGATTTGAACCATATTTTTTTTTTTTTTTTTTTTTTTTTTTTTAAAAACCAACACTCAGGGGATGCCCCCTATACATGCGGTGCATTGCGTTGGCGAGTGGAAATTAATGGATCGGAGGGGGGAAAGAGGGAGTAATGTTTGTTGACGCTTGCCTTGAACTTCTGGATGTCGCAATTAGTGGGAAATACATTTGCCGGAAGTCGATTCCACATACGGACTGTACGAGCGAAAAACGAATTTGATCTGTAGTGTATAGTGCGGTCAACTGGCCAATCGATAACAAACGGGTGTGAATTCCTAGAAAGTCGCGTATCCCTGCCGAACATCCTCACGTCAGGAATAAGGCGACGGATGTCTAATGAACACACACCATGAAAGTAACGATAGAACAGCGTCACGCAACCCACATTCCGACGATGCTCCAGGGAAACAATAGAGTTGGATACCCTACTGTCACCTATCAGCACCATCGCTCTCCGTTGAACACGGTCAAGTAGCTCCAAGGATGATTTTGGAGCACCTGCCCATATATGGGAGTTGTATTCCATCTTTGGCCTGATGTAAGTTGTATAGATATTGAAAAGATCAGAAGGAGTGAAATATTTCTTGCACCGCTTTAAAAAGCCTATGCACTTGAGTGCTTCTTTCGACACTTCGAATACATGTCTCGCCCAACGAGCGTCACATTGTATTTTCATGCCCAGAACATCGAGAGCTTCTGATTGTTCAATATCCGTACCATCGAGAGAAATTGACGATATTGTTGGGTCAGCGAATCGCTTGTGAGACAACAAGCAGCACTGTGTCTTACGTGCATTAAAATCTACTCTATTCATTCGACCCCATTCGGAAATGGCCAGTAGATCCCGGCCAAGTGTCTTATCCATAATTCGCCTTTTGTCTTCAATATCTTGAAGGCTCGGTCTAGGGTCGAATGAATACGAATGACAGAGGTTACTATCATCTGCGAAAGAGTAGATTGGATTCACGGTCTGACCCAATAGATCGTCAATGAAAATAAGAAATAAAGAGGGAGAAAGGACAGAGCCCTGTGGTACACCTGCGGTCAGCCTATGTGTGTTGGATGAGAACCCATCTACAACAACTCTAATAGTGCGATCTCTAAGAAAGCTCGATATAAACCGAGCAAATGTATTACCGACTCCAAAAGCGATCAGCTTTGATATGAGTGCACCATGCCAGACTCTATCAAAGGCCTTGGAGATATCTAGAGCCACGACCTTACTCTCACCAAACTGGTGGATAGACCGACTCCAACGCTCCGACAAGAACGCCAACAGGTCTCCCGTAGAGCGATTTCTACGGAAGCCATACTGTCGATCACTTAGCAAGTCGTTGGTCTCTAAATACCTCACAAGATGGTGGTTTACCATGCTCTCCATTACCTTGGAGAGCGCAGAGCAAATCGCAATTGGCCGATAATTCGCAGGATTATTGGCTTCACCCTTTTTAGGGATCGGCTGGACGTTCGCAACCTTCCAACACGCTGGGAAAACTCCCGCACGGTAAGCAAGGTTGAAAAGGTTGCGTAATGGACGGGCTAGCGTCGACGAGCACTTACATAGGACAAGTGCAGAGATACCATCCGGGCCCGGGGATTTATTTACGTCGAGGTTCGCAAGAACCCTTTTAACTGCACGCGTTCGAAAAAATATCTGAGGCATGGAACTTGATACGTTTTCGACCGCGGGGAGTGGTTGATTGCTTTCCGGCAAGGAAGAATTTCCTGCAAATATTTCAGCCAAAAGGTTAGCTTTATCAACCGGGTCAGTGAATGCCTGGTCGCCTTTAACAAGAGTTGGGATAGATGAAGAACTATCCTTTACTCTTCTTACAAACGACCAAAAGCTCTTACTTCCCCTAGGAGAAGTAAGAACCTTTGTACGTAGACGTTGTTCGTGCAGAAATTTTTCACGTCTAAGCACTCTGGCACACGAAGCTCTTGCCTGTTTTCGCAGCAGTTCAGTAATGGGGTTTTTGTTTAAACGCCAATTTCTGAACGCTTCCTCCTTTGATCTGACAGCATCCCTGCATGCCTGGTTAAACCAACTGTTTTTGGCTGGTTTAGCCGACATAATTTTATTTGGTACAAAAGTCTTTATACCAGATAAAATTATGTTTTGGATCATTTCAGCCGCAGCATTTACGTCGTTATCAAGAAAGCAAAGTTTCCAATTGAAATGCTGGAAAAAGTGGTTGAGCTCATCCCAACGTGCCTTCTCGTAGAAAAATACTGTCCGCTTTGGGGCTGGTATCGAAGCGACACGAAGAGCGGAATACGGAAAGGATGCTGAAACAATGCAGTGATCGGAGTTACCAAGAGGTGAAAGTACATTAACTTCGTACTTTTCAGGGTGCGAAGTTAAGTAAAGGTCAAGAATGTTATGTTGGTGCCCTTCTACACACGGAATATGTGTCGGTTCATTCACTAGTTGCGTCAAGTCATTTTGCGCGGCGAAGAGCTCGGCGTATTGGCCCTCCGGAGTTGTATGGCTCGAATGTGAAAGCCAGGCGGAATTATGGACATTGAAATCTCCAGCAACGACAATTTCACTGTCCGGATAACTCTCCAAAACTTTCGATATTGAATCGGAAAGGGCGTCAAAGCCGTTAAGGGAAGCCTCCCTTTCCGAGTTTGGACTTCTATAAATAAACCCAAAATGTAGTACGTGTGTTCCAATCCTGAACTTAACCCAAAGGGAGTTAAATTCTGGATCTTGTGAGTTCAAGTGTTGCTGGCTCTGAAACACTATGTCATTACGTACATATACCACAAGACCTCTGTGGGAAATAAAAAGGGATAGGGTGTGGTACCCAGGAACGTGAAAATCCTGTGGATCAGAATCCTCGCGCACCTGGGTCTCACATAGAGCTAAGACGTCAGGCCTATGGAAATGAATGTGGGAAAACACTGCGAAAAAATTCGCACGCAGCCCACGTATGTTGGCGAAATGAATCTTAAATCTCTTCATCATTACGCCAACCCGAAAACAAAAACAAATGTCAGTATGTAAGTGCAGTTAACAGTCTCACCCCTCTGCCGCTGCTGGTCCCTCCAATGCTTAGTGTTATGCCTTAAACATTGGACGGACAACGACAAAAAAGCAAGAGAGTCAACTGCACTTACACAAATTGGAAAAGGTGTGGGGCTGGAGGGGGAGGGGGGCAATGCACCACGGAGAGAGATAGACGAGTTCTCTCAGTGCGTGATCGTTGGTTTGGTTTTTGTGTGTGTTTTATTGTTTTCTTCTGTTTTTTTTTTCTTCTTCTTATTGTTGTTGTTGTGTTGAGAATTTTGCACATATGTATGTTTGTTTATTTTAGAATTATGTTTTATTTTTGTGGTTTGGTTATTGGTGTTTTTCCATGTTTTATTTTATTTTAAATTGTTTTATTTTTTTTTTGTAGGACGGACGATACACATCTTTAACGCGGACAACACAAAACGCGTGCAGATTTTTGTTTTAAGACGGACAACTGGGACGCGTATAACAAAAAAAAAAAGCGTGCGGACAGAACAACAGACAGAACATCACTTGACATTGAGACATTGAGCACTTGTGGAATCATTTAGAAAATGCATCAGATATAATACAGCTAAGGAAATAATTTTGACAGAATGGGATCAAAAATCCGCAGACTATACAAAAATGCTTGTAGACTCAATTCCAATTTTTTTAGATATTTGGGTTGATGTTATATTGAAACTGGGGAACCATGACTTTTGCTGCTCACTGTAGGTAAATAAGTAAGAAAGTAAAACACCAAAAAAATGGAAAGCAAAAATGGAAGATCTGCTTAATGTTGAACTCCCTAGGACCTAGAACAAGTACACTGGCGGATTTCACAGTATTTTTTGTTTTGCTGTGACAAATTTGTTTTTTTTGGTTGGTATAATTTATGTTTAGTTTTGAAGAATTTGTTTGTTTGTTCGTTTTTATCGCTTTGTTTATCTGTTTGTCTTTTTTATTTTGTTCTGTGTTTGTTGGCACAGTTGTATTTTCAATTTAGTATGATTTTATAGAAAAATGTAATAAATCAGAAAAATATCGATATGGCAACTCAATTACGTAACATAAAATTGACGCATGTAATAGCAGACCAACGAAAGGTTTCGTTGTTGAGAAACGAAAATTAAGACGAATTCGAGTGACTGACTTTCGTTCGCTCATGTTTTCGTTCGTCATAAAAAACAGTGTATAAATATTTCAAATCTAATGGCGCGGAATACTGAAATAATGTAAGTAACACGATAGGATTGTCAAGCGGAACTCGACCCATATACTACGAAACCGCTAAACATTTCTCTAGTCAGGCCAATTTATGAATATGGATGAGTAGTTTGGGATCGCAAATAGGATAACTATGTAAAAAATCAAGTCAGTGCTAAAACAATTTTAACTATTCTCTTAAAAAATCTACATTGGAGGCCTCGATATCAACTCTCTTTTTACAACTGAAGGTTAAATCTTATTAATTTGCTCTTATTAAATAGTAGCAATCTATGATGATGGCATATACAATCATCATCGGTGTTGTGGCTTCTGAATATTTAAAATAACAAATCTCTATTAACGTCCCAGTTAGACCATCTAGATACTTTCAGGTTTTAAACGGATTACGGACTTCCAAAGGTACAGTTATGTGGTGATTCATTTTTTAGAATGCGTTTGGTTTTAACTCATTATATTATTTAAATGACTACTCCTTAGGTTTTGATGCATTAAAATCTATAACTTATTTTTATTTAAATTCATTGTTTTCAAAACAATTCAAACTACTTTCAATGTACTAGTTTCCTAATGTATACCTATAGTTTTTCTCATATTTTAATTTGTTTTGGTTTCTAATATTTTACTAATGTAAAGTAAAGGTGGTTATATTTAAGTTTGTGTATATTTTCTATTGATTATTATATTTTTTTGTACCGATTGGCTGTAGCTAATTTAGGGGTTGGGTACTTTCCTTCGATATTATTAAAAACAGCACATCAATCCCGCGACTGCCGGTTCTATGTACCGGATTAACCCGAAACAAACACTCTTCGGCCAGGGGCAGTCACCTCAACAATATGTTTTTTTTTGTTCGTCCATTTTTTCGTCGTGGGAGCAGCACTTCCCGGAATGCCTGCTCCAATACTACTGGTCCGAGCCGGGATCGAACAAAACTCCGGTTCTTGGATCTGCTCGGTTTGTCAGAACCGTATACAACATCGTGCTACGTCTGTAAGGTGTAATCGTTGCACGGAGTGGACGCACTTCAGGAGCTGTTTAGGTCTGAACCACATCAGGGAGTATAGCGAAGGGAGCAGTGGGTCTCTGGATTTGGCGTTATCATCGCCGTCTATATTTTCGTCGTAGTCGTCATCAAAATCCAACTGCGAGACTCCCACGCAGACGACCTCGCAACAGCATCAACATATACAGAATCTTACACCACAGATTGCTGTTGCCACTCCTGACAGAACATCAATTTTGCAATTTCATTGCAATGGCCACGCAACAAAATCAGTGAGGTATTAGAATTTATGAATCGGAGAAAAATTATGGTCGCTGCGAACCAAGAAACAAAAATAAATGTCATCTGCAGCATGCACAGTTGTGACGGATACAACGTGCTACGTAAGGATCGCACCAGAAGTGGAGGTGGGGACTTGCTTTTGCTGCTACACCATTCTGTGTAGTATGGACCTATTTCGCCTGAGCTTGACTCTAGAGACCCATACATGGAATGATGGGGTAGCAGTTAAGTCTGGAACTGCCGAGATAGATCTGTACTACGTATACATCTCGCCGGTTGGTACCTGTGCCCCGCGTTATCTGCCTGACATTAGCAATCTGCTACAAGGCAATAACCGATTGGTCCTAGGAGACTTTAATGCTCACCACAAACTGTGGTGAGCTCCTAGACAACGACCAGAGGGTAAAAGTTTTAGCAGAGCAAATTGAATGCTCTACGTTCTGTACAGTGAATGAGGAAGCCCCCACGCGGATTATCTGCGATTGCCATAGCTCGCCAGACTTTACTATGGCATCGCCTGGCCTGATCAACGACGTCACCTGGTAACCCATCATCTCACTAGGATCGGACTACCTTGTCATAATGCTCTCCTCAAATAGACCATCCGACTTCATAACCTCTGAACGCCGCACGTTTCTCAATCAAAAAGTTTGATTGGGAGGCCTTCAGAGAAGCCACCAACCGCAGCTTTAATAATATAGCTATTCCGTCGGATGTTCGGGTAGCCGATAAAAAGTTTCGGGCCATCATCAACGCAACAGCCGCTCGCCATATCCCTGCTGGTTGAATACCCGAAGTACGACCAAACATCCCAGCAGAGGCAGCGGGACTCGCAGACGATTTTGATGACATTCGTCGCTCCAATCCTACCGACCCTAGAATTAGGAATCTCAACTCTGAAATCAGTAGGTTAGTCAACGAATATAAGCGGAACAAATTTCTAGACCACTCAAAGCAGTGCAACTTGAGTTCAACGGTCCAATCGTTCTCTAACCCTGTAAGGAAGGACGATCGGACAGCTGTCATGTTCGGTGATGGAACAGTGACAGTTCCGAAGCGGTGCGCTTGTTATTTTAACCGGCTTTTCATTGAGCCCCAGAGAGTGATAAGGCGAAAAGGAGAGTATTGGGTCGTATTCGATCTCTCCGAGTCGAAGAGACACCACCACAATTCACCGTTGGCGAAGTTGTCCATATCACCCGCAGCGCCGTCATCAAAGGCGATGGGTCCGGACAGAATCACAATGCTGATGTTAAAGCGCTTGGATTACCCCGGGAGTAGAGTACATGACCAAAGTGCTCAATCTGTCGCCACTTACTTAGCTCCCGATGCCTGGAAATGGGTAGAGTGGTTCCGCTACTGAAACCAGACAAAGAAGCAAGTAAAGGAGATTCGTACAGGCCGATATCCTTGCTTTCTCCAGTAGCAAAGCCGCTTGAAGTACTGCTCCTCCCCAGCCTGATCGAACACTTTCCTTGTGCTGATCATCAGCATGGATTCAGCAAGCAGCACAGGCCAACAACAGCTTTACACGCCATCTCCACACGTATAAGTCGCGGCCTTAATCAGAAAAAGCCTAACGATAGGACGGTCCTCGTGGCTCTTGACCTAACAAAAGCCTTCGACACGGTCAATATCTGATATCCCTGGCTCTGTTTAACCTCTCTTAACTTCCGGCACCACCAGACGGCGTTGAAATTGTGTCGTACGCTGACGATTGCACAATTCTGGCGTCAGGACCTAAAGTGGATGATATATGCGAGAACATCAACTGATACCTCACTGACTTAGCACACCTTTTCACTGCGAGGAATATGAAAATATTCGTCTCGAAATCATCAGCCACACTGTTTACTGCATGGACCGCAGATATGCTGTTGTCACTCATTGTGAAAGTCGATGACGTCAACATCCCGACTACCAACTACCCCTTGGGGTCACATTGGACAGCTTTTTTCGATCCTCTGCACATTCTACAGCTATCTGCGATAAACTCAAAAGTAGGAACAAGGTCCCCAAGTCACTTGCAGGCAGTACTTGGGAGCCGACAATGAAACGTTGTTGACCTCTTACGAAGCGATAGGTCGGTCTGTGGCAAACTACGCAGCACCGGAATGGTCAGCGAACGTAAGTTCGACAAAGTGGAAGAAAATTCAAACTTGCCAAAATGCCGCCCCCAGAACATCAACAGAGTGTCTTCTTATGTCTTCTGAGGACCATCTACACGAGGAGACGAAGGTCCTTACCGTGCGCAGACACAATATCCTGCTGTCGAAGCAATACCGGACATCTGTCCCGCCTGCCATCAGGGACCACATGATGTGTTGCACCTCTTCAATTGTCCTACCAAGTCGACTCAGCTGACCCCAGGTCTCTGCGGACGTATCCAGTTTAAATGGCGCGTTTCCTCGCCATTTCAATTGGATACAACAACAAAAAGCACATATCATTGATTTTATTTCAATACACGTTTACTCAATTTTGTGAAAATTGTTTATATAATTCAAATATATTCGAGATATATCGATCATAAATATTTCAATATACTTTCACTTAAATTTGTTTAAATTGCATTCCCTAAAATGAACTCAACACAAAAAGTGACAGAGTCGCCGGGTTTTGCGTGATTATCGCCACGACAGCCTGAACCATGGTGTGCCATCACACTGGGGCCGTAACAATGCGACGGCCAACGCCCGATTGGATAACTCCGCCGGTACCAATTCGAAGCATGACAGTTATGGGTCATGGCTTCCCTCTTGGTTAGGGGTCAAGGACTATCTAAACCTCTGCTGTTCTATGTGTCACAGCACCCGGTCGCAATGCAACTCCACATCGAACCGAAGTTCTCCCCGCGATTTGGGTTTAAACCACAGCCACCACGATACTCCCCGAAGGGCCGCACCATATAGTCAGGCCAGAACAAGTTCTGGGGGCTCCTGACTACCCGTGGTACCAGATTAAAGTCTCCGGTCAGACCTCGTAACCAAAAGGCTACTTCCAGTTTCTGTTCCATATAACATGGGACTGGTCACCCACAGCGACATATCAACCAAAAACACAAACAGTACACAAACAATTAACAGTCGCCCTCACGGGCGATTCGATGGCCAGGAACTGGCACCAGCATGGACATCACGAACAACAACAAAGGACTTTGTCTCCCTCACGGGATACAGACGAAAGTGGAACAACAACGACGATCCAGCGGTGACAAGGATCCAACGGCGACAGCAATCCAACGACGATAGTGTGAGGCAACGACAATGCCACGCCTTATCCGCGAACGGTCTCATCAGAAAAACCCCCGTTAGGCTCCTGCGAGTCTTCTCCTATTGAAGGCTACACGAGCAAACTCCCCCAACCTCCTAAAAGCCCGATCATCCCCCAAACAACGACTGAAGTCGAACCTGTCGACGGTCTGGACAATGTCCATCCCGTCCAAGTCCCTTATGTCGCTGTACAACGGACATACCAACAGGACGTGCTTCCAGTGCTCCGAACCACCACCACATCGACAATCAGAAGTCTCAGAGAGACCCCTCCGATGAAGGAACTCATTGAGAGAGCCATGGCCAGTCAGTAAGAACCCCAGACTTAGGCCGAAGCCGAAGTCAGGGCGTCCCTTGACTAAGTCCGCGTCCCGTATGAATTCATACGTCACCCGGCCCTTGTCACTTTCTGTCCATCGCTGCCTCCACCTCGAGATCACGCATTCCTCTAAGCGTGCCTTCACCTCCCGCATATCGGGCACGGGCGCCAAAAACCAATCTCTTTCCAGAAGTGGTAGCCCCTTCTTGGCCTTGAAAGCAATCGCTCGGCGGATCACTTCAAGGTCAAGAGGCACTACACCCAGCAATACCTGCAACGCGTCCGTCGAAACCGTCCTGCACACTGGCATGCAAGCCAGCATGGCTACTCGCTGGCACGACAAGACCTTGTTTCTGCCTGCAACAGACATAACCGTCTCGTACCATATAGGCGCGCCATATGTTGCGCAAGCAACAAATAGGCCAGCATATATAGTACGAGTGGCACGCCTGCTGAGGCCCCAGTCACTCCTAAGTATCCGCCTGACTTTCGCTACAGTGACAGAAAGCTTATCTTTCACGTGAGTGAGATGAACCAAAAAGTTTATCCTCTCACTCATCATTATTCCTAGGTATTTGACCTCAGTCGCATACCTAAGACTAACGTTTCCAATGCTTACAAGAGGCGGGCGAGCCTGTGACAACCTGCCTTTCAGCAGCATCATCACAGTCTTGTCCATCGCAACAGCGACTCCGACACTCGCACCCCATTCAGACACCACACGCATGGCCCCCTCACCCTGAGTCTCCAGAACAGCACGAGACTGTCCTTCAATCAGGATGAGCAAGTCATCCGCGTATGCGCACACCTTGTATGACTGACCAAGCTGCCTCAACAAAGGTTCCATCATTAGGTTCCAAATAAATGTACCACAGATGGATCCTTGTGGGCAACCACGCTCAACGGTCTTCCACACTGTGTCATTGGCACCCTCCACACAAACATTTCTGCCACTAAAGTAACTCTCCCAAAGTCGCATCTCGCGGCAGCCAACTGCACTTAGTCTCCGCATGACGCTACCCCAGGAGAGGTGGTCAAACGCACCCTTAAAATCTACGAAGATGCCCGGGACATACTTAGCGGATGACTCCGCAACACTTCGACGGACATGAAGCCATGCATCCACTGTGCTTCTACCCTCCCTAAATCCAAACTGAAAGTCAGAAAGCGCTGCATCACTGTTTTCCTGAAGTCGGTTCACCAATATCCTTTCCAGCACTTTTGCAAATGCTGCAATAACAAAAAAATCTCAGAATTAATTATTTGGTCGCTGTCAACTTTAGATCCAGGGCTTATCTAAATTGGGCAGCTATTAAATTTTTGTCACTAGAAATCAACCACGCAAATTTCACAATTTTTAATGTTGCAAAAAATTTATATCAATCTTCACACGGCCTAATAACTTTTATATATTTACAGCCGTATTCATAAAAAAATCTTAATTGGGATTTAAAGTACATATTAGTTAACAAACACTTTTTGCCTAACAAACGTTTGTTAAGAAAACGTATTCATAAACACTACTTTAACTAATATAAAATTTAAACAATTTGTCGATTTAATGCTGGCAACACGGTCGTTTTGACTTGTCATTTCAATCTTAATGATACAGTAATACGACTATCAATTATGTGAGTAGTCGAATCGATATATTTTTTGTGTTGTTTATTTTACAAAGAACTGATTTAATAAACAAAAATATATACGAGGGCGACCGCAAAAGTAACTGGCCTAACATAAAAAGAACCGTTTTTATGGGAATTATTATTATTTATTTTTCAACATAATCTCCTCTCAACTCAATACACTTCATCAAAAGTTTTCCAAGTTGTTTAATTCCATCCGAAAAATAAGATTTTTCAAGACCTTCAAAATATGCCTCAGTTTCAGCAATAACCTCGCTATTGGACGAAAATTTTTTGCCACCGAGAATTTTTTTTAAATTTGGAAACAAGAAATAATCAGAAGGAGCTAAATCTGGACTATATGGTGGATGCGGAGCAATTTCAAATCGTAATTCGGCCAGTTTTTGTTGAGTTAAAAATGCAGTGTGTGAAGGAGCATTATCTTGATGAAAAAGAACTTTTTTTCTAAATGCGGTCGTTTTATCGTGATTTCTTCACTCAACCGATCCAATAATGCACAATAATATTCACTATTTATAGTTTTTCCTTTCTCAAGATAATAAATATTATACCCCTTACATCCCAAAATACTGTGGCCATTACTTTTCCTGCTAACTTAACAGTTTTCGCCTTCTTGGGACCACTTTTACCAGCTTCTTTCCATTGTTTTGACTGTTCTTTGCATTCTGGGATGTAGTGATGGATCCATGTTTCATCAACAGTTATGAATCGGCGCAAGAATTACGCTGATAAATCGCTAAATGTTCCTCGGAATTGGTCCAACGGCCGATTTTTTGGGGCAAAGTCAACAAACGCGGCAGCTTTTTCATGTGGAGTTCATCATGTAAAATACACCAAACTTGTTTTTCGTGTATTTTAACAATATCAGCAAGTTCTCTGAGCTTTATTCGTCTATCTTTAGTCACTTCATTTAATATTTTTCTAATGTTTTCAATAGTAGTATCAGTTTTCGGTCTTCCAGAGCGTTGTTCATCTTCCGTACTTGAACGACCCATTTTAAATTGTTAAACCCAGGATTTCACGGAGAAGTATGATGGTGCATTATCACCATGAACAGAATCCAATTCATATTTGATTAATTGTGGCGTATAACCTTTCATATAAAAGTGTTTAATTACCGCACGAAACTCTTTATTTTCCATTTTTCAAAAATTATAAAACTTGTTTACTTCAATCACCTGTAACAAAGAAAATAATCATTAAATATTTTGTATATGTATGCTTACCTGTAAAATAATAACAACAAAATCATGTTGAACTCAAAGACAAATTGAGATCAATTATGTATTACTGATAAAAAAAAGGTATACGAATAACGAATAATATTTTTCTTATTTTGATTTTTTACACATCACTAGTGAACTTTTTACAATTTACCCTTTTATTGTGTTGTGTTTTTTCCATAAAGATGTTTTTATAAATAAAATTGGAAAAAAACGATTGCAAACGCAAAAAAATTTAACGTATCCATTCTCCTCGTATATTTTAAAAATATTTTTTTCTTCGTTGTATTCGAAAAATTCAAAAATTATGTGTGCAAATGTGAACAAACAAACACAAACGTCACTTTAAAAAACTGTTAAAGTAGGGTCAAAAGAATGCACACATTTAATAATGGTTTACATAATATATAGCTAATGGTTTGCATAATATATAGCTAATAATCGTTTATGAATACAGTTTTCATACATTAAGCTTAACAATCGTTTGTAAAGCTGTTAGTCTTTACGTCGCGCTTGTATGTATTAATACAAATTAGTGTACGCCAATGTTTTTTTTACATTCAAAGCACCCTGTTATTCGTTCTATTGATTCAGCAACATGTCTACGCTTGTTGTGTACGAATAACAATTTTTTTGTTGTCGAATCCGTGTGACATTAGTTTTGCAGATATAAAATAAAAAACGGTGAAACAAATAATAGCAACTGTTGTAACAATCCGCTCTTACACTTGTATTAATTGAAATAGATGGAACTTGAAAGAAAAAGGTATCGGGATTTCGTGTGGTATACATCAATCTACATAAATATTGTGTCAGGATTTCTTAATACTATATATTAATGGACGAAAGAAGGTGTTATTATTTTTTTATTTGCAAGAGATAATGAGTGCGGGAAAAAAATTTTATTTACAAAATATCACTAAATTTAGATGGAGATCAAGTGTAGTTTACTGACAAGCCAAATTTTGTCAGATTTTTTTATATTGGTGCTAAAGCTCTGTTCTACATATTTTTATTCTCGTGACATTTTCGGCATTCCATATATATCGGAACAAATCTAGTTTAAGTACAATTGCAATAAAAAATGTCTGTGCATAGAGCACATAATATTAAATGGACGATATATATTTTTGAACCAGTAAGTCGTGGCGAGGAGGTCGTATATTTTTAATTTTAGAACTGTAGCCACTATTAAGCCCATTTAACACAAGAGATATGTGAATTGTATATGGGTATAGTCGACTTCCCCTCTGAAGCCTATATATCCTAAGTTCGGTCCACAAAGCTAAGGTTTTGCTATATCTTCGTTATGTCTTATCCAAACAGGACAAAATTGGAGTCGTTGGAAATCTTAATCGCGTGTAACGTTTTCGGATGTTTTAACCTATAGCAGTGTAAATTTATAATTTTTTTGGATTAAACTTTCGAAAAAGTTCTGATAAAATCGATTTGTATTGTATTTATAGTCATAGCATTTATAATTATTCAGAACTGTTAAAAAAACGTTACCTAACTTTAATGTCCCGAATCCTTAAATTACGCCTTTCATATCTGGAAGTCTTTAAACCCAGCACAGTAGGAAGTTTAAATTTTACCTAAAATTCGGTCATAAAGCCCGGCCAAAGGCAAACCACACACGTTGAAGTTACCACTTTACATAAATTTCGGTGACAGTGGTTCATAGCAAAAAGCTTTAAATTCCCGATTCTATGGATTACGCCGGTCCATAGCTAAAAGTCCAAGCCTTGCCAAAGTCCGGCCACTCTGGAGGAAGTTTAAATTTTATTATACCTAAAAGTCTTTAAGCCCGGCCAAAGACGGGGTGCCCTTATTGATGTTTTCCGAAATTTGTTTGTGTCTCGCCCCATAGATTATTGCACTTTTCGCAATTTTTGCATCATTACACAATAAATTTCATAAAATACAAGTAAATTATCTAATTGATCTAAAAACTCGATTTACCCCGATATGTGTTAAAATATACGGAAACTTAACACTGCTAAGAAGCTAAGGTAAGATACACCAGATAATATTTTCAAGTCTTGTGGACCCGTTACTCAGGAAATATGTACTTTTAAGGATTTTTTTGTATATTGGTAACTGGATAACATTCTATTCTACTTTGCTACTTAACTGCAGTTGTTCATATGTTTTTAAATTAAAACACACTTGTGTGGACTTAAAGACTTTCAGCTAAGGATAGGCCCAATTTAGGGGCTCGGGTCTTAAACTTCATAAAATTCGGGCACACTAAAGTTTTTTCTTTCGCTGCGAATTTCTTTAATTTCAGTAGCATTTTAACAATATTAATATTACAATAAGTACGTGACAAGGTATTTTCTATGCCAACAAGCAATATCTTCAACTTTTTGTGAATTATGAATGTACTCGTATATCATTGGTTTTTAGACAACCGGAAGCTCGAGTGATCACGAGGAAAGCCACTCTATTTTTAAACTATTTTATTCCCTTTTAATTTAGAAAATAGACGGCTTGGGTCCCCCTCACCACGATTTATTTTGGACATTCTTAAGCATTTTTCTTTCGTTTTAGTATCCACACTGATATAAAAGTGGGCGGTATCATTTTTATTGCCCCTGAGGACCCTGCAACCTCTATTTTTTATATATTTTTTGAAATTTTGCCATTCGCAAGACGTTTGCAATTTATATTTAATTCCGCCATGTCCCATAAACTGCACTTTACCCATTATTTGTCCGCTGAGAGATTCGACCCGAAACAATCGCAAATGTACTCGAAAATTCAGTTGATCGGATGAGGTATTGCCGATCCATTATTTTTGTGTTCCAATAATTAAATGATCCATTATTAAATATTATAGGTACTTTTAGTTACAGCCGGTTCAAATTTAAAATGTTAAATCGCCCACCCTATATATTAGATATTGTAACTCGTTGGAATTGAACTTCGAATGGCCACGAGTGGATACATTTCGTGATTTCGGGAATTAATAGGGACACGTTGGATATAGGAATATAATTTTAAATAGTATGCTTCAATTAAAAAGACAACTTTGTTAATAAATTTATTCTTAACGTAAAGTTATGCTGTCAATTTAAGTCACAAACTACTCTCAGTAATCCGTAGAGGTGCAATTGTTGGCACGACGACGAGTTGGGGTGGACGGCTCTTCAGTCACACTGTCGCTATCAGAAGCAATTTTTTCTGCTGTACGAGCATGCACTGGTGTTTTCACATTTGTTGATATGCTATATTGTTACGCTAATAATCCTTAAAGGCCGTATGACTGGAAAGTCAGATTTGCGACAATGTAGAAAATATGGAAATGGAATTACTTTCCTCAATGACACTACCGTCAAAACATTGCTACTTGTAAACTTTAAAAATGCTTATGGATTCGAGTCGCGGCACTTCAAGAAATAAAGAATCACTCGGCAATATATTTAGACCCGGTTCGTCAAATACATTTTGTGTCATCGTTATTGAACCTAACAGTGGTCTTGTTCGATTGGCAACTAGCTTAGGATGTCGTTAACCCGCTTACTTCACACCATTGTACAAGAATATAAAAATTATTTTTTTTTCATATTTACTATAGGTTTTAAAATATTAAAATTTTTGGGAAGAAAGTTATTACGATTAACCTTAAGCGAGTTTAATCCATTTTCACCCATGGGTCGAAAAATCGACCAGTGACTCGCTTTTTTTGTAGGTTATCAAAATAAAGGTAAGAACTTAGCAAATTTTTGTCTCCAGCCAGTTCTTGTTTTTACCCACTTTTCCGCTGTCGCAAGAAGCAGAAAAAACCAAACACTCTTGAAAAATACTAGAATAATTCAAAAACAAATATGCATTGAATTTCAATATGTCTTATAATTTACAGCAGAAATAATTTAAACGCGTTCTGTGGTTTTCTTTCTGCGATAGGTGTATGCAAAATACCCTGGTCGATTTTTCGACCTGTGACAGTAGATATACAGGGTGGGGCGCGGTAATTTGCTTATTTGGGAATGAAATAGAAAAATTAATTTTATATATTAATTATATTGAGCAGTGAGGGAATTTTTAAATTACATGGTTTTAAATAGTGTATCTGGCAAATGTCGACCTTAGCTATCCACACTCTGCTGCATACGTTTTCTGATGGTTTTATGAACTCTAACAAGCATGTCGACTGGTATTCTTCCAATTTCAGCCGCAATACTGTTACTTAGGTCTTTTAAGGTGTTGGGGCGGTTGATATACACATTCGACTTCAAGTAACCCCAAAGGAAAAAATCGCATGGGCCTAATTCTGGTGAGCTTGCGGCCAGTTCACATCACCGCTCAAAGCGATAAGCCGTCCAGGAAATATTTGCCTTAAACAATTCATGGCAACCCTCGCTGTGTTTGCAGTGGCTCCATCCTGTTGGAACCATGTATCTTCTAATTGCATTGCCTAAAGAGCTGTTCGACATTGTGCACCAATCTGTTCAGTCAGGATCATCAATTGATTATACCAATCTGTGGTTGTCCGCATTGTTTTTATGTGGTTTGCTGCTGATTGCTAATTAGGGCGTAAGTTCGAACGTATTGATTTCTAGCACATTGACCACATTGCCGTTTTTGTTCCAATTCACTGCTCTATCGAAATCAACGACACTGTCCATTTCTCTTCTGGGTTTGAATAAGTATTCCACTCCGTTTGTACCTTTTAAATCCATACCAAATCAATGGATTAAGAAAATTTTTTAACTTTTTTCGTGAATGATCTTTAATTTTTCTTACAAATAACCCAATAATTTGTTTCTGCATATGTATGTATTTTACACGCTTTCTCCGGTAACATATCAAAAATAAGACTACATCAATCTATCACGTGATCAGTTAAAACATATATTTAGTATTTCCTATATATCTCACGTTTGCTCGCACTGAGCGGGTCCAAATTTCATCAGCAAACTTATCATTATTAAACTAATTTAAAAAACATAAATACTTGGTGTTTATCGGTTAGGCGCTCGTACATCATACATTACTAAATCTCACGATGGTAATTGTAAATAACATCGTGTGAAACAAAGTATCGGGCAAATGCTCGCCCCGGGCAAGTGGTCCATATTTTCATTGACTCTGAAACATAATGGAGGTTTAATGTCGTTAATGTGCCGAACTATCTCATTCTTGAGCCCTTGAAGTCTTATAATTTGTTGTCTAATAAATTATGATGGGTCCGCTTGTACGTCCCTTGTCAGACAACATTTGCTATTTGCTTAGGACGACGGTCATAAATAAATACATCTTTTCTCTTTACTTTTATTACGATTGCACTTTAGGGTTATATACTTAAGACTAAAAGTCGACTTTTCGGCTATTACACAAAAATTAAAAGTCAACTTTTATAACTTTTCGATAAAAGTCGACGTTTTTCGTTAGGGAAATTAAAATGCAATATTTTGGAATAAAAAACAAGTTTTAGTTGTATAAAAAACTTTTATTAAGGAAATGAGTGGTTATATAATCAAACGAGTAAATATCAGGAATATCAAGTAGTTTGTACATTAGTAAAATTCAAAATTTAATATGTCTTAAACCAAAGTTTATTTTTTAAAGCAGTCGATTATATACTTATACATGGAAGCACATGCCCCCATCAACTAATCTCAAGAAACGTCATATATGTAAATAAGCTACAGAAATTTATCAACATTCAATCGATACAAAAAATTATAATAATCGCTAGAAAATGTACGCAATCTTTAATATAACCGCCACCTTAACTTAGTAAAATATAAGAATCCAAAACCTGTTAAAAAATTAGAAAAACTATAAGTATACGAAACAAACTTAAAGTATAACCACCACCAATATTAGAAACAATTAAAATTTTTAAGAAACGCTATAAGTAAACAATTAGAAAATTTGTACTCTGCAAGCAGTCTAAATTGTTGTGAAGACAATGAGTTTAAATAAAAAATAATTATAGTTTTTAATGCATCAAAACTTAAGGAGAAGTCAATTAAATGATACAACGTGTTAAAGTCATTGAAATGAATCACATTCTATGAAATGGATCACCACATGCATAATTGTACCTTTGGAAATCCAAGTGTAAAAACTGATAATATCTAGAAGGTCTAAATGGGACGTTAATAGAATTAAACGATGTCAATTCAGAGCCACATAATTTAAATTTAGTAGCCAACAATCAACTTCTAGAGAAGCACATATGCTTACACTTTTTTTATGTTCAATTCCATAAAATTAAATTCACACCAGAGCTAAATCTGTCCAAATCATCCTGCAGTTTGTGACAGTCCGCAAGGCTATCATAACAAAATAATTTCACGTCACATCAGAGTTGATAATAGAATGGGGCAAGTCATTAATGAATAGTAAAAATAGAATGTGTCCAAGGTGGCTACCCTGCGGGACACCAGAGGATACACGAATTGATCTGCAGAGACTTTTCTGAAATAAAATTACTTTTTTTCTTCCAATGAGATAAGAGGAAAGCCTGTTTGCTTACGACAAACAAAAGCATTCATAACTTCAGAGGAAAAGTGGAGTAGATTAGTAATAGTAGAATGACATCCAACAGACTACCAGATTTATAAAGTAGATACAAGTAGGATCTTTTCCATAAATAAGGAAAGTATGATGATGAATTCAACAGCAACATTCAGCAGCCTTTCAATAATATATTCGGAATACCATCGGGGCCAGAAGTACTAGTGGGTTTAATACGATACATATTTAATTTTATAAGTGCAAAATATAAAATAGAAGAAACTATCTGATTTACTAAAGAAATTCTGTAGGGTTACGGAATTGCAGGGTTAAATGAACGTAATGAATATGTATCTCGAAAAAGTCAGCAAAACAATTTGCAATTGACTGATCGCTTGACAACTCAACACCATTAAATCTTATTCTCGATGGCTTAGAAGTTGTTCGACGTTTTAAATTAATAAAACTATAAGATGATATAGTTTGTTAGTTTTAAACTGGGCGGAAGGGATGTTTCTTCAATGTCCTCGAACAGAGTGGCATGATTGACCGTGTCGAAGGCTTTTGTTAGGTCAAGAGCTACGAGGACCGTCCTGTCGTTTGGCTTGTTCTGGTTAAGACCGAGACTATACGTGTGGTGATGGCGTGTAAAGCAGTTGTTGTGCTGTGCTGCTTGCGGAACCCATGCTGAAGATCAGCACAAGGAAAGTGTTCGATCAGGCTGGGGGGAGCAGTGCTTCAAGCGTCTTTACTACTGGAAAAAGCAAGGAGATCGGCCTCTACGATTCTCCTTTACTTGTGTCAAGGATGGCACGGTCCAGAAGTATCCAATCAATGGAATAAATAAATCGACTAACAACAAATATCTTTTAATAATAAAGCATGAATTGCATTCTTTTATTTAATTAATGGCCAAAGGAAAAAATTATATTTTCAGTAAACGTTTTCAAAATACTCTCTTTGTCGTCAAGCAGAGCTCAATAAATAATAATCCACGCCCGAATCACCGGTTCATCAAATCTGACAGCACCAACAAAGAGACAGTGTTGTATTTATTTAGTGATGTCAACTCTTTGTTTAACAGCTCGGACTATCCTGATTCAAAGCTGTCCTCAGCTTCACCATCGGAATCAAGTTGTGGGCTGTCTTGGCACCAACGTTTCATCTTCTCCGAACTATAGACGCAGCAAAATTTTCGTGAACGTACATGCATTCCAGGCACATCTTCAATAAGGTATCGATCATTTCCCAGTACACGAGTTATCATATAGGGACCACGGTATTTTGGTTCCAACTTTCGGGACTCATCCGTAGCTTGTGGTTCGTTCTCGAGTACAACCAAATCACCATCATTATATATCTTCGATTATCTATGTTTTTCATCAAACCGTTTCTTAAATTTTTCACGTTCCTTCTCTATATTCAAAACCGCAAGTTCTCTTTTCGCATCCATCGGGATGTCATCAACGTTATCGCAATCATCTTGGATAGCAGCGTGTATACTGTTCTGCGTTGTATCAATCGGATTGTAATCAAAAACCAGTTCGTTAGGACTATATCCTGAAGTCGCATTTCTTTTCATAATTTACAATGGTCAGTGGACCTCGGCGTGCGTACGGATGTTTTCACATGTCGAATATTATTACGTTCACAATATTCCTCAAATATTTTCGAAGTGAACGCCGTTCCACGATCGGATATTAACATTCTTGGCAGCTTTCACAACAAGATACTTCGTAAACGCATCCGAAACTGCTAATATATGGGTATTTCCCTTTTTACTTTTCACAAACGGCCCCAAATGGTCAATATGAATTTGCCGGAACGGAAGTGGCTCCAAAACACCATGATGGAGAGATCCTTCGGGTTTACCACCTTTCGCCTTATTAAAACAGCAATCAGTACACGCTGCAATATATTCTTTGACGCATTTACGCATTCGTTCAAACCAGAATGTTTTTCGGATTCTTTCCAATGTCTTCTCAATTCCGAAATTACCTACATCATCATGACATTGTTTACAAATTCGCCAGCGGATAGCTTTTGGGACAACAAACCTAGGTCCGTCCCCAGTTTTTCGGTAAAGTCGTTGGTTCTGCATACAATAATCTGATTTAATCTGCTTGTCTTGATTGGATTTCAACACTCCCTTCAGAACGTTTACGATCGGCCTCAGTTTTCCGTCTTGAAGCTGCATGTCAATAACCAGTCATCGCTGTTAATTAAGATGTACATTACGAAACCAGCCGGATCGGGTTCTTTTGGCGGCTGATCGGGTGATCGGCTCAGGGCGTCAACGTGAGTCATTCGTGATCCTTCTCGATGAATGTATTCGCAGTCAAACTCTAGCAAAATTATAAACCAAAAATTTTTGGGATTAACTCCTTATTAGGCTTTGTTTTTGTTATAGCAGCGCAATCTGTAACAACACGAAAATGTTTTCCCAACAAGTAAATACGAAAACGATCCACAATGTCTCTACGACGGCCAACACTTCAAGTTCGTAGCTGTGGTATTTGCTTTCCTCTTCAATGCAATTACGGCTGAAGTAAAACGTAGGATGCCATTTTCCAATCGCATCAGATTGTAGTAGTACACCAGCTAGACCGAAACTGCTTGCATCCGTATGAACCTCGTGCTCAGCTAACATATCGTAAATGGCCAGAACTGGCTCATTGCAAAGTATGCGTATCAATTTATCAAACGATTCTTGTTGTGACTTACCCCATTCAAAGGATGATCCGTGTGCGTTCTTTATTAATTCGGTTAATGGGCGTGAAAGGGTGAAATAATTTTCTACGAATTTTCTGAAGGATCCGGTCAATCCTAGAAAACGGCGGACTTCGATGATATTGGAAGGGATCTTAAAATTTCTGATGGCACTCGTTTTGATATCACCAGACACAATACCAAATCTGCGAAAATTCTTCGGCAAAAAAAAAACACACTTATCCAAACGTAAAGTAAGTCCACTATCTTCCGAAACGGTCAAAATCGGTCTAGGCGAGAAATGCCCTCGTCTATGGTTCTGCTAGGGATAATTAAGTCGTCGAAGTAGGCAAATACTTCACCTGTATTCATACGCTCAATAATCCGATTCATTAACGACTGAAATACTGCCGGGGCATTAACAAGTCCTAACGGCATGCGATTAAATTCATAGCGACAAAAGCGGTATATTGTTTGGATTCATCCTCAATTTCGATCTGATGGTAGCCCATACGTAAACCCAACGTAGTGAAATAACAATTTCCAGTCAGCTGTGCGAATTGTTCATCCATTATCGGCATCGGGTACGATATCTTGTTTATAATTCGATTTATCTGTCTGTAGTCAATACAGAGACGATGTTCACCATTCTTCTTCTTGACTAAAACGACTCCAGATGAGTACGGCGAGTTTGATCGTCGAAAAATATCATTATCCATCAACTCTCTCACGATGTTAGATATCATAGGACGTTTAGCAAACGAGATTCGATATGGTCTTGATCGTTAATTTAATTTCCATCTTAACCACATTATATTTTCCCAGTTTACCAATATTCTCTGCAAAAGTTCAAGCACGGTTTGTGTCATCTTTTTCTCAGACCGTATGAGATTTACTTTTTGGATCCAACATTCATCACCTTCAATTACTGTTCGATTGCCTTCCCGGCACAGCAAGTCACGGCCAATGCGTATATTCATAGGTATCATGTTATCATCCACGACAAATAATTCAGCCACATAACTCACTTCGGCTATCAAAAGATTGGCGTTTATCCTCTCAGTGCATTTATACGAAGCACCTGCAAAACTTTCAAGAACCATATCACATTTCACGTTTCCACAAAACTGCCTCGAAAATGATTTCCGAATTAAACTTTGATCGCTGCCAGAATCAATAAATGCATCGGAACTAATTTTGTTACATAGCTTCTAATTTCTTACATAGCTTCGTTGCGCCTCCGATCGCATTGCTGCCACAAGTTCTTCTAATTGAACTACGCGTTCAGCCAAGTCAACAGATTTCGTCGAGCCATTATGACATGTCTCCTTACCAATCTGCCCCTCGAGTCTCTCCATCAATTGATGCTTATTACCAGAACAAGGAATACCAAATCCTCTGCACTTCGCTTGCAGTTGTTTCACGGTTAACGTTCGTAGGTTTTCCATTGCGTCCAGGAGGATTCAGATCCCAATTCTGAAAATTGTCAAGGATGGAACGGTCCAGAAGGATCCAATCAATGGAATAAATAAATCGACTAACAACAATTATCTTTTAATAATAAAACATGAATTGGGTTCTTTTATTTAATTAATGGCCAAAGGAAAAAATTATATTTTCCGTAAACGTTTTAAAAAAACTCTTTGTCGTCAAACAGAGCTCAATAAATAATAATCCACGCCCAAATCACCGGTTCATCAAATCTGACAGCACCAACAACGAGACAGTGTTGTATTTATTAAGTGATGTCAACTCTTTGTTTGACACTTGCGTCTTTGCCTGAATTCAGTAGCGGAACCACCTTTTCCATTTTCCAGGCATCGGGAACTAAGTGAGTGGCTAGCGACAGATTGAGCACTTTGGTCATGTACGCTACTCCGGGGTATCCAAGTGCTTTAACATCAGCATTGAGATTCCGTACGGGCCCAGCGCCTTTGATGACTTTGCGCTGCGGATGACATGGCAACTTCGACTCGGAGAACGCGGATACGACGCAATACTCTCCTTTTCGCCTTATCAATCTCTGGGTGTTCAATAAAAAGCCGGTTAAAAAAACTCGCGCACCGCTTCGGTTCTGTCACTGTTCTATCACCGAACGTGGCGGCTTTCCGATCATCCTTTCTTCCAGGGTTAGAGAGCGGTTTGAGCGTTGTCCACAACTTACCAATTCCGGAACCAAAGTTGCACTGCTTCAAGTGGTCTAGCCATTTGTTCCGCTTATATTCGTTGACCAACCTACTGATATCAGAGTTAAGATCCCTAATCCCATTATGTGTGCTGCCAACAAGGTCTCATTTAGTTAAACGATCTATATATACGAAGCATGCTTGATTTTGCATATGCGAAGTATTATTACGAGTGAGGACACCAGCGACTCACTGAAACAATTCCTACCATATTGACAGACTCGCCGACTGACAGTTTTCAGTGAGAGAACATTTACTTTCGTTCATACACACACGCATGTCGATGATTTAAAAGTTTCTATTTATAGAACAACGATCTTGTTGACACTACAATGAAGGCGGGCTTTCCTTTTGTTACATTGTTTGAATTTTTTAGTTTGGTTTTTATTATTTTTCCACAAACTAGTAAGATCAGGTTTGTTGTTGTTTGTCATAGAGGAAAGGAAAAGAAAGCGAAATTACCTGAGAACTGGGGGTCAGCTAAAAAGGCTTGCGTGAAATCTCCGAAGGGGGGTGTTCCCCTAGCACTACAAACTGCTGCTGCGACTTCATCAGCGTGAATGTCGATATACCTGCCTGATAGTTTCGATGTTTTAAAGGCTCTAGTACCGCTGGACCTCTATCTCTAGATCATGGAGTTCGTACGTGATCTGCCTGGGCAGATGGTTGAGATGACTACTGCAAAGGCACCCAAGCAGATACTGCTTAGACAACAAGAAATTGTGCAAGCGCACTATAAGGACCTTCGTCTTCTCATGAAGATGGTCTTCACCCTGTTGATGTTATCAGGCATCTGCCAAGTCTGAATTTTCTTCCACTGCTTCCTACTCATTCGCCAAACGCACCGGCGCTGCCTAGTTCGCTATAGACCGTCCTATCGCTTTATATAAGGTCAACAAGGTTTCTTTGTCGGCTCTCTAAGTACTGCCGTCTGGTGACTTGAGCACCTTGTTCTTTATTTTAAGCTTATCACAGATAGATAGCTTTGGCATGCGCAGTGGATCGAAAAAGTCTGTTTAATGTGACCCCACTTTAGGTCCTGACACCAGAATTGTGTAATCATTAGCGTATGATACAATTTTAACGCCGTCTGGTGGTGCAGGAATTTTAGAGAGGTCGATGTTAAACAGTGCCGGGATATCATCCCACCCTGGTGATATCATTCCACCCTAGTGATATTATCCCACCCTGGTGAACTGCCTAGTTAAATCTACTGGGCTTTGACTTTTTTTCATTTCATTGTTTATTTTTTACTGTATATACTTAGTAGGAACATAAAGTCTGTTACACACGTTTTATGCTGTAAAATAAAAAGTACTGAATGTTTTTGGACCAAATATTTTTTAATATATTTATTGATGTATATTGTATCCAAAAATAATCTATTTATTCGAAATATCCGCCTTTTGCCTTTACACACGCCTTAAGCCGCACTGGTCAATCGTCAATAGCTGCACGAACCTCGCCCATTGGAAAATTGGCCACAGCTCGAACTGAAGCAATCTTAAGAGATCAAATGTTGGGGTATCATTTGTGACAAACCTTGTCCTCTAAAACCGTCCACAATTTGTTATCTAATGGGTTCAAACAGGACTGCCTGAGGGCCATTATTCAGAGGAAATGAACGCTGGCAAATTATTTCGAAGCCAGGCCTGGGACGTTTTAGCCTTATGGACTGGCGCAGAATCCTGCTGGAAAGTCCATGGCTGGTTTTGGAACAGCGAATTGTTCAGAGGCTTCACAACAGCTTCCAAAATGGTTTCTTGGTAAACTTTGGCTGATGTTTTGACTTCTTGTTCGCAGAAATGCAGGTCAGTGACCCCATCGTAAGAGACACCCCACCAAACCATGACTGAAGCTGGGGGGTGACCCTTTTCTACCCTTGGGATCACTTCAGATTCTTCCTTAGGTGACCGCGCATACACTCTTATCATTTTGCTTGTTAAATTTTTCCTAAACGGTAAACATTTTTTCATCGGTGAACAAAATTTTTCTGTGCAAGTTATCAGCGTGCTTCCCCAAAAGACGTTTGCATTTTTCAATCCTATTTTTTTTTAAAGCTGCAGTCAATAAATGTCCGGTACGTCGTTTGAAAGCCCCAAGTCTTTTTTAATGATTCGACTCATGGACTTTTGCGTGATATTCATCTCACGAGCCATGATTTTCTGTTTCCGGAGCGGATTTCTGTGTATTCTTGATTTAACGGCTTGGATGACATGCGGTGTTCGAACAGAGCGTGGGCGGCCCGACCGGTGGCGTTCTTGTACATCTCCAGTCTCCTTAAACAGTTTTATGCATCGGTGCGGCTAATCCCTAGTGGCCGGAGCGTTTTGAAAATATCGCTTTTTTCATTTCACACTTGAAAAGCGCTATTACAGCGATACGGTTTAAACAATTTTAAAATACCGTTACAGACTAACGCTATTGAGGTTAGCTTTTAAAACCCATATGACATTAACGGGGTATGGTCAGTTCTACTATTGAAATGGGTGTGTTCAATGTTGTAACAGTATTTATGTCCCTACTAAGTACAATTCGGGCCTCAGCGCCGTATATGCTTTGTTGAGGCAAGCTGGCAATATATATTCATATAAAGTACAAAATCTAAACATAGAATATTGATAAGAAAATATTAATAAAGAAAATGAATTTAAATCTCTTAAGAATAATAATAAATATAGATTATATATAAAATATAGATGATTCCACATTAGAAACATTCTTAAATTACATAAATATTCGTTAAGCCTTGTCTTAAATATTGATATACTACCCACATATTTGACAAAACCAGGCAGTTGGTTGTACTCAAATGCTCCTAAAAACTCTACGTTGCTTCGTCAGCTCCAATCTGCACCTAACAAGCCTTATACTTATATTAAGCTGATTCCTTGTCCCGAAGGATGATTGATTCCGAAAAAATTCAACAGTATGATAGCCAATCAAGTTTACAGATTTGTAGACATAAAGTAAAAGCTGGTATTTATGTAATGCATGCAATGGTAACATTAATCTACAAGTACATACAGCCCCACTGTTGAGTAACGAAGAGGCAAATTAAAAACTGTCTTTATGGCTCCGTTTTGCAGACATTGGAGACTTCTCAGAGCATCCGTCTTCCTAAATCCATATATAATTGCTAAATAGTTCAAGTGGCTTTGAACAAGAGCATAGTACATCAGAAATTAAGTTCAGTATTCAAAATATTTCTCATCTCATATAGAACTCCAATTGCCGGTCCAATTTTATTCTTAAGACTTGAAACATGTGAGTCCCAAGATAAGTTGCTCTGCAGGGTATTACTTTCGTTAATCAAGTTTCCATCTACAAGCACACTAAATTTATTATCAGTCCTGTAAGATAACGGGTTGAATTTGATCAACTTTGCCTTGGAGGCATTAAGAATCAATTTGTTCAATCTAGCAAATTCAAAATTTAAAGACACATCGCTCAATTGTAGCCCCTAGAACAAGTTCGTACTTGTAGGGCTAAAACTAGGACACATCCTCCGCAAACATGTACAACCGCCAAGCCAGATTTAATTTCGACAAGTCATTTAAGTACTTATGTATATATCGTAAATAGCAGGGGTCCTAAGCAACTTCCCTGTGGAACACTACACTCAACCTGCATAAGATTAGTCAGGCAACTCTTGAACAGCAGAAGCTCATTACTCCTTACACCATAGTGCGCCAGTTTCTCCAATAGTATGACATGATCAACACAATCGAAGGCCTTCGTAAAGTGAAGAAATAATACTGCTGCACCAACTAAACCGCAATCCAAAATACTACAGATAAATTAATCACGTTCACTACCGCCTCCTCTGTTTCACGCCGCTTTCTGAACCCACTAAATATCTCACTAACTTCAGGTGAATAATCTTCTCTAAGATCTTATCAACAACTGATAATACTGCAACAGGCCGAAACTGGTCGAGAGATGTATGCATGTATCGTCTTCGGTATAGGTACAATTTTACTAATCTTTAGGCTGTCAGGATAAATCGAAGTCCGTACAATTCTGCTAAAAATACTAGTAAGATCTGAAAGTATTGACTCCTTACAATCCAAAATGGTCTCCAATGTAATATTGTCATAACCTGAAGACGCATTCGCCTTTAGATCTCCTATCGCCTTATACACATCATTCTGATACACTAAAGGAAGAATAAATCTAGAAGTGTGTCGCAACGTTCCAAGCAAATTGCAGTTGTCACCAGGAATAGCAACAATATCTTGCCTTAGCTCTCGTATAGAACTATTGAAATGCTGGTTAATTAATTCAGACTTCACACGGTTATCCTCAATAATCCGACCAGATGTTGAAATAATATGTAAATCATTTCTTGAGTTACGTCCTAATACATCGTTAATAAATTTCCAACATTGCTTCTGATCCCCTTTAGTCCGATACTATCGAAGCCTTGCTCACTACTTTAGTTAATTGCCTCAACACGTCATCATATCTTCCATACCTTCTCTTCCTCCTTCACTTAAGTAATTTATGTTTATACAAAATAAGACTGCAACTCCCTAGTAATCCAACAAGCCTCTATAGCTTCCCTCCTTAGTTACCATTGGCATATACGTCCGTATTATATCTATCAAGTTCTAGCGTCATCATCACAATCGTGAGAAGAAATGGCTGATGCCATGTTGAGCTCTAACAACTGTCTAACCTTATCTCTATCACGATATGTGACAGCGCATAGAGAAAGGGATCTAAGGGTAAAAAAAAAATCAATTTTCACTTTTTTTTTGATGTGGACATCTGACCATAGAATAAGACCGATCCCATGCCGCAAAAGTGTTCCCTACCAGAGATATGCGCGTTTTATGAAAGTGATGGTACACCAAAGATGCACGTATTTAAATCTTTAAAAAGGCTCTCCTGAACAAAACTGGTTTTTACCCTTAGGTCCCTTTCTATTTTGCGCGTCACATGTGTTCTAACCCTTGTTATGTAGTCGGTCGGTCTATAATTGGTATAACCCTACTAAAAATAATATTGTGGTCTGACAAGCTAAACTCCACAGAATCCACACATATTTTATTAAAGACGTTGCTGAAAACTTGATCAATGGAAGTAGAACTCGCAGGCCTTGTCACAAGATCATGGCAGCTGTAACAATCATAACCCAGGAACATGACTCGTAACTCACTAAATTTGCAATTTGGTCAATATTGGAATCACCTATTAAACAAACAGTTCATATGTTCCTCCATTCTCCCAAGGAACGCAGAGACTGTGCAGTTTTGAGAGCGGTAAAACGAAATAACATGTAAGGGACAAACCCGCGACTGCCGGTTCTATGTACCGGATTGACCCGAAACTCTTCGGCCAGGGGCAGTCACCTCAACAATATATGTTTTTTGTTCGTCAATTTTTTCGTCGTGGGAGCAGCACTTCCCGGAATGCCTGCTCCGAAAACTACTGGTCCGAGCTGGGATCGAACAAATCCCGGACCTTGGATCTGCTCGGTTTGTCAGAACCGAATACACCATCGTGCTACGTCTGTAAGGTGTAATCGTTGCATGGAGTGGGTGCACTTCAGGAGCTGTTCAGGTCTGAACCACATCAGGGAGTATAGCGAAGCAGACTTTGTTGCCTCATGCTGTATCAACGAAGTTAGCAGTGGGTCTCTGGATTTGGTGTTATCATCGTCGTCTGCATTTTCGTCGTCGTCGTCGTCGTCATCATCATCATCTAACTACGAGACTCCCCCGCAGTCGCCCTCGCAACAGCATCAACACATACAGCATCTTACACCACAGATTGCTGTTGCCACTCCTGACAGTGCGTCAATCTTGCAATTTAATTGTAATGGCTTACGCAACAAAATCAGTGAGGTCATAGAATTTATGAATCGGAGAAACATCATGGTCGCCGCGATCCAAGAAACTAAGAGGAATGCCACCTGCAGCCTGAACAGTTGTGACGGATACAATGTGCTACGTAAGGATCGCACCAGAAGTGGAGGAGGGGGACTTGCTTTCCTGTTACACCATTCTGTGCAGTACAGACCTATTTCGCCTGAGCTTGACTCTAGAGACCCATACATGGAATGTATGGGGGTAGCAGTCAAGTCTGGAACTGCCGAAATAGAGCTGTACAACGTATACATCCCGCCGGTTGGTAGCTGTGCCCCGCGTTATCTGCCAGACATTAGCAATTTGCTACAAGGCAATAACCGCTTGGTCCTAGGAGACTTTAATGCTCACCACGAACTGTGGCATTCTCTCCTAGACAACGACCAGAGGGGCATAGCTTTGGCAGAGCAAATTTATAGCTCTACGTTCTGCACAGTGAATGAGGACGCCCCCACGCGGATTATGGGCGATTGCCATAGCTCGCCAGACTTTACTATGGCATCGCCTGGCCTGATCAACGACGTCACCTGGCAACCCGTCATCTCACTAGGATCGGACCACCTTCCCATAATTCTCTCCATAAATAGACCACCCGATTTCATAACCTCTGAACGCCGTACGTTTCTCAATCAAAAAAAGGCTGATTGGGAGGCCTTCAGAGAAGCCACCAACCGCAGCTTTAATAATCTAGCTATTCCGTCGGACGTTCGGGTAGCCGAGAAAAGTTCCGGGCCATCATTAACGCAGCAGCCGCTCGCCATATCCCTGCTGGTCGAATACCCGAAGTACGACCAAACTTCCCAGCAGAGGCAGCGGGACTCGCAGACGAGCGTGATGACATTCGTGGCTCCAACCCTACTGACCCTAGAATTAGGGATCTCAACTCCGAGCTCAGTAGGTTGGTCAACGAATATAAGCGGAACAAATTGCTAGACCACTTAAAACAGTGCAACTTGAGTTCCGGAATTGGTAAGTTGTGGACAACGGTCAAATCACTCTCTAACCCTGTAAGGAAGGATGATCGGACAGCTCTCACGTTCGGTGATAGAACAGTGACAGATCCGAAGCGGTGCGCGTGTTATTTTAACCGGCTTTTTATTGAGCACCCAGAGAGTGATAAGGCGAAAAGGAGAGTATTGCGTCGTATCCGCGCTCTCCGAGTCGAAGAGGCACCACCACAATTTACCGTTGGCGAAGTTGTCCATGTCATCCGCAGCGCAAAGTCATCAAAGGCGCTGGGTTCGGACGGAAAAAATCAACTGTTACCTCACTGACTTAGCACGTTTCTTCACTGCGAGGAATATGAAAATATCCGCCTCCAAATCATCAGCCACACTGTTTACTGCTTGGACCGCAGAGGTGCGGTTGTCACTCAATGTGAAAGTCGATGACGTCAACATCCCGACCACCAACTACCTCAAAATCCTTGGGGTCACATTGGACAGCCTTTTTAGATCCTCTGCACATGCTACAGCTATCTGCGATAAACTCAAAAGTAGGAACAAGGTCCTCAAGTCACTTGCCGGCAGTACTTGGGGAGCCGATAAAGAAACCTCGTTGACCTCTTACAAAGCGATAGGTCGGTCTGTAGCAAACTACGCAGCACCTGTATGGTCGGCGAACGTGAGTACGACGCTGAGATCCGGATGGTGCAGCCGCCTCAATTCTTACTGGGCACGAATTGATGCTAACGTTCCGGACATCTGTCCCGCCTGCCATCAGGGACCACATGATGTACTGCACCTCTTCAATTGTCCGGCCAAGCCCACTCAGCTGACCCCCAGGTCTCTGTGGACGCATCCAGTTCAAATGGCGCGTTTCCTTCACCTGGATATCGAAGCAGATCCCCCATAGACGAACAAGACCTCAAAATAAATATATTGTTGTTACAACAACAACAACAACAACGACGCAGTGGATGAAAATTCAGACATGCCAGAATGCCGCCCTTAGAACATCAACAGGGTGTCTTCTTATGTCCTCTGAGGACCATCTACATGAGGAGACGAAGGTCCTTACCGTGCGCAGACACAATTTCCTGTTGTCTAAGCAATACCTGCTAGGGTGTTTTCGCAGCAGTCATCCTAACCACCATCTCTTGAACAGGATGCCTCCACCCAGGCAGATCAGGTACGATCTTCATGATCTAGAGAGAGAGGTCAAGCGGTATAAGAGAGAACCTTTAGATCATCGAAACTATCAGGCAGGTTTGAACAACATTCACGCCGATAATGTCGCAGCAGCAGTATCCAGCTACCGTGTGAATGCAGTGCTAGGGGAACATCCCCCGGAGATTTCACCTGAGGAGAAGGTACTGCCTCGGCAGACGCGCGTGGTTCTGGCGCAGCTGAGATCCGGATGGTGCAGTCGCCTCAATTCTTACTGGGCACGAATTGATGCTAACGTTCCGGACATCTGTCCCGCCTGCCATCAGGGACCACATGATGTACTGCACCTCTTCAATTGTCCGGCCAAGCCCACTCAGCTGACCCCCAGGTCTCTGTGGACGCATCCAGTTCAAATGGCGCGTTTCCTTCACCTGGATATCGAAGCAGATCCCCCATAGACGAACAAGACTTCAAAATAAATATATTGTTGTTACAACAACAACATGTAAGGGCTTCGTATCAATACGTCTTCCTGTCTCTAAATTCTACATATGTCTGGCGCCCACACGTGTAGTTGCCAAAGAGACGTTTCTGCAATGTCCTCGAACAGAATGGCATGGTTGACCTTGTCTACGACATTTGTAAGGTCAAGAGGCATGAGGACCGTCCTGTCGTAAGGCTTGTTTTTGTTAAGGCCCCGCCTTATACTTGAGGCGATAAGGTGGAAAGCCGTTTTTGTGCAGTGCAGCTTGCGGAACCCATTTTGATGGTCACCACATGGAAGGTGTTCGCTCAGACTGTGCACGAGCTGTGCTTTAAGCGTCTTTGCTACTGGCGAAAGCAAGGAATTCGACTTGTACGATCCTCCTTTGCTTGCTTGCGGCTTTGTCTGGCTTCAGTAGCGGTACCACTTCACCCATTTTTCAGTCTTCGGAATTCCGGAACTTAAGTTGCACTGCATAAGTACTCTAGCCATTTGTTCCGCTTATATTCGTTGATCAATTACTGATCTTAGAGTTGAGATACCTAATTCTAGGGTCAGCGGGATTAGAGTGACGAATGTCATCACGCTCATCTGTGGGTCCTGCTGTCTGCTAGGAATGTTGGTCGTATCTTGGGTTTTCGACCAGCAGGAATAAGGCTGCTGCGATGATGATGGCCCGGAACTTCTTCTCGGCTACCCGGACATTCGTGGATGGGTAGATTACTTAAGATGCGGTTGGTGGCTTCTCTGAAGGCATCCCAATCAGCCTTTTTTGTCATTGAGATACGTATGGCGTTCAGGGATAATGAAGTCGGTTGATCTGTTGGAGATACTTATAATTATGGGAAGGTGGTCCGATCCTAACGAGATGACGGTTTGCCGTCTTTGATTAATCTAGGCGATGTCATAGTTATATTTAGTGGGCTATGAAAATCGACCATAATCCGCCTGGGGGCGTCCTCAATCAGTGGGGCATTCTCTAGGGGAGAATGACTATTCGTGGTGGGCACTAGTCTCCTAGAACTAAGGGGTTATCGCCTTGTAGCAGAGTGCTAATGTCGGGCAAATAACGCAAGGAACAGTTACCAACCGGTGGGATGTATACGTTATACAGCTTTTCCATGTATGGGTCTCTAGAGTCAAGCTCATGCGAGATAGATCTGTAATGCATTTGAATGGTGTAACAGGAGATCCTAAAAACTGTTTAAGTCATAATAATGATAAAAGGACGAATAACTATAAACAAGAAGAAAAAACTATTAAAAAAATTTTGCACACTTTGTTTGTGTTTTTTGCATTTGTGGTTTTCAATGAAGACCCATGGGAAACGGAATTGGAGGAAATGATATTGCGCGATGAAGATTGCTCTACGCACAGTTCGAAGACCATACGCAAAGGGTAATATAAAGAGTCTCCCGTATAAGTCATTTGATTTGTTGCCGAAGTAATCGCTGGCGGGTTTAGAAACAGTTGTACAGTCTGCCAGGCAACCAAGCCAATTAATTATTTTACCAATTTGTTACGTTGATTCTGAAAAAGAAACAACAAAAAGGTATCGGACCAGAATAAAAACTGTTCAAGTCATAATCAGGAAAAAAGGCCGCATAAATATAAACAAAAAAAAAAATATATAATTGAGCAATTGTGTTTCGATCACAATAGGTTTATTACCCCAATATGATTTATAGATAAACAGTTGTGTAAAAAAACACCATTTATCATCTAATTCAGTTTTTTTTACATACGATTTGATAAAAAGTAAAATTGTTGTTTACATGAAATGAAAACTAAGTTAAAAAATAACTAATTAAAACAAATTCAATACCGATACGTACTGATAAGAATTAAGTGCGAATAACGTTATGGATAACGGTATCGACATTGAACTATTTTTTTTAGCTATAACCGTTGCAATAACGGTATTCAATTTTAAAGGGGTTTTAAGCGGTAGCCATCCTTGACTTAAACACATCATACATACGAGTGTTTTATATATTTGTATAGAAACATTTCAAGTAAGAATGAGTAAAGCCGCCGAATGTTAAATTATAATTGGAATTAATATTTTAAAAAATAATAATTTTAATTGTAAGTTAATTAATGGTAGTTTTCTATTTTCTTTTAACAGCATGTGTTTCTTGTGTGGGAAACCCGCTTCAATCGGTTTCTTAAGAAAATCAATAAGGAGAACTGGTTTTTTAAAAAACTACTTTTTTCGGTGTTTGCAAATTGATCACCCTAGATACGAGGGCAGTTCGGAAACTTCTTAGCCTAGCACAAAAAGCGCGGTATAAACAGAAAAAAGTTAAGTGTTTTGGAAACTTCCATCTCAGCTATGAACACATGTTTGTTTCGATCTGGCAACTCCTTCATATAGAAACAGGTGTTCACAAAAGACGCATCCGCGATTTTTTTACAATGGAAAAATTAGAAATGCGTGGTGTCATTAAATATTTACATAAAAAAGGTTTATCGGGACAAGAAATTCATAATGATATGGTGAAAGTGCTCCTTCATATGCAACAGTAAAAAATTGGGTTGCTGAATTTAAACGTGGTCGTACAAGCATTGAAGATGAACCACGTAGTGGACGTCCAAAAACAGCAACAACAACAGAAATTGTAGCCAAAGTGCATGATATGGTATTAAATGATCGACGAATAAAAGTGCGTGAAATAGCTAATATCATGGGCATCTCAAATGATCGAGTCCATTTAATTTTGCATGAAGAACTACAGATGAAAAAGCTTTCTGCAAGATGGGTGCCGGACTTGTTAACATTCGACCAAAAACGCATAACAATGAACATTTCTCAAGCTTGTTTGGATCGTTTTCAGCGGAATAAAATGGATTTTTAGCGTCGTTTCATAACTGTTGATGAGACATGGATCAACCATAAATAAAAATATTTTTGAAAAACTAACTATTCTCTTTCATTGATAGGCTAAGAAGTTTCCGAACCGCCCTCGTAATTACAATTAAAATATAAAAACTTTATTTTAAGTTGAGAAATTATTTTTCATATTAAGAAATTTGAAACCAGCTTATTTGTTGCAAATTACCTTTCCAATCAGATTCCTACGGGAGCAAATATGGTATAATGTTTCAACCATTGATAAAGTAACATAACTCCATTTGATAAACATGGCAACATTCACAGGATTTAGGTTTCTAATTTGGAAATCAACAAATCACGCAAAGCAAAAATCTTTGGAATGAGCGTTTTAAATTAGGCTGTCTGGTAAGTGAAGACGTCGTCTTTCCGCTGATCTTTTGGCTATATCTAAATGAAATTTAAACAGCTAGATCTAGCCGGAAATTTTCACAATTGGCAACACTGACCACTAGGGTTGGAGCGACGAATTTCATCATGCGGCGGGGCCGCAGATGAGCGTGACCAAATGATCGTGTTTAGACCAGCAGGAATATGGCGAGCGGCTGCTGCGATAATGTTGGCCCGGAATTTCTTCTCGGCTAACCGAAAATCTGAGGGTTTTGGTAAATCAGCCTTTTTTGATTAAGATTACGTATGGCCAGAAATTATAAAGTCGAATGGTCTGTCGATGGAGAGGATTATGGGAAGGTGGTCTCATTATAACGAGATCACCCATAATCCGTGTGGGAGCGTCCTCATTCACTGTGCAGAACGTAGAGCTATCAATTTTCTTTGTTCCTCATCTAGAAGAGAAATCCACAATGGTAGCCATTAAAGTCTCCCAAAACCAAACGGTTAAAGCCTTGAAGCAGATTGCTTATATCAGACAAATAACTCGGGGCACAGCTTCCAACCGTCGGAATGCATGCGTTATACAGACAGTCCCAGACTTGATTGCTTCCCCCTATACTTTTATGTACGAGTTTCTAGAGTCTGACACAGGGCCGTACTGCACAAAATGATGTATCTGGAATGCAGGTCCACAACTCCTCTACCGATACTTACGTAGCACGTACATTCATTACAGCTATGCAGGCTGAAGGTGGCATTCAGCTTAGTTTCCTGTGTTGAAGCGACCATGATATTAGGTACATAAAAAATGGATTCATTCTGAGCTATTGATTGCCATAAATAAAAGGCTCCAAGAAAGTGAAATTGAGTATATATAATAGTAATATTTATGATCCTTAATGAATGGAAAATTTCACAGAAAAATCGCTCTAATCGTAAATATAATTTCGGAATGCCACTTTTATTGATGAATTATTTTTCATTCTGAACAGGCCAGCTTCACTTTACTTAGGATATGGTAGCATAGATTTTATATGATTTCATCCATGTACAAAAGCACCTCTAAACCATGCTTAAAGGTCTTTGTTGACAGGAGAAAACACAGTCCTTTATTTTCCTAACCAAAGTTTTTATCATTACCAATTATAATTATTTTAGATTCTTCTCACCAACGTTTTTATCATTACCAATTATTATTATTTTAGATTCTTCTAACAAACGTTTTTTCATTACTAATTATAATTATTTTAGATTTTGCTAAATTTGGTTTGAATAAAACACTTCCCGCAATTTTTTTCCAAGTATGGGGCGTTCACAACTTTTTGATGTATTATCAAACAACATTCTTTAAGTCGATTTTTTTCCTTTACTAATCGACGTGTCACAGTTATAATAGAAATCTCACCTTCTAGCTCAGTTTTAACAGAGAAGTTAAATATAATGAGAAGTGTCATTAAAAAGCTAGCTTTTATTCGCGATATTGATGTCGTGACCTTCCCCATGACAGAAACTCAAAAAACAAAATTTCTGTCAATGTGTAAGGAAATTTCCTAAAATAAAAAAAGCACAGCCAATGGATGTCATTTTGGTATCATTTGGCTTCTAAAGTCTTTTTTGCTTTGGCATTTGACTTGGCAGATTTAAAAATTTGTTGTCGAAGGTTATCTAAAAAGTTCTCATTTTTCCTCAAATGAACATATGAAAAATATAAAAATTCAAATCAAGTGTGGAATCTTTATTTGTAATTTGAAAGGACATTTTATGCCATTTACTTTATGAATATAATTTCCTTCAAATGTTGTCCGCAACTACGCCTAAGGGTTTCCATTCTGAGGGTCCAATTTTGGAAGACTCGTTCGAGCATTTCGACCGGTATGGCTTTAATGACACGCGTAATGTTGTCTTCCAAAACCTGAATCGTAGCTGGTTTGTCAGCATAGATTTTGGACTTTAAGTAACCCCAAAGAAAAATGTCTAAAGGTGTAATACCACTTGATCAAGGCGGCCAACTCACCTGTAATGTAATTTGAAAGGACATTTTATGCCATTTACTTTATGAATATAATTTCCTTCAAATGTTGTCCGCAACTACGCCTAAGGGTTTCCATTCTGAGGGTCCAATTTTGGAAGACTCGTTTGAGCATTTCGACCGGTATGGCTTTAATGACACGCGTAATGTTGTCTTCCAAAACCTGAATCGTAGCTGGTTTGTCAACATAGACTTTGGACTTTAAGTAACCCCAAAGAAAAATGTCTAAAGGTGTAATACCACTCGATCAAGCCGGCCAACTCACCTGTCCAAAACGTGAAATTAGCTGTATGGTAAGTGGCACCGTCCTGTTGAAACCAAGTGTCTTCAAGATTACGGGTCTCAATTTCAGATAGCATAAAGATGGCGTGATAGAGAGCACTATTCACGGTTACGTTCCGGCCATCATCATTTTTAAAAAATATGCACCGATGATTCCACCAGCTTATAAACCGCACCAAACCATGGTTTTCTCTGGGTATAATGGCACCTCTTGATCCTCTTCTTGGTGCTCTTCAGCCCAAATGCGGCAATTTTGTATATTGACTTTGCCGTTGAGCCAGAAATGGGCGTCATCACTGAACAAAATATTGGTCGAAAAACGTTGCTTACCAAACGTTCGTTTCCATAATACAGTTGCACAAATTGGAGACGTTGTTGTAAAGTACGAGGGCGACCGCAAAACTAACTGGCATGGCACATTTTCTGTTTTACTAGAAAATGTGCCATTAACATCTTCAATAGCTGCACGAACCTCATCCATTGGAAAATATGCCACAGCTCGAACCAAAGCAGTCTTAAGAGTTCCAATGTTGGGGTATCTTTTGTGACAAACTTTGTCCTCTAAAACCGTCCACAATTTGTAATCCAATGGGTTCAAATCTGGACTGCCTGAGGGCCATTCTTCAGAGGAAATGAACGCTGGCAAATTGTTTCAAAGCCAGGCCTGGGACGTTTTAGCCGTATGGACCGGCGCAGAATCCTGCTGGAAAGTCCATGGCTGGTTTTGGAACAGGGTATTGTTAAGAGGCTTTACAAAAGCTTCCAAAACGGTTTCATGGCAAACTTTGGCCGATGTTTTGACTCCTTGTTCTCAGAAATGCAGGTCTGTGACCCCATCGTAAGAGACACCCCACCAAGCCATGACTGAAGCTGGGTGATGACCGTTTTCCACCCTTGGGATCACTTCAGATGCTTCCTTAGATGACCGCGCATACACTATCATTTTGCTTGTTAAATTTTTCATGAACGGTAAAAATTTTTTCGTCGGTGAACAAAATTTTTCTGTGCAAGTTATCAGCGTGCTTCACCAAAAGACTTTCGCATTTTTCAATCCTATTTTTTTTAAAGCTGCAGTCAATAAATGTCCGGTACGTCGTTTGAAAGCCCCAAGTCCCAAGTCTTTTTTTAATGATTCGACTCATGGAATTTTGCGTGATATTCATCTCACGGGCCATGATTTTCTGTTTTCGGAGCGGATTTCTGTGAATTCTTGATGTAACGGCTTTGGCGACATGCGGTGTTCGAACAAAGCGTGGGCGGTCCGACCGGTGGCGGTCTTTTACATCTCCAGTCTCCTCAAACAGTTTTATGTAGTGGTAGGCGAACATGCGGCTAACCCCAAGTGGCCGGAGCGTTTGGAAAATATCGTTTATTTTCATTTCACACTTGAAAAGCGCTATTACAGCGATACGGTTCTGATTATCTGACCACTCCATGATGAAAGTTGAAACAATTTAAAATCCCGTTACAGACTAACCATATAACATTAACGGGGTATGTTCAGTTCTACTATTGAAATGGGTGTGTTTAATATTGTAACAGTATTTATGTCCCTACTAAGTATTTAAACTATTTGTCGCGTTAACTTGTCTGTGTGTAGCGTGAATGGTCTGTTCCAGGATCACGTTCAACTTGGATACGTTGTTATCGATCTCTTCCGCGTAAGAAATTAGACGATTCGCATCTAAATGACTGCTAATGTACTTCCTGTATTTTAACCAGTTAGTTGTGTGTGAAGTTAGCTTTAGGGGCTCGTTTACAAGTAGACATGTATACAGCTGGTTTCCGCTAGGGTTTGCTAAACGGGATCCCAAGTGCGTATGTTTGGCATTGTAGTCACCAGCAGCAATAAAGTTGCATCCGAGACCATTAAAAAAGTTCAGAAGTATTTCTTCTGTTATCGCGAACCGCGGGGGACATATATTGATGAAATGGTAAGAAAACTACCTTGCGAATTGCTGTCGCCTGAAGGAAGTTTTGTGAGACTCCTTCAGCTACTTCATGTTTCATTCGTTTTCGTATTAGGATACCAATGCCCCCATGAGACTTACCGTCGGGATGGTAAGTACCATAAAATCTAAAATAAGGTATCTGAAAATTGTATTTGTCTGTATGATGCGTTTCCGATAGTACTCTGTCAGTTCGTGTCTATGTTGGTTCACACCTATTGCGTTCCATGTACATATCTTAAGAAGGCCTATTTTTTGGTTATGTAGAACTTGAATTAACAGATTTAGTTACGCATGAATTCTTGCATCAGTGATTGCATAGTTGACATGAACATGTTTATACTCTGTGCCAGTTGTTGAGTCATTAATTCAACGTTACCAAGCTGTTGCACTGGGGCATTAGGTGAATGCGCCCTTAGAACATTTGCGTATGTTATACCGTATGTAATACCGTTTCCGTCGCTAGAGTAAACTGGGGTCTGTTGGATGTCTATTATAGGGTTCGGCGCGTTTCGGTTAGAAATGAATTTACTTCTAGTTTCTGCTTAAGTTCTTTGTAAACCCTACAACCTCTGTAGTTTACGATATGTTGTTCCCCGAAATTTCTGCACTTTTTCTGTTAATGCGATTTAACTTTGCAGACGGTTGATTGGTGTAGATCACTACATACAACACAAACGGTTGGCAAAGTGCAGTACGATTTTGTGTGTCTATACTCTTGACAATTTTGCACTGAACGGGACCATTTCATTTGTGGGATTTTTCAACCGTAATTCTTCCATATACAAATATTGAAGTTTGTATATAGGTTGAACTTCATTTTTCTTTAGTTTCAGCGAGTCAGGTTGAAGTTTGACCTTGTACATTGGTTGGGGAACCTTTTTATTATCCGTTTACCACGGAGTGTACGTTAAAATTCTCTTTTTCCAGTGATCGTTTTACCTCATCTGGTCCTACAAATGATTCAATGCCTTTTAAGATTACCGCGATACCCTTACTACTCTTTTGGCGATACGTGTAAAAAGTTTTATTTCTATCTTTAAAATAACTAGAAATAGCGCGAAAGCCGTTTTCTTTATATGTCTGAATTTTTGTCTCGTTAATATTCCCTTTCTTTATTGGCACTATGTCAAAGCCACCACTACCAACAAGTTCGCCAATGATATTTACTAGCTCGGATCTATGCACCGGATTGACCCGAAGCAGCAATTCTTCGGCCAAGGGCTGTCACCACGGCACTGTGTGTGCCGCTACAACAACAACAACTAGCTCATTTAAGCTACTCTCACGTAGGCATACTGGGGGCGGCCTTGGAGTTGCGGCATTTGCCGAAGTAGAAGATTGAGGTTCTTCTTCGCTCAGCAATGCAAACCGGCTGTTACACGTGACGGACATTGGTGGTTTTTCACCATTCACAATTTGCAACTTTTTTGTTTGTGTTACCTTTGGCGGGGCTGGATTTACGCTTTATAGTAATGTATCGATCCATGCCTGTCTGTACCGCATTTAATGGTTTGTCTTGGGTCAGTTCGTTGTTTTCCTGTGTGCTTTCTATGTTCGCTGTGCTTTCTTTTTTATTGTTGTTGTAAGCACTGTCGGATGTGACGTTAACTCTCGCATTCCATTTACATCCGCATTTATCGCGAAGTATCCATTACACTGCAGAAAGAGTGTATGAGTGTATGCGTCTCACTAACTCTTTAGTGAGACGATTGATCCTCAAGTTGTGAGTTTATTTAGCTGCGTGTGCCTTTTTTATTCCGGTTTTGTTTCACTATTTCTTACACAATAGACTTTGTTACTGAACTTCAATTTTATTTTGTCAAAAATTGCTTGAATTCCTTACAAGTTAATACTTATAATGCATTTAAACAATTTTAGATGACTATTTTCCCGGCTATTAAGTTCTTTTAGAACTTCCCATGCTTATTTTTTTAGTTGAATTAATTTCCGAGAGAAATTCTTTTTCACGACCGTTCACTTCACGCGCGGAGAGAATTATGAAAATCTTTTATTAGAAAAACATAATTTGTAGCGTTTGTTTATCTAAAGTGGTTCCTAGTGACATTACTTACTTAGGCTGGCTGGCTCCATGGTATAAAAATCAAATGTAGCGCATTGCTCAGGTCCGTTCTTCAATGGCAAATCGAGAGAGAAAATAATGACGTCACATTTTCAACCAGTGATGGTGTTTCAAAATTGCACCAAGTCGACGTCTAAATTGTACCAAAGCGATTTTATCAAATTTAAAAATATAATAAAGTCATTTCTACATAACTAAGTGTGTGCAATTAGAAAGGTTTTTCTGTTGAAAGAAAACCTTTGTTCGAAATCACTTTAAATACTACTTTATAATAATAAAGGGTGTCCCAAGAAGAACGCAATTTTTAAATCTGGCAACATTCGAAGTGTCATTGTTTGACATTTGAACAATTGTTATTGTTTGTTAGTAGAAGGTACGAGGTTAGTAAAAATGGAGCGCTACACGAATGATCAACGCATTCTCATTGTGAAATTGTTTTACCAAAATGGTGAAAGTTTTGCGGCTACAGTTCGCAAATTGCGATCAATTTGGGCTCACAATAATGCTCCAAAAGAGTCAACTGTAAAGAGATTAATGGATAAATTTGCCGAAACTGGGTCTGTTAGTAATGTAAAGACAACGCGCCATCGACCAGGTCGATCGACCGAAAATGTCGCAGCTGTACGTGATGATGTCGCTCAAACTCCATCCACCTCAATTCGACACCGAGCTCAGCAAATTGGTGTCTCCAAATCCACTTTGCAGCGAATTTTGACGAAAGATTTGCATCTTCATGCATACAAAATTCAATTGACTCAGGAACTGAAGCCAGCTGACCATGGACAGCGAAGGGAGTTCGTTAATTGGGTACTGGAGAGACAACATGAAAATGCTGATTTTGCCGGTAAAATCATCTTCAGTGACGAGGCCCATTTTCATCTTGATGGCTTGTCAATAGGCAGAATTGTCGCATTTGGGGTGCGGAAAATCCTCGAGTGATTCACGAGCAGCAAATGCATCCTCAACGTGTCACTGTGTGGTGTGGTTTTTGGGCTGCAGGAATCATTGGACCTTTTTTTATGAAAATGAGGCAGGTCAAGCGCAAACAGTCAATGGTGTTTGGTATCGTGAAATGATAACCAGTTTTTTCTTGCCTAGAATTGAAGAAATGAATGTGGAGGGCATGTGGTTCCAACAAGACGGCGCCACATGTCATACAGCCAGAGAAACAATTCAATTGCTGCATCAGTCATTTCCCGGTCGTGTTATTTCGCGTTTTGGAGATCAGAATTGGCCGTCTAGATCGTGCGATTTAACACCATTAGATTTTTTCTTTGGGGTTTTTTGAAGTCGATGGTTTACGCGACGACGACTCAAGCCTTAAAAGACGAAATTGGACGCTGCATTAATGAAATACCGCAGCATCCATGCAAAACGGTCATTGAAAATTTCATTAAAAGATCGCGTGCATGCCAGCAAAGCCGCGGCGGCCATCTGCACGATATATTGATCCATACATAACCTCATTCTGTCTACTTTACGATATAATAAAGTTTCACGATTTTTTCTTAAATATCTGTGTTTTATTTAAAATTTAAAAATTGCGCTCTTCTTGGGACACCCTTTAGAAAAGAAGCTTTCGTTATTTTGTAAAATTGAAAAGAATATATAATAATTTTACAAATGTACAATAAATATCTTCAAAAGAAACACATCTTACAATATAATCTCGAATGTTTTTAGGTGTAAGAAATGTTAACAAAAAAAATTAAATTGTGTGTACCAAGGTATCAGCAAGTATTTAATCGTACTAATTTTGGTAAAATTATACATTTTCCACCAGTGGTTTCAACATTTCTTGTTTACACTGGTTCTCGTACACAAAACTAAAATTGTGACGACATGCGCAGAGAGGAAAAAAGTTGGACACTTCTTTGCGTTACCTTTATTAGTATGCAATGAGCTGGCTCCGCAACACTTCGGTCTTAGGCATCATTTGCAGAAATTTAAAGGACCATATCTTTGTTAGTAACTTTTTAATTTTTTTTCCTAAGAGACATATAAAAACATGTAAGGATATGTGAACATTTTTTTGTTAAATAGCCACAGCATTTTCAAAACAAATTCTATAACAACGAGCAGAAGCAAAAATTACTAATACTAGTAAAAAGTAATATATTTTAGAACACAGTCTTTCTTGTTGTATAAAAAAGGTAGAAATTAAGGCAGAAGAACCTTTAACAAGTTATAGCGACTTTTTCCATTACTTGCCTAAAGTGTTTTTATGAATGAGCACCTATAAAAGCAAGAGATTTTCTTATACGCGCTTGTGCAAGTTTCTCACTATACGCTCGTACGTACATACATTCATATATTTGTTTTCTTTTGTGTTGTATTTTGTATGCACAACTCGTGCATAAGTTTGTACTTAGTAGGGACATAAATACTTTTACAACATTTAACACACCCATTTAAATAGTGGAACTAAACATACCCCGTTAATGTCATATGGGTTTTGAAAGCTAACCTCAATAACGTTAGTCTGTAACGGGATAATAAAATTGTTTGAACTTTCATCATGGAGTGGTCAGATAATGAGAACCGTATCGCTGCAATAGCGCTTTTCAAGTGTGAAATGAAAATAAACGATATTTTCCAAACGCTCCGGCCACTAAGGGTTAGCCGCATGGAGATGTAAAAGACCGCCACCGGTCGGGCCGCCCACGCTATCGTAAGAGACACCCCACCAAGCCATGACTGAAGCTTGGTGATGACCCTTTTCCACCCTTGGGATCAGTTCAGATGCTTCCTTAGATGACCGCGCATACACTCTATCATTTTGCTTGTTAAATTTTTCCTGAACGGTAAAAATTTTTTCGTCGGTGAACAAAATTTTTCTGTGCAAGTTATCAGCGTGCTTCACCAAAAGACGTTTGCATTTTTCAATCCTATTTTTTTTTAAGGCTGCAGTCAATAAATGTCCGGTACGTCGTTTGAAAGCCCCTAGTCCCAAGTCTTTTTTAATGAATCGACTCATGGACTTTTGCGTGATATTCATCTCACGGGCCATGATTTTCTGTTTTCGGAGCGGATTTCTGTGAATTCTTGATTTAACGGCTTTGGCGACATGCGGTGTTCGAACAGAGCGTGGGCGGCCCGACCGGTGGCGGTCTTTTACATCTCCAGTCTCCTCAAACAGTTTTATGCATCGGTAGGCGAACATGCGGCTAACCCCAAGTGGCCGGAGCGTTTGGAAAATATCGTTTATTTTCATTTCACACTTAAAAAGCGCTATTACAGCGATACGGTTCTGATTATCTGACCACTCCATGATGAAAGTTCATACAATTTTAATATCCCGTTACAGACTAACGCTATTGAGGTTAGCTTTCAAAACCCATATGACATTAACGGGGTATGTTTAGTTCCACTATTGAAATGGGTGTGTTAAATGTTGTAACAGTATTTATGTCCCTACTAAGTACGTATGTATAAGTTGTGCATACAAAATACAACACAAAAGAAAACAAATAAACGAATGTATGTACGTACGAGCGTATAGAGAGACACTTGCACAAGCGCGTATAAGAAAATCTCTTGCTTTTATAGGTGCTCATTCAAAAAAACACTTTAGGCAAGTAATGGAAAAAGTCGCTACAACTTGTTAAAGGTTCTTCTACCTTATTTCTACTTTTTTTTATACAACAAGAAAGACTGTGTTCTAAAATATATAACTATTTACTAGTATTTGTAATTTTTTGCTTCTGCTCTTTGTTATAGAAATTGTTTTGAAAATGCTGTGGCTATTTAACAAAAAAATGTTCACATACCCTTGAATGTTTTTATATGTCTCATAGGAAAAAAATTTAAAAAGTTACTAACAAAGATATGGTCCTTTAAATTTCTGCAAATGATGCCTAAGACCGAAGTGTTGCGGAGACAGCCCATTGTATAATAATAAAGGTTACACAAAGAAGTGTCCACCTTTTTTCCTCTCTGCGCATGTCGTCACAATTTTTGTTTTGTGTACGAGAACCAGTGTAAACAAGAAATGTTGAAACCACTGGTGGAAAATGTATAATTTAACCAAAATTGGTAGATTAAATACTTGCTGGTACCTTGGTACACACAATTTAATTTTTTTGTTCAAATTTCACGTTGGTATATTTAACTATTGTGATGGTGTTTCTTACACCTAAAAACATTCGAGATTATATTGTAAGATGTGTTTCTTTTGAAGTTATTTATTGTACATTTGTAAAATTAATATATATTCTTTTCAATTTTACAAAATAACGAAAGCTTCTTTTCTATTATTATAAAGTAGTATTTAAAGTGATTTCGAACAAAGGGTTTTTTTTTCAACAGAAAAACCTTTCTAATTCCACACACTTATTTATGTAGAATATGAATTTTTTATATTTTTTAATTTGATAAAGTCGCAAATCGTTTTGGTACAATTTAGACATCAACTTGGTGCAATTTTGAAGCACCATCAATGGTTGAAAATGTGACGTCATTATTTTCTCTCTCGATTTGCCATCGAAGAACTGACCTGAGCAATGCGCTACATTTGATTTTTATACCATGGAGCCAGCCTAAGTAAGTAATGTCACTAGGAACCACTTTAGATAAACAAACTTTTTTAAGATCAAATAAAAGTAACATACCGCAACAAATTATGTTTTTTTTTAAGATTTTCATAATTCTCTCCGCGCGTGAAGTGAACTGTCGTGAAAAAGAATTCCTCTCGGAAATTAATTCAATTAAAAAAATATGGGAAGTTCCAAAAGAACTTAATAGCCGGGAAAATAGTCATCTAAAATTATTTGAATGCATTATAAGTATTAACTTGTAAGAAATTCAAGCAATTTTTTGACAAAATAAAATTGATGTTCAATAACAAAGTCTATTGTGTAAGAAACAGTGAAACAAAACCGAAATAAAAAGGCACACACAGCTAAATAAACTCACAACTTGAGGATCAATCGTCTCACTAAAGAGTTAGTGAGACGCATACACTCATACACTCTTTCTGCAGTGTAAGTTCGCGGAATGGATACTTCGCGATAAATGCGGATGTAAATGGAATGCGAGAGTTAAAGTCACATCCGACAGTGCTTACAACAACAATCATAACAAAGAAAGTACAGCGAACATAGAAAACACACAGGAAAACAACGAACTGGCCAAGACAAACCATTAAATGCGGTACAGACAGGCATGGATCGATGCGTTACTATAAAGCGTAAATCCAGCCCCGCCAAAGGTAACACAAACAAAAAAAGTTGCAAATTGTGAATGGTGAAAAACCACCAATGTCCGTCACGTGTAACAGCCGGTTTGCATTGCTGAGCGAAGAAGAACCTCAATCTTCTACCTCGGCAAATGCCGCAACTTCAAGGCCGCCCCCAATATGCCTACGTGAGAGTAGCTCAAATGAGCTAGTTGTTGTTGTTGTAGCGGCACACACAGTGCCGTGGTGACAGCCCTTGGCCGAAGAATTGCTGCTTCGGGTCAATCCGGTGCATAGAACCGAGCTAGTAAATATCATTGCCGAACTTGTTGGTAGTGGTGGCTTTGACATAGTGCCAATAAAGAAAGGGAATATTAACGAGACAAAAATTCAGACATATACCGAAAACGGCTTTCGCGCTTTTTCTAGTTATTTTAATGATAGAAATAAAATTTTTTACACGTATCGCCTAAGGAGTAGTAAGGGTATCGCGGTAATCTTAAAAGGCATTGAATCATTTGTAGGACCAGATGAGGTAAAACGATCACTGGAAAAAGATAATTTTAACGTTCACTCCGTGGTAAACGGATAATAAAAAGGTTCCCCGACCAATGTACAAGGTCAAACTTCAACCTGACTCGCTGAAACTAAAGAAAAATGAAGTTCAACCTATATACAAACTTCAATATTTGTGGAAGAATTACGGTTGAAAAATCCCACAAATGAAATGGTCTCGTTCAGTGCAAAATTGTCAAGAGTATAGACACACAAAATCGTACTGCACTTTGCCAACCGTTTGTGTTGTATGTAGTGATCTACACCAATCATCCGTCTGCAAAGTCAAATCTCAGGAACAGAAAAAGTGCAGCTATTTCGGGGAACAACATATCGTAAACTACAGAGGTTGTAGGGTTTACAAAGAACTTAAGCAGAAACTAGAAGTAAATTCATTTCTAACCGAAACGCGCCGAACCCTATAATAGACATCAAACAGACCCCAGTTTACTCTAGCGACGGAAACGGTATTACATACGGTACAACATACGCAAATGTTCTAAGGGCGCATTCACCTAATGCCCCAGTGCAACAACTTGGTAACGTTGAATTAATGACTCAACAACTGGCACAGAGTATAAACATGTTCATGTCAACTATGCAATCACTGATGCAAGAATTCATGCGTAACTAAATCTGTTAATTCAAGTTCTACATAACCAAAAAATAGGCCTTCTTAAGATATGTACATGGAACGCAAAAGGTGTGAGCCAGAGAATGACAACATATACTCATCAAAAAATTGTACTTGAGTACTTATTCATAATTCATAATTTCCATACTTGTGCGCACCAGTATTTACGCCAGCCTGACTGCACACTTTACTTAAATAACGTTGCGACAAGTATGTACACACTCTAACCTCATACCGCACATATGTATGAATGTTATGATACTCGTTAAGTCTAGTCATAACACGCTCGTACCATACGTGGTTGCACTCTAACATTTAACAAGTATACTTCTTATGGTTCGTTATAAACGGCGTTAAGTTCGGCCTATCCAAAGCTTTGATACCCTCCACCTCGAGTGATTCACGAGCAGCAAATGCATCCTCAACGTGTCACTGTGTGGTGTGGTTTTTGGGCTGCAGGAATCATTGGACCTTTTTTTATGAAAATGAGGCAGGTCAAGCGCAAACAGTCAATGGTGTTTGGTATCGTGAAATGATAACCAGTTTTTTCTTGCCTAGAATTGAAGAAATGAATGTGGAGGGCATGTGGTTCCAACAAGACGGCGCCACATGTCATACAGCCAGAGAAACAATTCAATTGCTGCATCAGTCATTTCCCGGTCGTGTTATTTCGCGTTTTGGAGATCAGAATTGGCCGTCTAGATCGTGCGATTTAACACCATTAGATTTTTTCTTTGGGGTTTTTTGAAGTCGATGGTTTACGCGACGACGACTCAAGCCTTAAAAGACGAAATTGGACGCTGCATTAATGAAATACCGCAGCATCCATGCAAAACGGTCATTGAAAATTTCATTAAAAGATCGCGTGCATGCCAGCAAAGCCGCGGCGGCCATCTGCACGATATATTGATCCATACATAACCTCATTCTGTCTACTTTACGATATAATAAAGTTTCACGATTTTTTCTTAAATATCTGTGTTTTATTTAAAATTTAAAAATTGCGCTCTTCTTGGGACACCCTTTAGAAAAGAAGCTTTCGTTATTTTGTAAAATTGAAAAGAATATATAATAATTTTACAAATGTACAATAAATATCTTCAAAAGAAACACATCTTACAATATAATCTCGAATGTTTTTAGGTGTAAGAAATGTTAACAAAAAAAATTAAATTGTGTGTACCAAGGTATCAGCAAGTATTTAATCGTACTAATTTTGGTAAAATTATACATTTTCCACCAGTGGTTTCAACATTTCTTGTTTACACTGGTTCTCGTACACAAAACTAAAATTGTGACGACATGCGCAGAGAGGAAAAAAGTTGGACACTTCTTTGCGTTACCTTTATTAGTATGCAATGAGCTGGCTCCGCAACACTTCGGTCTTAGGCATCATTTGCAGAAATTTAAAGGACCATATCTTTGTTAGTAACTTTTTAATTTTTTTTCCTAAGAGACATATAAAAACATGTAAGGATATGTGAACATTTTTTTGTTAAATAGCCACAGCATTTTCAAAACAAATTCTATAACAACGAGCAGAAGCAAAAATTACTAATACTAGTAAAAAGTAATATATTTTAGAACACAGTCTTTCTTGTTGTATAAAAAAGGTAGAAATTAAGGCAGAAGAACCTTTAACAAGTTATAGCGACTTTTTCCATTACTTGCCTAAAGTGTTTTTATGAATGAGCACCTATAAAAGCAAGAGATTTTCTTATACGCGCTTGTGCAAGTTTCTCACTATACGCTCGTACGTACATACATTCATATATTTGTTTTCTTTTGTGTTGTATTTTGTATGCACAACTCGTGCATAAGTTTGTACTTAGTAGGGACATAAATACTTTTACAACATTTAACACACCCATTTAAATAGTGGAACTAAACATACCCCGTTAATGTCATATGGGTTTTGAAAGCTAACCTCAATAACGTTAGTCTGTAACGGGATAATAAAATTGTTTGAACTTTCATCATGGAGTGGTCAGATAATGAGAACCGTATCGCTGCAATAGCGCTTTTCAAGTGTGAAATGAAAATAAACGATATTTTCCAAACGCTCCGGCCACTAAGGGTTAGCCGCATGGAGATGTAAAAGACCGCCACCGGTCGGGCCGCCCACGCTATCGTAAGAGACACCCCACCAAGCCATGACTGAAGCTTGGTGATGACCCTTTTCCACCCTTGGGATCAGTTCAGATGCTTCCTTAGATGACCGCGCATACACTCTATCATTTTGCTTGTTAAATTTTTCCTGAACGGTAAAAATTTTTTCGTCGGTGAACAAAATTTTTCTGTGCAAGTTATCAGCGTGCTTCACCAAAAGACGTTTGCATTTTTCAATCCTATTTTTTTTTAAGGCTGCAGTCAATAAATGTCCGGTACGTCGTTTGAAAGCCCCTAGTCCCAAGTCTTTTTTAATGAATCGACTCATGGACTTTTGCGTGATATTCATCTCACGGGCCATGATTTTCTGTTTTCGGAGCGGATTTCTGTGAATTCTTGATTTAACGGCTTTGGCGACATGCGGTGTTCGAACAGAGCGTGGGCGGCCCGACCGGTGGCGGTCTTTTACATCTCCAGTCTCCTCAAACAGTTTTATGCATCGGTAGGCGAACATGCGGCTAACCCCAAGTGGCCGGAGCGTTTGGAAAATATCGTTTATTTTCATTTCACACTTAAAAAGCGCTATTACAGCGATACGGTTCTGATTATCTGACCACTCCATGATGAAAGTTCATACAATTTTAATATCCCGTTACAGACTAACGCTATTGAGGTTAGCTTTCAAAACCCATATGACATTAACGGGGTATGTTTAGTTCCACTATTGAAATGGGTGTGTTAAATGTTGTAACAGTATTTATGTCCCTACTAAGTACGTATGTATAAGTTGTGCATACAAAATACAACACAAAAGAAAACAAATAAACGAATGTATGTACGTACGAGCGTATAGAGAGACACTTGCACAAGCGCGTATAAGAAAATCTCTTGCTTTTATAGGTGCTCATTCAAAAAAACACTTTAGGCAAGTAATGGAAAAAGTCGCTACAACTTGTTAAAGGTTCTTCTACCTTATTTCTACTTTTTTTATACAACAAGAAAGACTGTGTTCTAAAATATATAACTATTTACTAGTATTTGTAATTTTTTGCTTCTGCTCTTTGTTATAGAAATTGTTTTGAAAATGCTGTGGCTATTTAACAAAAAAATGTTCACATACCCTTGAATGTTTTTATATGTCTCATAGGAAAAAAATTTAAAAAGTTACTAACAAAGATATGGTCCTTTAAATTTCTGCAAATGATGCCTAAGACCGAAGTGTTGCGGAGACAGCCCATTGTATAATAATAAAGGTTACACAAAGAAGTGTCCACCTTTTTTCCTCTCTGCGCATGTCGTCACAATTTTTGTTTTGTGTACGAGAACCAGTGTAAACAAGAAATGTTGAAACCACTGGTGGAAAATGTATAATTTAACCAAAATTGGTAGATTAAATACTTGCTGGTACCTTGGTACACACAATTTAATTTTTTTGTTCAAATTTCACGTTGGTATATTTAACTATTGTGATGGTGTTTCTTACACCTAAAAACATTCGAGATTATATTGTAAGATGTGTTTCTTTTGAAGTTATTTATTGTACATTTGTAAAATTATTATATATTCTTTTCAATTTTACAAAATAACGAAAGCTTCTTTTCTATTATTATAAAGTAGTATTTAAAGTGATTTCGAACAAAGGGTTTTTTTTTCAACAGAAAAACCTTTCTAATTCCACACACTTATTTATGTAGAATATGAATTTTTTATATTTTTTAATTTGATAAAGTCGCAAATCGTTTTGGTACAATTTAGACATCAACTTGGTGCAATTTTGAAGCACCATCAATGGTTGAAAATGTGACGTCATTATTTTCTCTCTCGATTTGCCATCGAAGAACTGACCTGAGCAATGCGCTACATTTGATTTTTATACCATGGAGCCAGCCTAAGTAAGTAATGTCACTAGGAACCACTTTAGATAAACAAACTTTTTTAAGATCAAATAAAAGTAACATACCGCAACAAATTATGTTTTTTTTTAAGATTTTCATAATTCTCTCCGCGCGTGAAGTGAACTGTCGTGAAAAAGAATTCCTCTCGGAAATTAATTCAATTAAAAAAATATGGGAAGTTCCAAAAGAACTTAATAGCCGGGAAAATAGTCATCTAAAATTATTTGAATGCATTATAAGTATTAACTTGTAAGAAATTCAAGCAATTTTTTGACAAAATAAAATTGAAGTTCAATAACAAAGTCTATTGTGTAAGAAACAGTGAAACAAAACCGAAATAAAAAGGCACACACAGCTAAATAAACTCACAACTTGAGGATCAATCGTCTCACTAAAGAGTTAGTGAGACGCATACACTCATACACTCTTTCTGCAGTGTAAGTTCGCGGAATGGATACTTCGCGATAAATGCGGATGTAAATGGAATGCGAGAGTTAAAGTCACATCCGACAGTGCTTACAACAACAATCATAACAAAGAAAGTACAGCGAACATAGAAAACACACAGGAAAACAACGAACTGGCCAAGACAAACCATTAAATGCGGTACAGACAGGCATGGATCGATGCGTTACTATAAAGCGTAAATCCAGCCCCGCCAAAGGTAACACAAACAAAAAAAGTTGCAAATTGTGAATGGTGAAAAACCACCAATGTCCGTCACGTGTAACAGCCGGTTTGCATTGCTGAGCGAAGAAGAACCTCAATCTTCTACCTCGGCAAATGCCGCAACTTCAAGGCCGCCCCCAATATGCCTACGTGAGAGTAGCTCAAATGAGCTAGTTGTTGTTGTTGTAGCGGCACACACAGTGCCGTGGTGACAGCCCTTGGCCGAAGAATTGCTGCTTCGGGTCAATCCGGTGCATAGAACCGAGCTAGTAAATATCATTGCCGAACTTGTTGGTAGTGGTGGCTTTGACATAGTGCCAATAAAGAAAGGGAATATTAACGAGACAAAAATTCAGACATATACCGAAAACGGCTTTCGCGCTTTTTCTAGTTATTTTAATGATAGAAATAAAATTTTTTACACGTATCGCCTAAGGAGTAGTAAGGGTATCGCGGTAATCTTAAAAGGCATTGAATCATTTGTAGGACCAGATGAGGTAAAACGATCACTGGAAAAAGATAATTTTAACGTTCACTCCGTGGTAAACGGATAATAAAAAGGTTCCCCGACCAATGTACAAGGTCAAACTTCAACCTGACTCGCTGAAACTAAAGAAAAATGAAGTTCAACCTATATACAAACTTCAATATTTGTGGAAGAATTACGGTTGAAAAATCCCACAAATGAAATGGTCTCGTTCAGTGCAAAATTGTCAAGAGTATAGACACACAAAATCGTACTGCACTTTGCCAACCGTTTGTGTTGTATGTAGTGATCTACACCAATCATCCGTCTGCAAAGTCAAATCTCAGGAACAGAAAAAGTGCAGCTATTTCGGGGAACAACATATCGTAAACTACAGAGGTTGTAGGGTTTACAAAGAACTTAAGCAGAAACTAGAAGTAAATTCATTTCTAACCGAAACGCGCCGAACCCTATAATAGACATCAAACAGACCCCAGTTTACTCTAGCGACGGAAACGGTATTACATACGGTACAACATACGCAAATGTTCTAAGGGCGCATTCACCTAATGCCCCAGTGCAACAACTTGGTAACGTTGAATTAATGACTCAACAACTGGCACAGAGTATAAACATGTTCATGTCAACTATGCAATCACTGATGCAAGAATTCATGCGTAACTAAATCTGTTAATTCAAGTTCTACATAACCAAAAAATAGGCCTTCTTAAGATATGTACATGGAACGCAAAAGGTGTGAGCCAGAGAATGACAACATATACTCATCAAAAAATTGTACTTGAGTACTTATTCATAATTCATAATTTCCATACTTGTGCGCACCAGTATTTACGCCAGCCTGACTGCACACTTTACTTAAATAACGTTGCGACAAGTATGTACACACTCTAACCTCATACCGCACATATGTATGAATGTTATGATACTCGTTAAGTCTAGTCATAACACGCTCGTACCATACGTGGTTGCACTCTAACATTTAACAAGTATACTTCTTATGGTTCGTTATAAACGGCGTTAAGTTCGGCCTATCCAAAGCTTTGATACCCTCCACCTTATAGTGTGGTCCAAAAGACAATCATGGATCTGTCGCTGCTTGCAAATAATATAAAAATAAAGATCTACATTTATTTATAATCATAATACCAAATATCAACCTCTAAGGTCCAAAAATGGCCGAGATATGGCAGTTTTCCTACTGAGTTTTTTCGTTTCAGATCCATGTCCTACGTACCAAATATCAACACTTTACATCAAAAACTGGCCGAAATACAACAAATTGAACGTAAAAATGCTCCAAAAAAGAGTATTTTCCCGCAGGCTGCCTGAGTCCTTATATGGGGAAATTTTCCACTTTGGCCCGATGTGACCGACTAGCAATACCAAGCAGCTTAACAAAATAAGAAAGAAATCTGGAAAGTTTCAGCCGTAGAATGTTTTCAACAGACGGACGGACATTGCTATATCGACTTAGAATTTTATGACGACCAATAATATATACATATATCTACTTTGTACGGCCTCCGATGAATATTTTTATGTGTTGCAAACGTTACTCGTATGACGAAGTGAATATACCCTTGACCCTAGTGGTGCTTTATTGTGCTTTACCTTTTGTTCATTTTATAAAATACAACAATATTTTTCAATTAATATAGGTACAAAGATTTTATTTCAAATACTCGTAACTCATCAGAAAAAAAATCAAGTTGTGACTTCATCTCCTTCAGAAACCAACAAATACAAATACAGTACATAAGTACCCAACAAACCAAAACCCTTTAGAAATAACTTGTAACAAACTTACTATCATAAGCCTTAAGCTTAGAAAACGTTAGTGAAAACTATAGTAATACGCTTGGTAACAATTATATAATAAACAAAATTGAACCCAGTTATAAGCTTGCTAGTCTATAATATACAATAAGCTTAGAAATGTAAGCTTTGAAGAAGCTTACAAATGTAAGCTTTGAACAAGCTTAGAAATATAAGCTTTACGAACACTGTGTTTAATTTTGTAAGGCATTTTTTTTATAGTTTTATATATTTTATTTTACTTTTACAAACTTTATTTCTTCACTTTTTTTACTTCTCTTTAATTTCTTCACTTTTTTACTTCTCTTTAATTTTCACTTTTTTGTTACTCCAACTTTACAATTCAACATGAACAAGACAACTGAGAACTTTAACAAAGAAAACAAAATGCACGTGTACAAATAACGGCACATCATATACGTCGCAGCGACTTTGTGTTTATTTTTCTTTGTTACGAAATCTATGGGTTCAAATGATGTATGTTTAAGAAAAGTTGTAGAAATTTGTTAGTAGTAAGTTTATTCTCCAATTTAGTTATATTACGCTTAGGGACTGGTTTGTTGGGTATACACCCCATACTGAATGAACGCATACATGAACAAATATTTGAGTACTCTAGTACCCAACAAACCAAAACCATTTAGAAATAACTTGTAACAAACTTACTATCATAAGCCTTAAGCTTAGAAAACGTTAGTGAAAACTATAGTAATACGCTTGGTAACAATTATATAATAAACAAAATTGAACCCTGTTATAAGCTTGCTAGTCTATAATATACAATAAGCTTAGAAATGTAAGCTTTGAACAAGCTTACAAATGTAAGCTTTGAACAAGCTTAGAAATATAAGCTTTAAACTGGCTTGGAAATGTCAGCTTTGTAAGACATTTTTTTATAGTTCTATATATTTTATTTTACTTTTACATACAAACTTTATTTCTTCACTTTTTTACTTCTCTTTAATTTATTCACTTTTTTACTTCTCTTTAATTTTCACTTTTTTGTTACTCCAACTTTACAATTCAACATGAACAAAACAACTGAGAACTTTAACAAAGAAAACAAAATGCACGTGTACAAATAACGGCACATCATATACGTCGCAGCGACTTTGGGTTTTTTTGTTTCTTGTGTGAAGCAAGCAGCGTATAGTTGACGACTTTGTGTTTATTTTTCTTTGTTACGAAATCTATGGGTTCAAATGATGTATGTTTAAGAAAAGTTCTAGAAATTTGTTAGTAGTAAGTGTAGTCTCCAATTTAGTTATATTACGCTTAGGGACTGGTTTGTTGGGTATGCACCTCATACTCTTGTCTTTTCTCCTATAATTCATGTTAAAATGCGTCATGAAAACACAATTTAACAATTTGGTGCACACCCAATGCATTGTCCATTTTCACTTGTATTCATACATGCATGAGTGTGAGATGCCCTGTCGACTATTAATACTTCACATATTTAGGTTGTACCCCGTCTGGATATGTTGTGTGTGGTGTTTGGTTGGAACATTTACTCTTCACACTTATACATGTCTCACCAGTTGTACTTCGGGAGTACTCTAAATGGGCATTTCGTCATTCACTGGTGTGAACCAACATAGACACGAACTGACAGAGTACTATCGGAAACGCATCATACAGACAAATACAATTTTCAGATACCTTATTTTAGATTTTATGTTACTCACCATCCCGACGGTAACTCTCATGGGGGCATTGGTATCCCATTACGAAAACGAATGAAACATGAAGTCGCTGAAGGAGTCTCACAAAACTTTCTTCAGGCGACAAGAATTCGCAACCGCGGTTCGCGATAGCAGAAGATATACTTCTGAACTTTTTTAATGGTCTCGGATGCAACTTTATTGCTGCTGGTGACTACAATGCCAAACATACGCACTTGGGATCTCGTTTAGCAAACCCTAGCGGAAACCAGCTGTATACATGTCTACTTGTAAACGAGCCCCTAAAGCTTACTTCATACACAACTAACTGGTTAAAATACAGGAAGTACATTAGCAGTCATTTAGATGCAAATCGTCTAATTTCTTACGCGGAAGAGATCGAAAACAACGTATCCAACTTGAACGTGATCCTGGAACAGACCATTCACGCTACACACAGACAAATAAACGCGACAAATAGTTCAAATACTTAGTAGGGACATAAATACTGTTACAACATTGAACACACCCATTTCAATAGTAGAACTGAACATACCCCGTTAATGTCATATGGGTTTTAAAAGCTAACCTCAATAGCGTTAGTCTGTAACGGTATTTTTAAATTGTTTAAACCGTATCGCTGTAATAGCGCTTTTCAAGTGTGAAATGAAAAAAGCGATATTTTCAAAACGCTCCGGCCACTTGGAATTAGCCGCACCGATGCATAAAACTGTTTAAGGAGACTGGAGATGTACAAGAACGCCACCGGTCGGGCCGCCCACGCTCTGTTCGAACACCGCATGTCATCAAGCCGTTAAATCAAGAATTCACAGAAATCCGCTCCGGAAACAGAAAATCATGGCCCGTGAGATGAATATCACGCAAAAGTCTATGAATCGAATCATAAAAAAGACTTGGGGCTTTCAAACGACATACCGGACATTTATTGACTGCAGCTTTAAAAAAAATTAGAATTGAAAAATGCAAACGTCTTTTGGTGAAGCACGCTGATAACTTGCACAGAAAAATTTTGTTCACCGATGAAAAAAATTTTACCGTTCAGGAAAAGTTTAACAAGCAAAATAATAAGAGTGTATGCGCGGTCATCTAAGGAAGCATCTGAACTGATCCCAAGGGTGGAAAAGGGTCATCACCCAGCTTCAGTCATGGCTTGGTGGGGTGTCTTACGATGCGGTCACTGACCTGCAATTCTGCGAACAAGCAGTCAAAACATCGGCCAAAGTTTGCCAAGAAACCGTTTTGGAAGCTGTTGTAAAGCCTCTTAACAATACCATGTTCCAACACCATCCATGGACTTTCCAGCAGGATTCTGCGCCGGCCCATAAGGATAAAACGTCCTAGGCCTGGCTTTAAAACAAATTGCCAGCGTTCATTTCCTCTGAAGAATGGCCCTCAGGCAGTCCAGATTTGAACCCATTGGATTAGAAATTGTGGACGGTTTTAGAGGACATGGTTTGTCACAAAAGATACCCCAACATTGGATCTCTTAAGACTGCTTTGGTCCGAGCTGTGGCAAATTTTCCAATGGATGAGGTTCGTGCAGCTATTGGCGATTGGCCAGTGCGACTTAATGCGTGTGTAAAGCCTAAAGGCGGACATTTGGAATAAGTAGATTCTTTTTGGATACAATATACATCAATAAATATATTAAAAAATATTTGGGCCAAAAACATTCAGTACTTTTTTATTTTACAGCATAAAACGTGTGTTACAGTATTGTCCCTACTAAGTACTTACACTAACCGAGAAATAATAGATCACCTTGTAAGTTAAAAAAGGAAATTCCGTCGCGATTGGCAGCGAAACAGGTCACCAGCGGCCCGACTAAGACTGACTGACGCAATTAGATATGAAGACAGTAGACAGCTTTCTAGTTTTATTGCAAATTTTCATTATGGAAAACATTAAGAAATACTAGTATGCCAACCAAATCGCAACTTCCAATACGCGTCGCAAATGGCTAGAAAAGAAGACGAAAAAGCCAATGTTTTCGCAAACCATCTGTCCCAGATATTTCGCCAAATCCTTCAAGTAGAGACCTTCTTCCAACAGATGATAAACTTTTTGGCCACAATTCCATTGTTTACTAACGCAAATGAAGTTCTGCATATCGTTAAAAAATCGTGAATCCAGGTAAAGCACCTGGATATGATCTTATCACGCCTAAAATGATCTTCGAACTTCCCCATATTGCTGTAAAGTTCCTACCAAAATTATTTAACTCAATTTTGAGACATAGTTACTTACCTAAAGCGTGGAAAATTTCTCTGATTCAAATGATTTCAAAGCCAGGAAACGACAAATCATACAGGCCGATCGGTTTGCTTCCCTGCTAATCCAAACTTGTTGAAAAACGTTTGTTTCCGAGAAGGTCCCAGCACCATTGAACAAGTAAACTGTTTGACCCAAGCAATTGAAAAATCATTTAAACGGTAAGAATATTGCTGCGTCGTATTTCTGGATGTTGCTCAAGCATTTGACAAACTCTGGCACTTTGGCTTGACCAATAAAATTTGCAAATACTTACCGGCAACTACGCATCGAATTCTTGAATTTCACTTATAAAACCGCAGACTTAGAGTCAAACTTGGGCAACACGTCACCGATGACCATGAAATACTAGCTGGTGTGCCCCATTGAAGTGTCCTAGGTGTTCATCTTAGACGAGTAGAGTCTGGGCTCTCTGTCTGGAGAATTAAAGTCAATGAGGCTAAATGCACACAGGTCACTTTCACACCGAATTTTTGTACTTGTCCGACATTGTAACTAAACAATATCCATTTTTCTCAATCTGATAATGTTACATACCTTGGAATATCCACATGGATCGCCGACTTATCTGGATAAGTCATATCAAAGCCAAGAAGACTCAACTGAAACTTAAGGTCCATCAACTTCACTGACTCCTTAATGCGAACTCCAAACTAAGCAGTGAATATTAGTTCCTGCTTTACAACAGTTCGTATATAAGAAATATAAATATAAAAAAGTTCGTATATAAGAAAACATCCACCGAGACTTAAAATTACCTCTCCTTAAAGAGGCAATTCAGAACATCAATATAAAGCACAAAGAGAAGCTCTAACGTTATGTAAATACTTGCTAGACAATTATTGTGCAGTCCAAGCTCTTTAGGACTTCGGAGAAACGAGCTTCGTGTTTTCTAAACTACAAGTGCTTCAGCCGTAACAGTAATCGCGAACTCACGCGCTCGAAAGACTGTGTAGAATTCTATTTTCTACGTCACATGGCTTAAAAGCGCTTATACGTGATCCTTAAAACAGTCAATACAAATCGAAAATGAACACTCCAAAAAGACTATAATTCTTTATTCTACGTTACGTGGATAAAATGATCTCATACGTGGTCCTTAAAATAGTCAATACAAATCGCGAATGCACTCCAAAAATACTATGCAGAATTCTTTATTTCAACACGAAAATCCTACAGTACCTAAAGTACGGAAATGTCTGGCTATAGAGGCCACTACCTCTTTTTAACGAGGTTTAACCCAAACTTAAAACTCTCAATTATGTGAAGTTATATACTATTGTGACCAAATTAATGCAAATTCCTGCCAATAAGCAGAGAACCACAAAACAAAAAATCATACTAGGATTCATTATTGAAATATACTTAAGATTCGTATATTATTGTTAAGCTCCTATGGAGAAGGTTCAATGAAAAGCTATATATAAAAAAAAATATTACAAATCAAAGGGACACAAAAACATTTTTCTTCAATTGATAAATATTTTCAAAAAATATAAATTGTATAGAATGCTCATCTGAGTTAAAAAAGGAAACATTTTTTGCCTACGCTTCTGATGACGGGGAAGTAGAAAGCGCAAGCAAACACACAGTGAGAGCAACGATGACGTAAGCTTTACTCTCGCCACACTCTGTCTCTCTCTCTCTCTCTCTCTCTCTCTCTCTCTCTCTCTCTCTCTCTTGTCTTCGCTACAGGAACATCGTGAACGAAAACTAAAAAATACTTTGCCCAGTGGCATAAAATGCTGCATTAAGAAATGTGGGATATCGAGAAGGAGTTGCATCAAATTGATATTGTTTAAATTTCCTCCACCTAATGATTCTTGGTCAAATTTGGAGAGAAACATGTCAAATTCCTGCAAAATGATTATAATAAAAATTTAAATATTTGCGAAAATCATATCTCGAGCACATATGTTGGTAAAAGAACTTTAAAAGCAGAATATGATAAGGGGTAGATATGGGCATTGATTTAGATTTTCCAAATTCGCCGAAAAATGTTTGCACTGATGAGATCGAAGCACCTTTTTGTAAGAATTGCGACAGTGAAACAACATTAACGGAAAAATATAAAAGAAAATATAATAGGGTTTTAAAAAATATAAGAAAATACAGTCAGCACTAAAAACTGAGCGACAAATGTCGAGCTTTGCTATCCATACACTGTTGCATACGTTTTCTGAAGTTTTCATAAACTCTAACAAGCATGTCGACTGGTAATCTGCCAATTTCAGCTTCAATATTGTTAATTAGGTGTTAACAAGGTGTTGTAACCCCAAATCGCATGGGGCTTAGCCTGGTGAGCGTGCCGGCTAGTTCACATCACCCCCCAAACAGATAAGCCGCCCAGGAAACTTCTGCGTCAAACAATTCATGGTAACCCTCGCTGTGTGTGCAGTGGCGCCATTATTTTGAAACCATGTATCCTCTAATTGCATATCCTTAAGAGCCTGCTGACAAAAAATTCAGGAAATTCCAAGAGCAAGTGAATGCTTCCGCAAATAGCGTTTCGGAGATTGCTGCTTTAACTCTCGATGTTTAGTGGTTTTGTAATCCTTCTCTCAGGTATATTTCATACACATGACACATTCCCTGCTGTTCTCAATGAAGTTACCCCATTTACAATTGTTTGCCGTCCAGGAACACGAGTGGGCATTAGAAACATACGCTTCAACACAAAATGACCTCTCCTCACGTGTCAAATGCATGATGGCAAGTGTAAGGCAAACGAATACAAATCTCCCGTCAGCCAATATAAGCCACGCATGGATTCCGCAAGCAGAACAACAACTGTTTCACACGCCATCACCACACGTATAAGTCGCGGCCTTAACCAGAACAAGCCTAACGACAGGACGGTCCTCGTGGCTTTTGACCTTACAAAAGCCTTCGACACGGTCAATCATGCCACTCTGTTCGAGGACATTGAAGAAACGTCCATTCCGCCCAGTTTGAAACGTTGGGTCGTAAACTATATGTGTGGGCGCCAGTCATATGTAGAATTTAGAGACAGAAAGTCGAAGCCCCGTAGAGTAACAAGGAGTTCCCCAGGGTGGAGTTATATCCCCGGCTCTGTTTAACCTCTATCTCTCTAAACTTCCTACACCACCAGACGGCGTTGAAATTGTGTCGTACGTACAAGATTGTACAATTCTGGCGTCAGGACCTAAAGTGGATGACATTTGCGAGAAAATTAACTGTTACCTCACTGACTTAGCACGTTTTTTCACTGGGAGGAATATGAAAATATCCGCCTCCAAATCATCAGCCACACTGTTTACTGCATGGACCGCAGAGGTGCGGTTGTCACTCTATGTGAAAGTCGATGACGTCAACATCCCGACTACCAACTACCCCAAAATCCTTGGGGTCACATTGGACAGCCTTTTTAGATCCTCTGCACATGCTACAGCTATCTGCGATAAACTCAAAAATAGGAACAACGTCCTCAAGTCACTGGCCAGCAGTACTTGGGGAGCCGACAAAGAAACCTTGTTGACCTTTTACAAAGCGATAGGTCGGTCTGTAGCAAACTACGCAGCACCTGTATGGTCGGCGAACGTGAGTACGACGCAGTGGAAGAAAATTCAGACTTGCCAGAATGCCGCCCTCAGAACATCAACAGGGTGTCTTCTTATGTCTTCTGTGGACCATCTACATGAGGAGACGAAGGTCCTTACCGTGCGCAGACACAACTTCCTGTTGTCTAAGCAATACCTGCTAGGGTGTTTCCCATCTCTTGAACAGGATGCCTCCGCCCAGGCAGATCAGGTACGATCTTCATGATCTAGAGAGAGAGCTCCAGCGGTATAAAAGGGAACCTTAGATCATCGAAACTATCAGGCAGGTCTGAACAACATTCACGCCGATGATGTCGCAGCAGCAGTATCCAGCTACCGTGTGAATGTAGTGCTAGGGGAACATTCCCCGGAGATTTCACCTGAGGAGAAGGAACTACCTCGACAGACGCGCGTGTTTCTGGCACAGCTGAGATCTGGATGGCGCAGCCGCCTCAATTCTTACTGGACACGAATTGATGCTAACGTTCCGGACATCTGTCCCGCCTGCCATCAGGGACCACGTGATGTGCCGCACCTCTTCAATTGCCCGGCCAAGCCCACTCAGCTGACCCCCAGGTCTCTGTGGACGCATCCAGTTCAAACGTCGCGTTTCCTCCACCTGGAGATCGAAACAGATCCCCCATAGACGAACAAGACTTCAAAATAAATGTATTGTTGTTACAACAACAGCCACGCATACTCTCCACTCTATTCGACCAACAGTGCCGTCACAGCCTGCAGTGCAAAAAAACAAATTATCGCGCTCCACCCTGTATTTTATATATCTCAGTCAACTTATGCCTTTTTACGAAATAAATTGAATCTCAATTTACCTCGCGTTTTTACTTTAAACTGGCCCCTTATAAAGTTTTTACAGCCTGATTTCAAAAACAGTAGTTTTGAATCCCTTAAACAAAGATGTTCTCAAGTTGAAGTTGAGTTGAAGGATTTAAATCGCATGGTTTTTTTGATGGATCATCTTGATTTAATAGATGGATACGAACACACTGGTTTCGAAAGAACCAATAAAATTGGTACGCAAGTATGCGTATTTTTACTTAGGACGTTAGAGGATGTTAGGATGTTAGAGTGCTTGTTTGTGACCAAGGTTCGCCTAATAAAAAATGTTTCTCTAACGTTGGAGTGTCCATATTTTGATATGGATAACGATAATATATAGTTAATGTTCGACTTTCCCCATTTAATAAAATCTTTGCGAAATGGGTGGCTAGAATGTGACTTAAAAAAACTGCTGACGGCAACGTCAGTTTTCTAGTAATAAGGGAACTTTATGAAATGGAAGCCAACTCAACAACATAAATGTGTCCGAAACTAACTCGACAGCATATCTTCCCTGATTCTTTTCAAAGAATGCGGGTAAAATTTGCAACCCAAATTTTCAGCAAAACAGTGGCCGCAGCAATCAGAACAGTAGTCGAGACAACTAAATTTACTAAGAGTGGTAATGAATAGGCCTTTTCTACTGCCACTTTTTGAAAAAAAATTTACATAAATTTTTATTGCCTAAACACTATGGCGATAATTGCTACAGATCTGCATTACAATTAAACAACGAAGCTCACAAACATTCCTCAATACTTAGAAGAACTAGAATTTGCGGATAAAAAGAAGAAAGTTTTCTTTTTAAACGGGATGAAACTAACTTTAAATTCGGTTCTTTTTTTGGTCGACGAACTATTGGTAAATAAAAATATTTTTTTATCATGACAAAATCCTTTAATCAGGAAAAGTTAGAAAACACCTTTTCTATATTGCGTCAAAAAGGATGAAACAATAACTTGTTAAATCAAGTTCCTCTAGCAATTGTATAAGTAGTCTCAAGGCGAGGAAATACAGATTGAAGCAAATTTTGATAGCTCCCATTTAGCTTCTGACCAAACAAACACAATCTCATGCGAAGTAACTAATGTCGACTTTGACAACCATATCTATGCCGAATATTTTTTTGACGATGTTTTCAAAAAAAAATTCATTAATTATTCGAATTATTTTACTTTATTCATTTATAAATTAAAAATGATAATGAAGAGAAAATGAATTAACTTGCACGAGACTTTGTAAAAACGCAAAATAATAAAAAGAAACACAAATACACGCACGATAGCAGCAGTGCTCGCTCTTATTATGAGCGACGTTGTTGTTGTAACAACAATATATTTTATTTTGAAGTCTTGTTCGTCTACGAGGGATCAGCTTCGATATCCAGATGGAGGAAACGTGCCATTTGAAATGGATGCGTCCACAGAGACCTGGGGGTCAACTGAGTGGGTTTGGCCGGACAATTGAAGAGGTGAAGCACGTTATGTGGTCCCTGATGGCAGGCAGGGACAGACCGTTAGCATTAATTCGTGCCCAGATCTCAGCTGAGCCAGAACCACGCGCGTCTGCCGAGGTAGTACTTTCTCCTCAGGTGGAATCTCCGGGGGGATGCTCCCTAGCACTACATTCACACGATAGCTGGATACTGGTGCTGCGACTTCATCGGCGTGAATGTTGTTCAGACCTGCCTGATAGTTTCGATGATCTAAGGTTCTCTTTTATACCGCTGGAGCTCTCTCTCTAGATCATGAAGATCGTACCTGATCTGCCTGGGCGGAGGCATCCTGTTCAAGAGATGGGAAACACCCTAGCAGGTATTGCTTAGACAACAGGAAGTTGTGTCTGCGCACGGTAAGGACCTTCGTCTCCTCATGTAGATGGTCCACAGAAGACATAAGAAGACACCCTGTTGATGTTCTGAGGGCGGCATTCTGGCAAGTCTGAATTTTCTTCCACTGCGTCGTACTCACGTTCGCCGACCATACAGGTGCTGCGTAGTTTGCTACAGACCGACCTATCGCTTTGTAAAAGGTCAACAAGGTTTCTTTGTCGGCTCCCCAAGTACTGCTGGCCAGTGACTTGAGGACGTTGTTCCTATTTTTGAGTTTATCGCAGATAGCTGTAGCATGTGCAGAGGATCTAAAAAGGCTGTCCAATGTGACCCCAAGGATTTTGGGGTAGTTGGTAGTCGGGATGTTGACGTCATCGACTTTCACATAGAGTGACAACCGCACCTCTGCGGTCCATGCAGTAAACAGTGTGGCTGATGATTTGGAGGCGGATATTTTCATATTCCTCCCAGTGAAAAAACGTGCTAAGTCAGTGAGGTAACAGTTAATTTTCTCGCAAATGTCATCCACTTTAGGTCCTGACGCCAGAATTGTACAATCTTGTACGTACGACACAATTTCAACGCCGTCTGGTGGTGTAGGAAGTTTAGAGAGATAGAGGTTAAACAGAGCCGGGGATATAATTGCAATTGCTATTCACGAATCCGTACCTAAAGTACGGAAATGTCTGGCTATAGAGGCCACTACCTCTTTTTAACGAGGTTTAACCCAAACTTAAAACTCTCAATTATGTGAAGTTATATACTATTGTGACCAAATTAATGCAAATTCCTGCCAATAAGCAGAGAACCACAAAACAAAAAATCATACTAGGATTCATTATTGAAATATACTTAAGATTCGTATATTATTGTTAAGCTCCTATGGAGAAGGTTCAATGAAAAGCTATATATAAAAAAAAATATTACAAATCAAAGGGACACAAAAACATTTTTCTTCAATTGATAAATATTTTCAAAAAATATAAATTGTATAGAATGCTCATCTGAGTTAAAAAAGGAAACATTTTTTGCCTACGCTTCTGATGACGGGGAAGTAGAAAGCGCAAGCAAACACACAGTGAGAGCAACGATGACGTAAGCTTTACTCTCGCCACACTCTCTCTCTCTCTCTCTCTCTCTCTCTCTCTTGTCTTCGCTACAGGAACATCGTGAACGAAAACTAAAAAATACTTTGCCCAGTGGCATAAAATGCTGCATTAAGAAATGTGGGATATCGAGAAGGAGTTGCATCAAATTGATATTGTTTAAATTTCCTCCACCTAATGATTCTTGGTCAAATTTGGAGAGAAACATGTCAAATTCCTGCAAAATGATTATAATAAAAATTTAAATATTTGCGAAAATCATATCTCGAGCACATATGTTGGTAAAAGAACTTTAAAAGCAGAATATGATAAGGGGTAGATATGGGCATTGATTTAGATTTTCCAAATTCGCCGAAAAATGTTTGCACTGATGAGATCGAAGCACCTTTTTGTAAGAATTGCGACAGTGAAACAACATTAACGGAAAAATATAAAAGAAAATATAATAGGGTTTTAAAAAATATAAGAAAATACAGTCAGCACTAAAAACTGAGCGACAAATGTCGAGCTTTGCTATCCATACACTGTTGCATACGTTTTCTGAAGTTTTCATAAACTCTAACAAGCATGTCGACTGGTAATCTGCCAATTTCAGCTTCAATATTGTTAATTAGGTGTTAACAAGGTGTTGTAACCCCAAATCGCATGGGGCTTAGCCTGGTGAGCGTGCCGGCTAGTTCACATCACCCCCCAAACAGATAAGCCGCCCAGGAAACTTCTGCGTCAAACAATTCATGGTAACCCTCGCTGTGTGTGCAGTGGCGCCATTATTTTGAAACCATGTATCCTCTAATTGCATATCCTTAAGAGCCTGCTGACAAAAAATTCAGGAAATTCCAAGAGCAAGTGAATGCTTCCGCAAATAGCGTTTCGGAGATTGCTGCTTTAACTCTCGATGTTTAGTGGTTTTGTAATCCTTCTCTCAGGTATATTTCATACACATGACACATTCCCTGCTGTTCTCAATGAAGTTACCCCATTTACAATTGTTTGCCGTCCAGGAACACGAGTGGGCATTAGAAACATACGCTTCAACACAAAATGACCTCTCCTCACGTGTCAAATGCATGATGGCAAGTGTAAGGCAAACGAATACAAATCTCCCGTCAGCCAATATAAGCCACGCATGGATTCCGCAAGCAGAACAACAACTGTTTCACACGCCATCACCACACGTATAAGTCGCGGCCTTAACCAGAACAAGCCTAACGACAGGACGGTCCTCGTGGCTTTTGACCTTACAAAAGCCTTCGACACGGTCAATCATGCCACTCTGTTCGAGGACATTGAAGAAACGTCCATTCCGCCCAGTTTGAAACGTTGGGTCGTAAACTATATGTGTGGGCGCCAGTCATATGTAGAATTTAGAGACAGAAAGTCGAAGCCCCGTAGAGTAACAAGGAGTTCCCCAGGGTGGAGTTATATCCCCGGCTCTGTTTAACCTCTATCTCTCTAAACTTCCTACACCACCAGACGGCGTTGAAATTGTGTCGTACGTACAAGATTGTACAATTCTGGCGTCAGGACCTAAAGTGGATGACATTTGCGAGAAAATTAACTGTTACCTCACTGACTTAGCACGTTTTTTCACTGGGAGGAATATGAAAATATCCGCCTCCAAATCATCAGCCACACTGTTTACTGCATGGACCGCAGAGGTGCGGTTGTCACTCTATGTGAAAGTCGATGACGTCAACATCCCGACTACCAACTACCCCAAAATCCTTGGGGTCACATTGGACAGCCTTTTTAGATCCTCTGCACATGCTACAGCTATCTGCGATAAACTCAAAAATAGGAACAACGTCCTCAAGTCACTGGCCAGCAGTACTTGGGGAGCCGACAAAGAAACCTTGTTGACCTTTTACAAAGCGATAGGTCGGTCTGTAGCAAACTACGCAGCACCTGTATGGTCGGCGAACGTGAGTACGACGCAGTGGAAGAAAATTCAGACTTGCCAGAATGCCGCCCTCAGAACATCAACAGGGTGTCTTCTTATGTCTTCTGTGGACCATCTACATGAGGAGACGAAGGTCCTTACCGTGCGCAGACACAACTTCCTGTTGTCTAAGCAATACCTGCTAGGGTGTTTCCCATCTCTTGAACAGGATGCCTCCGCCCAGGCAGATCAGGTACGATCTTCATGATCTAGAGAGAGAGCTCCAGCGGTATAAAAGGGAACCTTAGATCATCGAAACTATCAGGCAGGTCTGAACAACATTCACGCCGATGATGTCGCAGCAGCAGTATCCAGCTACCGTGTGAATGTAGTGCTAGGGGAACATTCCCCGGAGATTTCACCTGAGGAGAAGGAACTACCTCGACAGACGCGCGTGTTTCTGGCACAGCTGAGATCTGGATGGCGCAGCCGCCTCAATTCTTACTGGACACGAATAATTGATGCTAACGTTCCGGACATCTGTCCCGCCTGCCATCAGGGACCACGTGATGTGCCGCACCTCTTCAATTGCCCGGCCAAGCCCACTCAGCTGACCCCCAGGTCTCTGTGGACGCATCCAGTTCAAACGTCGCGTTTCCTCCACCTGGAGATCGAAACAGATCCCCCATAGACGAACAAGACTTCAAAATAAATGTATTGTTGTTACAACAACAGCCACGCATACTCTCCACTCTATTCGACCAACAGTGCCGTCACAGCCTGCAGTGCAAAAAAACAAATTATCGCGCTCCACCCTGTATTTTATATATCTCAGTCAACTTATGCCTTTTTACGAAATAAATTGAATCTCAATTTACCTCGCGTTTTTACTTTAAACTGGCCCCTTATAAAGTTTTTACAGCCTGATTTCAAAAACAGTAGTTTTGAATCCCTTAAACAAAGATGTTCTCAAGTTGAAGTTGAGTTGAAGGATTTAAATCGCATGGTTTTTTTGATGGATCATCTTGATTTAATAGATGGATACGAACACACTGGTTTCGAAAGAACCAATAAAATTGGTACGCAAGTATGCGTATTTTTACTTAGGACGTTAGAGGATGTTAGGATGTTAGAGTGCTTGTTTGTGACCAAGGTTCGCCTAATAAAAAATGTTTCTCTAACGTTGGAGTGTCCATATTTTGATATGGATAACGATAATATATAGTTAATGTTCGACTTTCCCCATTTAATAAAATCTTTGCGAAATGGGTGGCTAGAATGTGACTTAAAAAAACTGCTGACGGCAACGTCAGTTTTCTAGTAATAAGGGAACTTTATGAAATGGAAGCCAACTCAACAACATAAATGTGTCCGAAACTAACTCGACAGCATATCTTCCCTGATTCTTTTCAAAGAATGCGGGTAAAATTTGCAACCCAAATTTTCAGCAAAACAGTGGCCGCAGCAATCAGAACAGTAGTCGAGACAACTAAATTTACTAAGAGTGGTAATGAATAGGCCTTTTCTACTGCCACTTTTTGAAAAAAAATTTACATAAATTTTTATTGCCTAAACACTATGGCGATAATTGCTACAGATCTGCATTACAATTAAACAACGAAGCTCACAAACATTCCTCAATACTTAGAAGAACTAGAATTTGCGGATAAAAAGAAGAAAGTTTTCTTTTTAAACGGGATGAAACTAACTTTAAATTCGGTTCTTTTTTTGGTCGACGAACTATTGGTAAATAAAAATATTTTTTTATCATGACAAAATCCTTTAATCAGGAAAAGTTAGAAAACACCTTTTCTATATTGCGTCAAAAAGGATGAAACAATAACTTGTTAAATCAAGTTCCTCTAGCAATTGTATAAGTAGTCTCAAGGCGAGGAAATACAGATTGAAGCAAATTTTGATAGCTCCCATTTAGCTTCTGACCAAACAAACACAATCTCATGCGAAGTAACTAATGTCGACTTTGACAACCATATCTATGCCGAATATTTTTTTGACGATGTTTTCAAAAAAAAATTTATTAATTATGTTTAAGATTACATTAAACATAAGTCATAAATTGTAGTGTTATTATTGTTGTAATGTATGTATGTCTGCAGGTCAATAACATAAATCAAGAAATGTTTTCACAACTGAGTGGTTATTGACTGCAGTCATATGAAGTAATGTATTAACACAAAATGCTTAGTATGTAATTTCACTTTTTATATTTCGTATGCAAGTCAACAAGGTGTCATATTGCATGGGTTGTTGACTGAAGTTAAAACTGCATTATAGGCAGTTTAGTGTTAATCAATTAAATGACATAATTCAAATTTTGTATAAATAACCATGAAAAATAAAGAATTACCGTAGTACACAATACCATTTGTCTTACTACAATACTATCTGAATACACGGTTAAAGTGCCCTGTACTTCATTTCAACCAATTCCAAGTTTATGTGCTTGGGATTCAACATTGGTGACCCCGACTTTTCTAAGAACAAAAAAAAAAATTCTACATTCAAGCTTCCCCCCACCAGTGGTAAGGGACTTTGAATATTGGTACGACAATTTAGGTCAGTTTGCTTAAATTCAATATTGTTCGATAGCGGAGGTACTTCGTCAAATTTGTGAATGTCCAAAATGACAAGCACCATGCAAGATTTAAAGAGTAAACAGATGGAAAAGGCGACTGAAATTGAAAGGGCAATTTCTAACATAAAGAAGGCCCCAATTGATCGAAGAACTCTAGATTTCTACCGGAAGAAATCAGAGGAGTTGACGTCTCTGTGGGAGGCATTTCAAAAGGCGGAAAACATGATCCGCAACGACCCGATGATTCAAGAAAATGATTCTTACCTCCTACAGGATCTGTACAAATCAGTAGGAGCTCAATACAGTACCACAATGGACGAGATGGAGGCGTCCATCAGGTCCCTATGCTCTAGTAGCTATAAGCCGATACCGGAGCATAGACAGAGTAAACAACAAGAATCCCATACAGCAGCAACTGAGTATCGGCAAGGCCTCATTAGGAGGGTACTAGCAAGGATGACTGCCTTAAATCGTTTCTTGGATGGGCTATCGTCTGTGGTTGAAGGTCAACCACATCAATTCTACAACGTCAAGGTGGACACAATCAGTAGATTGTGGAATCAAATCCAAACTCTAGTAGACGAGGCTTGGCAACATTGGGAAGACCCCTTCTCTGCAGGTCTGAATCAAGAGGATTACGACACATTGGAGGATTTGGTCCAGCAAAACCTTATAAGTCTTTCGGTGATGGTAGACAAAAGAACGACCGCTAGCCACAGTGGGCAACAAGCGGATTCTGACCTACCATTTCGCAATTCATTACCTCTTCCAAAGGTAACCATTCCACAGTTCAACGGAGAATGTCTAAAGTGGCACCAGTTTTATGAGCTATTCTCGGAAATGGTGGATAAACAGCCTCTTCCGGACGTGCAAAAAATGTGGTACTTAAAGACGAATGTGTCTGGAGAAGCAGGCAATCTCATAAGCCACTTAACCCTATCAGAAGAAAATTATACCACGGCATGGGCATTACTACAGGATCGCTACAATAATAAAAGAGTAATTGTCGTCACGTTAGTTGAGAAAATTCTTAATCAACCAACGGGTACATCATCAATAGCAGCAATCAAGGGACTGCATGATACTACCAGAGAATGCCTGCTTGCATTAAATAATTTGAAGATTGACACTTCATCGTGGGATGCCATACTCCTGCAGTTACTAATTAAGAAAGTAGATCGTAACTTGCACATCCGGTTTGTACAATCTTTAAGCAAACCCAAAGAGGTACCTAAAATCGAAGAACTTTTATCATTCCTCCAGATACAGTTCCAATCTATGGAATCTGTTGGATGTAAAGACAAGACAGCAAACCAGCAAAATACAAGCAGAGCTGTCTCTTCTGTAGCATCATCCGACGGAAACAACTACTGCAGACTATGCAGCAACAGCAAACACCCTATATATCACTGCAGCCGATTTTTGAAAATGATGGAAGGTGAAAGACTAAAATGGGTACAACAGCAGAAACTGTGCTTTAACTGCTTCAAGAGCGACCATTCAGCTAAGGTCTGTACCGCGGGTTGTTGCAAGAAATGTAATCACAAACATAACACTTTACTCCACCTAAGCAACAAACAGACCAACACTCAGCAATCAACAATCCCACCATCCTCTTCATCGAAACAGACAACGGTCGCAGCAGTACAGCCTTCAATAGCAGCATCATCTACCCAAAATCGCGCGCGTCAGGGTTCCGTTCTATTGGCAACTGCCAGAATAAAGATAACGGCAAACAACGGACGGTCTGGAGAATTCAGAGCAATTCTGGATTCTGGATCACAGATAAACATAGTGACTGAGAGGCTAGTGAAACGATTATCTATTGAAGCAAGAAAAACTTCACTTTCTATCGAGGGCATTGGTGGAAAATCAAGAACAACCAATCAACGAATCAACGTAAGGTTCCAGTCAACCACAAGCTCATTTTCCAGTAGGCTCGAGGCGTTTGTACTTCCAAGCATAGTGCCAGCTCAGCCTAGTAATACATTTGACATATCGATTTGGCCGATTCCTGGGAACATTCTGTTAGCAGATCCATGTTTCAACAGTACGTCGACAGTTGACGTTCTCCTTGGAGCAGAGTTCTACTTTGATTTAATGCTATCCGGAGAAATTCGACTCTCCTGCAGTTACTAATTAAGAAAGTAGATCGTAACTTGCACATCCGGTTTGTACAATCTTTAAGCAAACCCAAAGAGGTACCTAAAATCAAAGAACTTTTATCATTCCTCCAGATACAGTTCCAATCTATGGAATCTGTTGGATGTAAAGACAAGACAGCAAACCAGCAAAATACAAGCAGAGCTGTCTCTTCTGTAGCATCATCCGACAGAAACAACTACTGCAGACTATGCAGCAACAGCAAACACCCTATATATCACTGCAGCCGATTTTTGAAAATGATGAAAGGTGAAAGACTAAAATGGGTACAACAGCAGAAACTGTGCTTTAACTGCTTCAAGAGCGACCATTCAGCTAAGGCTTTACTGCTGCGACCGTTGTCTGTTTCGATGAAGAGGATGGTGGGATTGTTGATTGCTGAGTGTTGGTCTGTTTGTTGCTTAGGTGGAGTAAAGTGTTATGTTTGTGATTACATTTCTTGCAACAACCCGCGGTACAGACCTTAGCTGAATGGTCGCTCTTGAAGCAGTTAAAGCACAGTTTCTGCTGTTGTACCCATTTTAGTCTTTCACCTTCCATCATTTTCAAAAATCGGCTGCAGTGATATATAGGGTGTTTGCTGTTGCTGCATAGTCTGCAGTAGTTGTTTCCGTCGGATGATGCTACAGAAGAGACAGCTCTGCTTGTATTTTGCTGGTTTGCTGTCTTGTCTTTACATCCAACAGATTCCATAGATTGGAACTGTATCTGGAGGAATGATAAAAGTTCTTCGATTTTAGGTACCTCTTTGGGTTTGCTTAAAGATTGTACAAACCGGATGTGCAAGTTACGATCTACTTTCTTAATTAGTAACTGCAATAATATGAAGTATTATTTTACTTTATTCATTTATAAATTAAAAATGATAATGAAGAGAAAATGAATTAACTTGCACACATTTTTTATGGCCCCAATTTTGGCTTCCAAATTAACTTAATTTGAACCTATTTTAACTTAAAAACATATTATTAAAACTAAAATATAAAAAATTGCAATTGCTATTCACGAATTCAGATAAGAAATCTTTAAAATACACGCCAATTATTGCAAATTTGTTGATAATGCTTTCATTACGCTGTCTACGAGACTTTGTAAAAACGCAAAATAATAAAAAGAAACACAAATACACGCACGATAGCAGCAGTGCTCGCTCTTATTATGAGCGACGTTGTTGTTGTAACAACAATATATTTTATTTTGAAGTCTTGTTCGTCTACGAGGGATCAGCTTCGATATCCAGATGGAGGAAACGTGCCATTTGAAATGGATGCGTCCACAGAGACCTGGGGGTCAACTGAGTGGGTTTGGCCGGACAATTGAAGAGGTGAAGCACGTTATGTGGTCCCTGATGGCAGGCAGGGACAGACCGTTAGCATTAATTCGTGCCCAGATCTCAGCTGAGCCAGAACCACGCGCGTCTGCCGAGGTAGTAGTTTCTCCTCAGGTGGAATTTCGGGGGGATGCTCCCTAGCACTACATTCACACGATAGCTGGATACTGGTGCTGCGACTTCATCGGCGTGAATGTTGTTCAGACCTGCCTGATAGCTTCGATGATCTAAAGGTTCTATCTTGTACCGCTGGACCTTTCTCTCTAGATCATGAAGATCGTACCTGATCTGCCTGGGCGGAGGCATCATGTCCAAGAGATGGTGGTTGTGATAACTGCTGCAAAAACACCCTAGCAGGTATTGTTAGACAGCAGGAAATTGTGTCTGCGCACGGTAAGGACCTTCGTCTCCTCATGTACTTAAGATGATCCTCAGAAGACAAGAGAAGATACCCTGTTGATGTTCTGAGCATTTTGGCAAGTCTGAATTTACTTCCACTGCCTCGTACTCACGTTTTCCGACGATAAGAGGTTCGCTTTGTAAGAGGTCAATAAGGTTTCTTTGTCGGCTCCCCAAGTACTGCCGGCAAGTGACTTGAGGACCTTGTTCCTACTTTTGAGCTTATCGCAGATAGCTGTAACATGTGCAGAGGATCGAAAAAGGCCGTCCAATGTGACCCCAAGGGTTTTGGGGTAGTTCATAGTCAGGACGTTACTTCATCTTTCGTTTTTACGAACGCTTTCGCTCAAGTGCGTCGCTGGATGGGTACCACAGGAAATACCCGTCATAGAAAATTTTAGCTTGTATGAGATGAGCATTCTATATGATTTATATCTTTTTGATATTTCATAACGGAAAGCCCCATATTTATAATTAGTTGTTGGTACAGATCTGGACCCTACAGTGAACAAGCAGTTGATCGCTCATGTTTTGTTATGTATTGCTGTAATGACAGCTACCTTCTTAGCGTGCAAAAAATAAAACTGAAGGGAACCCCCTTTCTTGTCCAGTAGTGGGAGTGGCTGACCATTTACAGTAAGGGAGGACAACAGAAAAAGTGTACGTCAAAATCCAAGAACAATTCAAGAGCTAAAGGATGTCTCAGAATCATTAAGATTATGGACCATCGGATAGAGGTATGCCACCGAAGCCGAGGCGAACATTTATGCGACTTTTTTGTTTCACACATAATTGTCTTAAATCATTTTATCATAATAAAAGTTATTAAGGTAATTTTCTGAAAACTTTTTGTTTTATTAACATCGTGCGTTTTAGTTGGACCCCCACTTATTTTCTGTCTATGCTAGCATGTCTCTATGCTGTAATCAAATCTAAAATAGGACATACAAGATAATATAAATAATATAATGCTATATATAAATATTATTGCTATACTTATGTTAATTTATAAAAAACAACAAAAATTAAATAATTTCATAATTCAACATGTATCTATTAATTGAATATATTTTTATACCCTCCACCCAACAGTGGATGGTAAACTAAATTTGTTATTTCGTTTGCAAAACCACGAAATATTTATTGGGAGGCCCTATACATAAAGTATAAAGTATATATTATTGATCGTCGTGAAATTCCAAGACGATATTGCCGTGCCCGTATTATGGCCATTTAGGTTTTGGCCATAATACGGTAAGGTAAAGTTACCTCTAAAAAGAGTACACTTTTTTGAGAATTTGCTTAAAAACATAATTTTTTGTGGACAGATAATGGTGTAAATAGATACTGTTAATTCGGACGCACTTAATACCGCATAAAAGGGCAGGGTTCTTTGTCTTTTTTTGGCTCAAGTGGCCCGTACAACGTCCGCATGCTCAAAACGGGCGATTAACAGTCAATATCGACATATGGATACTCAAATTAAAGCAAATTTTACTATCAAATTGTTTTTGAGCTTTAGTAGCGTAAGAAAAGTGGAGGGTATATAAGGTTTGGCCTGGTCGAAATTAACAAAGTTTTCATTTTCATTCGTTAATCATTTACAATTAATTATTTATCACCAAAAATTGGAAAATTGTAGTGGTATGTAAACTTTTGTTAGACTGTGTAGCAAACAACAAATGCATTTTTCAGTTCATTGCTTTTTAAGGTCTATCGAAAAATGAATCTCAGTAAAAGGATAATTATTTTGATTTTATATTAATAATACTTAATACCCCACGTATATAACAAAGTAATAATGGAATTATATTTCAGGATGCGATATTAAATACATTTACATAATACGTAGTGGTGTTTAAGGTTAACTTGTACTGATTTGCTATCTATTTTTTGTTATCTAACCTAAATATTAAACCTATTCGAAAGAAACTAAGAACTTAAGACTTTTAGTTTCCGGGAATTTCAAACAACAAATGTAATGTTACCATGATCATGATCTTCACACTGCTTTCATTTCTTCAGCTTTTTGAACAATATTTTTTTATACATTACAGTACTTATGTTTGTTTAATAATAGCGGGTGACGGAATAGAAAAAATCTCATTCTCTAATACCCTATTAAGGAACCTCAAATATTGTTTTAAAAAATAATTATATTTTATCATTGTGCCGTTAAGTGGGTGTAATTTAACAGAAATGTTTCTTTACATAGTGTTGTTAATATTTAAAGTAGGCTAAATTTGTTTCGGAAATATTTCCTTACGCAAGATCTGTCGAAAATTCGAATTTTCCTAGACCGAAGAAATAACACACTGAAATCTAAAGGTTTACTTTGTAAATCACTGGTTAGTCGCTTACGTATGTTCAAGATATGATGGATACCTTAAACATTATTAACGATTTGGGCTGATGACGTTAAAATTTTAAGGGACGGTAATTTCCAGAGTTTTTATTGTTGTAACCACAATATATGTAGTATTGTAAGAAAGACGAGCCATTTGAACTGGATGAGTCCAAAAAGACCTGGAAGCCAGCTGAGTGGGCTTGGCCCACTCCGGGAGATGTTACCAAAGCACTACATTAACGCTAAAGATGGATACTGCCATTGCGGGCGTGAATGTCTTCCAGACCGTCCTGATAGTTCCGATGATCTAAGGGCTCTCTCTTGTATCAATGGACCTCCATCTTTAGATCATACGAAGAAACTTTAACAGATACTGATTAGACAGCAAAAAATTGAGTCAGTGCACGGATAGGACCTTTGTCTACTCATGTAGTTGGTCCTCAGAAGACAAGTAGACACCCGGTTGATGGTCTTAGGTCGGCATTCTCCAGAAAATGTATGCAGCAGTGTGTAGATATCGAAGGTTGATATGTGCCAGACACACTATTTAAAACCATGTAATTTAAAAATTACCTTACTGTTCAATATAATTAAAATATAAAATAAATTTTTCTAAGGTTCATAATTTTTTTATTTCATTGCCAAATGAAATAAAAACAAATTCATTTGTACTTTCGTCATCAGATTACCGCCAGATTATCGCTACCAGTATACTCTAATTACGCTTGAAGGTCGTTTGTCTAAAATAATTTTCAGAATATTGTATTCCTTATCTGCAATGTCAAATCTGGCGAAAATTGCAACTGAAAATACTTTCGACAATCAGACTACTGCCATATTATTACTACTGGTACAGTCTAATATCGCTAGATGGCCGTTTGTCTGAAATAGCTTCAGAATATTAAATTCCTCACCTGCAATGCCAAATTTGGAAGTACTTACGTCAATCAGACTACTGCCAAATTATTGCTAGTAGTATACTCTAACATAAAAAGAAGGTCGTTTGTATGAAATTAGTTTCTGCATATTGAATTCCTCACCTGAAATATGACGAATTCATCGGCTTCACACCAGCTTTCAAAACGGGTTCTTGGTAAACTTTGGCCGATGTTTTGACTCCTTGTTCGCAGAAATGCAGGTCAGTGACCCCATCGTAAGAGACACCCCTCCAAACCATGACTGAAGCTGGATGATGACCCTTTTCTACTCTTGGGATCAGTTCAGATGCTTCCTTAGATGACCACGCATACACTTTATCATTTTGCTTGTTAAATTTTTCCTGAACGCTAAATTTTTTTTCATCGGTGAACAAAATTTTTCTGTGCAAGTTATCAGCGTGCTTCACCAAAAGACGTTTGCATTTTTCAATCCTATTTTATTTAAAGCTGCAGTCAATAAATGTCCGGTACGTCGTTTGAAAGTCCCAAGTCTTTTTTAATGATTCGACTCATGGACTTTTGCGTGATATTCATCTCACGGGCCATGAGTTTCTGTTTTCGGAGCGGATTTCTGCGAATTCTTGATTTAACGGCTCTGATGACATGCGGTGTTCGAACAGAGCATTTGCGGCCCGACAGGTGGCATCTCTTTTGCATCTCCAGTCTCCTCAAACAGTTTTATGCATCGGTAGACGAACATGCGGATAATCCCTCGTGGCCGGAGCTTTTGAAAGTATCGTTTTTTTCATTTCACACTTGAAAAGAGCTATTACAGCTATACAGTTCCCATTATCTGACCACTCCATGATGAAAGTTGAAACAATTTTATTATCTCGTTACAGACTAACGCTATTGAGGTTAGCTTTCAAAACCCATATGACATTAACGGGGTAGTTCTACTATTGAAATGGGTGTGTTTAATGTTGTAACAGTATTTATGTCCCTACTAAGTACAATCTCTACTCGATCACACAGCCGAACGCTTGATACATTCAATTGCCTTTCATTGTTATTTAAGTACGCAAAACAGTATTAGTAAAAAATAATAAACAGAACCTACCATTGTTACAAATGCTATTAAAATATATTGCAGTTTTTATTATAAAAATGTTTTTTTTTTAAATTATCCAATTTGACAGCAAAAAAGAAATCCCATGACAGCCGGTATTATGGACCGGATTGACCCGAAGAGCAATTCTTCGGCCAAGGGCTGTCACCTCGGCACACAGTTGCCGCTACAACAACAATATTTTTCTGTAGTCATACCAAGATTTTTACATAATATTATTAACGTTTTTTTAAGTGTAAATATTCTTTGAGTGTAAACAAATTTGCAAATTTGACCGCAAAAAAATTTTAATTTTTCTGTAATAATAGCAAAATTTCAAGTTGATTTTACTATTTTTTTGAGTCTAAAATTTTTTTTAAGTGTAACATTAAAAAAATTCCATTATTACAAAAAATATTTATAATTATTATTAAAATCCACATATTAAATTTTTTAATAAATAAAAAATTAATAAACCCATATTTCACTCTAAAAGTTAAAAAAATCAAAAGTTTAACTCTGACCTAGAATTCCCTCAAAAGTCCTTAATCAATTTTAATGTAATTAAAACTGAGTCAAGCTGAACTATCCACACAGGCGGCACACAGTGGCCAAAATTCTGTAACTTTTGAACCGATCAAAATATAAGTTATAAGTTTTTTTTATGGATAGATATTTAGTTCAGCTTGACTCAGTTTTAATTACAATAAAATTTTTTGAGGACTTTTTAAGAAATTCTAGGTCAAAGTTAAACTTTCGATTTTTTTAACTTTACCCTTACATAGACGCAGATGTACAAGCTAGAAGCCAGGTAGACGTAGAAAGGGGTATAAAAGCGGCTGTAGTTTCGTAAACCAAATCAGTGAAAGTTGAGACAGTGAACATCGAGTGCGAAATTTTATTTTGAATTTTATAAAGACAAATAAAAGTACAACACAATGGCAGAGGAAAATTTAGACATTGATGAAATGGTGGTACGTCGTAGTACACGCTACCAGCAAATGAGTGAGGATGATAGACGTGCAGTGGATGATAGATTTGCTGACTTTATAAGTGCTGATGATGACGATTTCATATATCAAGCAAATTTGATGATTCGGATGCGGAAACTGAACCACATATAGACATCAATGAAGATATAAGTGATGACGACGATGATGAAGAGGAAGAAACTGATGGTCAGCAAACAAGTGACAATTACTTCATTTCCAAAGATGGCACCAAATGGACTAAAAATGCACCACCGACTTCCCGTACCCGTGCTCATAACGTGGTCGACTACACAAGGAGGAATCCGGGACCAGTAGGAACCACATATGACCCCTTTACCATATTCCGCTCGCTCCTTCGGTGATGAGCGTACATCATAATACGCGAATCAAATCGGAAAGGCAGAGAAGTGAACGCTGCATGGAATTTGGCAAATGCAACTAACACAAAGGAATGTAAACCAATCGCTTTAAAAGAGTTCGATGCTTTTTTTGGCTATTATTTTGTATGCTGGACTCACTAAATCGATTAGTGAACCTCTTAAAGAGTTATGGGGCCCAACGCGCTGTCCAAAATATAAAGCTGCATTATCATTAGATCGTATAAAGTTCATAAAACAATGCCTTAGATTCGACAATGGAAATACGCGACAGCAGCGACTGATCAACAGCAAAACTGCGGCTATTGATGATATTTGGCAAATGTTGCAGTCTAACTTGGCAGCAGCTTGATCAGTTATTCCCATACAGATGCCGCAGCCGCTTCACACAATACATTCCATCGAAGCCTGCCAAGTACGGTATAAAGATATGGTAGTTGTGCGAAATCATTTTATCCTGTCAAAGGAATGATTTACTCTGGGAAAAAATACCAAATACTCTGGGACCAGGCACGAGAGGTGAATCCAGGGCAGAATGTTGTACTTCAACTTTTGGAGAGATATTTGAATACATGCCGCACAATTTATGCCGACAATTTTTTCACAACTTTGGATTTGGCGCGTAGTTTGCTCAGGAAGAAAACCGCATATGTTGGAACAGTGCGCTCGAATAAGACATGTGTGCCTCGGGAATTCCAAAAAAATCATACGCGTCCTGTCAACAGCACATTGTTCGGCTTCAACGAAGGCGATATAGCACTATGTTCATATGTGCCCAAGAAGAACAAAGCGGTAATTTTGCTGTCGACAAACCAACCATTAGACTTGCGGTGTGGACATGCAAACTGAAAAGAAGAAGCTGTTTGCTATTTTGGATTACAACGCCAACAAATAGAGCGTTGATACAATGGACCAGATGCTTGGCACATATACATACAAGCGCTCAACAAACCGCTGGCCATTGGCCATGTTTTTTAATATGGTGGACATTGCTGCATTAGCTGCATAATTTCATACAACGAGATGAAGCCAATAAAAAGAAGTGACAGACGACGGTCATTCCTACTGATGCTGACAAAACAATTGGCACTACCAAACATAGATGAACGAGCACTGAACAACCGCATATCCAAGGATACGGAACGCAATGGAAGCATATGATGTAAAGGTAGGAAAAAACAATTCTAATGTTCAAAAGCAGAATAACTACATAATTTTGTTCTTTTTAGATATTATCAAGACCGGCAAAAGAAGCCGGTCATGTCGCCAATGCCGTTCTGAGTACGGACGGCAGCGGAAAACAAGGGCCTATTGCCATTCCTGTAACAATCCAGTTTGTGCAGAGCATTCAACACTTATGCATCGATGCTACACCTGCACAAAAAATATGTTGGACGAGGGACAATCTACACAACAGTAGCCTTTTTGGCTTTTTTCATATAAAACTCATAAAAAATTAATAATTTTATAGTATATAATTTTTTTTCTAACATTCATTATACATGTATAATTAGTAAATAATAATAAATCAAAACAAAAGAATGTAAAAAAATGTTTCTTCTTTTACCAAATGGGTATTTATTTTATTTGTTTATGCCGTTTTTGACTGTGCTGATTGGCCAGTCTTCCTTCATGAAATAAATAAAACTAATTTATTTCATATTTTCCCAACGTTTCGTTAGCTTTTTTCTAACTTCTTCAGGGGTTTATTTGAAAATCCTGTCGACAAAAAGTGTTGTTATTTATAATTTCTTATGATATGTTAGTTTTACTTACAATTAGTTTTACATTTCATTCGTCATAATTTCTTATTACTATTAAAAAACTGGACATCACGAAACAATTTAATAATAAAAAATAAATAAATGTAAAAATCACAGCAAAACTTAACACTAATATCACAGTAACGCACTTCTGTTTTGTTCAACTTATTGCAGCGGAGTATTGGAGCTTTGTGTTGTCTTTGTCTTCTTTGGTGTTTATTGATTTTGATATTCTCTGTTGAATTCTTAAACTTTCTAAAGTGTATCTCTTATTTTCAATTTTTTCTCTGTCTAGTATTTTCACGTTCTTTAGGTCAGCTGAGTGTTGGTTCTCTTTTATGTGTTGTGACAAAGCAGTGTTTTCTTTTCCCTTTCTTATGTCGGCCTCATGCTCGCTTATTCGCACACTTAGCATTCGTTTTGTTGTGTCAACATAAACTTTGTTGCACTGCTCCCCTTCATTCCCCATGCATGTTATTTCGTACACAACGTTGTTTTCCCTTAGTCTGTCTGTTTTTGTTGTTTTTCTTGTAAAAATGTTTCTCAGTGTTTCATTGGATCTGTAGGCGATGGATGTGTTGTTGTGCCGTATTATTCTCTTTAGTAATCTGTTCTCAGTAAGTCTTGGTATGTATGGTACACTGTGAAATATTTTTTTTTTTGGATCCATTGGTGAAGGTTGTATTATTCTGTCATTTTTTGTGTATTTTTTCATTAAACTGGTTATTGTGCATTTTGGGTAATTATTTTTTATTAGTATTTGTGTAACTTTTTTCAAATTTTGGTCGTAAAATCTTTTGTCGCTCACGTTTAAAAGCTTTTGTATTAAGTTTGATGCTGTGTTTATTTCCATGTTTTGTGGTTGTGTGAAATAATAATTTATCATACGTCCAGGTGCAGTTTCTTTTGTGTGCCAATTTGTTAAAAGTTTTCCGTTGTCTTTTATTATTTTCATGTCTAAATATGCGATTTTTTTCTCCTCTTCTATTTCCGTGGTGAATTGGATCTTGTTGTGGTATGCATTGAGTAGTTTTAGTACTGTATCTATGCTATTTTTGTCAACGATAGCAAATATGTCATCCACGTACTTCGATAGTAGTTTTATTTCTACGTTTTTTGATTTTAACTCTGTAGTCACGTCGTCAAGTAATGCGTCTAGAACTAAAGGGTGTTTTTTATTGAGGTATAGAACTTCGAATTGAAATAAAACACAAGAAAATCGTTTTAATGTCCATCAATTTGGCTTTATTGGAAGGATAATTTTATGCCTTTAATAAAATATGATTTCGGGCATGTGGCCGCCGCGGCTGGCTCGAATAAAGCCAATTCTACAGGTCCAATTTTCAACCACCTTTTCGAGCATATGGGGCCGTATGTTGGCAATAACGCCACGAATGTTGGCTTCCAAGTCACCTAACGTTTCTGGTTTGTTGGCGTAGACGAGCGACTTCACATATCCCCAAAGTGTCAAATCACACGATCTTGGTGGCCAATTGACAGGTCCATTCCGCGAAATTATGCGCTCATCGAATGTTTCCTTCAATAATTCGATTGTGACGTGCGCTGTGTGACATGTAGCGCCGTCTTGTTGGAACCACAACTCATCCACATTCATGCCATCCAATTCGGGAACAATATAGTCGGTTATCATGGCTCTATACCGGTCTCCATTAACGGTAACTGACTCTCCAGCATTATTTCAGAAGAAGTATGGCCCAATGACTCCACCAGCCCATAGAGCACACCAAACAGTCAGTTTTTGTGGATGTAATGGCGTCTCAAGGGTCTCATGTGGATTCTCTTCACTCCAAATGCGGCAATTTTGCTTGTTGACGTAGCCATTCAACCAAAAATGAGCCTCATCACTGAACAAAATTTTGTGATGAAAATCAGCATCGAGATGAATCTCATTTTCGGCCCATTTTGCAAGCGTTGTTCTTTTGTCAACCTGTTCATGATGAAATGGCAAACCAAACTAAATATTAATCACTTGACAGCTGACAAAATGGCCGCCAGTTAAAAAAGTGATGCCAACTTAAAGTTCTATACCCCAATAAAAAACACCCTTTATATCTGCTATTGTTGGTGATAAGGGGTTGCCCATTGGCATACCCTACGTCTGATGGTATACGTTGTTGTCAAACTTGAAGTAGTTATTGTCTGTCAAGCAGAATTGAAGCAGTTTTAGAAACTTTTGTTTTGATATAGGTGTATATTCTTTTAATGTTTCCCAATTGTCCATAATATTTCTAATTGCTAAGTGTGTGGGTATGTTGGTAAACAACGATACCACGTGGAATGAAACTAGTATGTGGTCCTTATCCAAATTTACTTCTTTTAGTTTTTCCATTAGTTCAGAAGAATTTTTAATGTTATATGTAGGTGAGATGATTTGTTTTAGTATTTTTCCGATATACTGAGAAAGATTATAGCAGGGGACTTTTTGGGATGATGCAATTGGTCGCATTAGTAGGTTTTCCTTGTGTATTTTCGGTAGTCCATAGAGTTCTGGTGCTTCTGCCGCGATACAGGTAAGTTTCATTTTTTCCCATTTTGTGACGTAATTGCTCTTAAATAAATCTAATACTATTGTGTTGTTTAATTTTTGGAGTTTTTCTGTTGGATCTAGCCCGATTTTCTTATACGTTGTCTTGTCTTCCAATAGTTTCTCCATTTTCTTCATATATTCGTCTCTGTACATAACTACTGTTTTGCTTCTGTTCAAAGTTGAACATGTTTTATATTGTGTGCTGGGTAATGGGGTATTTTTAAGTGCAGCCCATAAAATTGTTAAGTGCATACTTAGGTACTATTTGTACGCTCGCACATGATCATGCGTTCCCACATGGTGATAAGAGCAGCCCACACACATAAGAAATGTGACACTATTTGTGTATTTAGGATTGTGTACGGTTGTTGAAGGTCAACGGAGAAACCCTTGATTTGTTATCACCAGGAGACCGATAGTTCTAGACTATTTTTAAGATATTCAAATTTCAATGTACATACAATTATTTCTAATAAAAATCAGTATCTTACAAATACTCAAAACTGAATGACGTGTTTGTCATTCAGCTTCCTTTATCCGCCGTTGTTACCATGATTGTGCCTTTAAGTTCCATAATGCGAGTCTTCGTGTCTTCATATAAAATTCCATACAGAGAAATAGGTCCCTGTGGACCTGGCAGCGGATGACTCAGCCGTCGGAGGGTTAAAATTAACTGGAGATTTTGCTATTATTACAGAAAAATTAAATTTTTATTGCTGTCAAATTTGCAAATTTATTTACACACAAAGAATATTTACACTTAAAAAAACGTTAATAATATTATCTAAAAATCTTGCTATTACTACAAAAAATTTATTAATTTTTGCTGTCAAATTTGATAATTTTAAAAAAACATTTTTAAAATAAAAACTGCAATAGATTTTAATATTATTTGTAACAATGGTAGGTTCTGTTTATTATTATTTTTTACTAATACTATGTTTTTCGTACTTAAATAACAATGAAAGGCAATTATAATTATTATTCATTTGACTCAAATATTGATTGCAAATATTCGACATTTTGTTCTGTGCTATTTCTGTTCTTTAGTAGTTTTTTGGCTTCTTCATCTAAATCCCGATATTCCACTTTCCATTGATTCCGAATACTGGAGATGAACGGATCTGACGTTGCGAATAATATATTAAATAGATCTTCATTTGTGGAATTTCGTGAAATTTTTCTAGTATTGTGCTCTCTATATAATGTGTAATCCTTGTTTCTTTATTCCTGATAGATCTCCAAGTGGCACCAAATGATATTTAATGACTTCTTCTTCTTTGTGAACTGTTGCAGACATATTTCTCCATGGGTAGTTGTATATATTTTTGCAGTTTTCTTTGCATAATCTTCAAGTTTTCTAGAGTCAATTTCGTCATTGCACGCAAGTACTTCTAGGATTATTTTAAATCTGAAAATAAGGCTTAAGTCCACTCCTGTTATTTCAGATGCTGTTTCTGGATCTGAAAAGAATCTTCTTGCGGTATTGCCATCATTTGTATTGCCTGGCCCTTGTTTTGGCTGATTTATAATCAATCCAAATTTCCGATGTTCACCTTGAACATGTTTCTTTTTTGAACTTCTTAAATCTTTGTTGGTTTCATTGTTTCTTATTGACCCTGAAGACCCGATATCCAAATCATAACTGATTTTTAGTATGTGTTCGATAAGCCGTATTCTTGCATGTAGTGGTGATAATCCAAATTCATATGCATCGGTATTATCTAATGATTTTGTCGGGACTTGATTTAATTGGGTTGATGTTGCTTGGCATATAATGCAACTGGATGCAGCCTTCGTGTTAGTCAAAGCCTGACCAATTTTTACATCCATCATTGTCAGCACTGTAATTGTAATGTAATTGTAATGACTGTAGTGTTGCAATTTGGGCCTTGATGTCACTAACTTCTTTCTTAATGGCATCATGAGTTTCTTTTTTGAATTCAAATTTGATTGGCCTGCCGTATTTCGTAGAGGATGGTGTCTCATTTTTTAAATATCCATAGTTTGCGTTCTACTAGTCGAAGGCAATAAATCTTCCAAAATCTTTTTCAATCGCAATGGTACAAGTGATACCATGAACATATCTGAGTCCGAAATATTTCCACATACAACTTGTTTGTATTGTTTTTATCCCGAAGAACCTTCACATCCCCATTTACAAAAAAGAATTACCTTGTGTTTCCATATTTCTTTAACTCCTTTCCTGTTATTGATTGTAGCAAGCGTTCGGCTGTGTGATCAAGTAGAGATTGTAGTTGTACCTCTGCCGAAATTGGTGTGATTGTAATAGTGTCCTTTGATGGCAAACAGTCCATTTTAGCAGCGGTTACCTGATGATATGCTGGATACAAATTTGAGCCCTTTTCCATCGCACGCAATCCGAGCTGAATATATTGCTGTTTTGTTAATTTCAAATCCAGAAATAATGCTAATGCCTCCTCATTTGTGAACTGTTTTGCATCGCTCGGAGTTGGTATACTTTTAAGAATCCGTTTTGGACTAGCTTTAACAACTTTTTCAATGATATCCACTTTTATAAATGGTTCTGTGATCGTAATTGATGTAGGAAAGCCTCTTTTATATTTGTACAACAAATTTCATCGTTAAGATCTTTAAGTTTCCGCCTCTTAGATCTATCGCTGCAGTTGTCCAATGATTTGCGTGGTCTTCCAGACTTATCTTGCTTTGCTTTTTCTGCTGCGACAGTAAGTTGGCCTTCTAACCAGTAAGCACTTTTTATATAAAACTTTTGTTTACTGTAGCTAACTGCTTTGTAGCGTTTTTTAGTGCTTTGACGAAACTAGATATTTGGTCTTGTATTTCGTTGCTACACGAATTTAAGTTTAATTTTATTTTAGCGTAACTAAAAACATCTTCCTGGTTTTTGTTTCTAAAATACTGTTCGACCAGTTCTTTATAACTGAAGCTCTCTATATTTTTCTGAATGTTTTTATTTGCCTCTGTTATGTTTTATCACTTGCGAATATACGTCCTTACACTTAAAGGATTAACTTATTACTGAGTAAACACTTATCGAATCCGTTATTGAATAGATTTTTAGATACATGATATTCACACATTGATCTTCAATTTCATAGCAGGTAGTATTTAAATTGAACAAAACTGCACTTGTTACCATCTCGGCAATATGGGAATGTTTTTTATCTTTAGTGGTTTAATGTTGCGATTATTGAGTTATAAACTTATAAAATTGTTTATGAATTTGGTTGACCCTAAAATTTGATAATAGGTAAATTTAGAAAGAGATCATATGTCTACTGTAGAACCTATTGTGATCATTTTATGGCTTATTTTTTTGCCGATCAAAACAAAGCCATAAAACCCTTTCGCAGGTATTATATTTAATTATTTCATTATAAGCTATAAAATACCTAAAGCACATATTTAATACACCATTGTACGCGAGTACTTATAGGGCTCTTTAAATTATCGTACTTTAAATTATTTAGAGTAATTTTATTAAAATGAAAAAAGTGTTCTACCCGCGGGTCGTCGCGGGTACAAAAGTATATATAGGGTTAAAGAAGACACTTTCACCTTTCTCTGGGTGGTACACGTTTCCTGTTCCCTTTTGTTCCCTAGAAGTTATATTCCACTAAAGTTTAAATTTGACAAAATATAGTAGTTTCATAAATATTTCATAAAGCCCCTAATATTAAACGCTAGAGCTGTGACCACTTACAACAACTAAAGACCATAATCCTGTCAACAGTATAAAAAAGACCGCAGGCCATTATCGATAATAGCTTGCGAGTAGTAACCATTTATTTTTGATAAAAAAAACACCTTTTTCTGAAATTAAAAAAACAGTTGAGTTTGACAGCACGCCCACAATTAACAATAGTTTAACCTAATTTTTTGGCTACCTTAATCTGGATATATAAGCTAACAATTTTAAAAATCGGTGACAAAAAAATACACTTTTGGCCAACGGCATCAAAATTTCAGTTACAGCTACAAAAAGTCAGCCGTCGGCAGAGCCACATCAAAACAACAATAGAAAAGGAATAGATTAGGCCAAAGAACGTATGAATATATATAGCAATCGCTATGTACACCGCTGCTCAATTAAAAGAGCAGCCATGACAATGTGAAAATGAATTGCACAACTCTTAACACCCACCCACCTTGAGACAGTGATTAAAGTATAAATTAATTTAGAATGGACCGTTGATATGTCCTGACAGGATGTAGACAAAGGCTGAGTTGAACGTATTCACTTCGCCATCTTCGGTTGAGATCGACCCATTAAGCACAAGACTAGAATGCGTATCTGCGGCTAATTTGATGTCGATTGTTGGATCGGTGTCTGTCAGGGATTCTGGGAGCAAATAGACAGTTGGTCATCTATCATGCAGCTGTATCTAAGCCCGCCAAGGGACAGAAAACGACGGCAAAAGAAACTAGTCGAATTTTACATTGTATATTTTAATTTGTTGAGCCCTTTGTAACTTTTTTGTTTATGAATAAAAATGAGTAATTTAAAGGAAAAAGTTTAACCATTTTTAAAAAAAAGTCTTACTCAGGGGGTAAAAACTAGATACCAGAGGAGACTAATCGAATTTGACCGCGGAAATAATCTTCAAAAGTAGGGGGTGATTGGCGCAACTTTTTTTTGTATGGTACCCATTTTTGTGGTACCCAAGAACGTAAAAATCCTGTGGATCAGAATCCTCACGCTCCTGGATCTCACATTGAGCATAAACATCAGGCCTGTGATGTGGGAAAACACTGCGAAAAAATCGCAAAAAAGAAATCCAATGGCGTTACATCGCATGAACGAGATGGCCATTGAACCGGACCATTTCTCGAGATAACACGTTCAGAACCGACTTAAAATTCCGTTACTAATTTTGAATGATTCCAAACGTTGCTCATAAGTGAACTTAAAAAATTAGATACCAGAGGAGACTAATCGAATTTGACCGCGGAAATAATCTTCAAATGTAGGGGGTGATTGGCGCAACTTTTTTTTGTATGGTACCCATTTTTGTGGTACCCAAGAACGTAAAAATCCTGTGGATCAGAATCCTCCCGCTCCTGGGTCTCACATTGAGCATAAACATCAGGCCTGTGATGTGGGAAAACACTGCGAAAAATTCGCAAAAAAGAAATCCAATGGCGTTACATCGCATGAACGAGATGGCCATTCAACCGGACTATTTCTCGAGATAACACGTTCGGAACCGACTTAAAATTCCGTTAGTAATTTTTAATGATTCCAAACGTTGCTCGTAAGTGAACTTAACCATGATGAAAATGTTATCTTCGAAAAAATTTTATCTGTCCCTTTACTAAGATAAATTGTTTATATTTTAATTTGATATAACTTGTAAAAACTACATTTTATTCATATTAATATACTGAATTTAAGAATAGGAAAACATTCACAGTTTTAGGACCAATGCCGTTGCGTTTTTCAGTTATAATGTTACCTGTGGCAGAAAATACTGGTTCAGAAGCGGCACTGCTTGCAGGTATAGATATTTTTCGAAAACTTATATAACCGGGTGTATTCTTAATTATAATTTTGAAACCACTGCGAGACATCAAAATTAACATTGCTGCCTTCCGTCAGCGAAGCTGTTTTTGATTTGTATGAAATTTGGGTTTCCCAATATATAAACGATTGTAATAAAACAATGTTGCATCATATTTTTTAATTATATTGGGAAACACCTATTTTACAACTCCTCTGCACTTTAATTTTAAAGTTGCCAGACCTATTAGGCATTAAACAATATTTCACACGTGTTTTCAGAGAAAATTTAAAAAAAAAATTTGAAAAGGTTATGATGGACATGTGAAAATCGTCAATATCGTGAAAAGTCATCTGACTTGACAACTTTTAAACTGAAGTTTTCCTAAAACTAGTCAATGGATTTTAAAGTTTTATACCTTACTTTAATGGTATTTGAAAATTTTAAAATAATTTTTTGTTGCTGTTATTTTTAAAATTGTTTTTTTTACTTAATTTCTGTTTTCCACCATCTTTGAACAAGTCTAAAAATCTGAAATCTGATAATAAATAAAAGAAAATAAAAACTGTTATTTAAAAGCCGGTAAAAGTCTAAAAATAATCTTTTGTGCTTGCTTTAAATATATTTTATTTCATTACTTAAAAAAAATGAAATTGAAGATGTACCTTTTCGTGGTACTACAATGGAAAAATCGGAAGAAATAGAATCTATTCGACTTCCATTCTGAAATTTACAGGGAATATTAAGGTTATATTGAGCTTTAAGAAAATATTTTTTTCAGATTTTTCGACTTTTCGAAGATGGTGGAAAACAAAAATTAAGTAAAAAAAAACAAATTTTAAAAATAACAAAATATACAATTTTTTTAAAAAAAGAAGGTGCAAATACCTTTAAAATAAGGTATACAACTTTAAAATCTGTTGAAAAAGCTTTGGTGGTGAATCCCGCAAACTTGATTTATTCATACTGGGCCGAAGCGCCTTAGTGGGTGTGTGTTTCTGGAAGTGTTGTTTGCGTGTCAAAAGAAACTAGTCGAATTTGTATATATTTTAAAATGTTTAACCTTTTTGTAACTTTTTGTTTATGAATAAAAATTAGTAATTTGAAGGAAAAAGTGTAACCATTTTTAAAAAAATCTTACTCAGTGGGGTAAAGACGAGATACCAGAGGGCCCTAATGGGATTTGACCGCGGATAATAATCTTTAAATGTAGGGGGTGACTGGCGCAACTTTTTTTTTTGTATGGTACCCACTTTTTTGGTACACAGGAACGTAAAAATCCTGTGGATCAGAATCCTCACGCAAACATCAGGCCTGTGATGTAAGAAAACACTGAAAAAAATTCGCACACAGCCCACGTATGTTAGCGGAATGAATTTTAAATCTCTTTATCATTACGCCAACCAGGAAACGAAAACAAATGTAAGTGTGCAAGCGCAGTAGACAATCCAGACCCTCTGCCGCTGTTAATCCCTCCAATGTTTAGTGTTATGCCATAAGCATTACTCGAAGTCGCGATAAAAGCAGAGTTCAGCCATTTGTAAAAAAAATTGTATTTTATTAAAATCTAGATGCAAGAGGTCTCGTGTCGGTTAATCCCAGTTCAATGCGTTAAAGCAAAAGAGCGTTTGTTTGTTTACTTCGCTCATTTGCTTTAACACATTGAACTGGGATGTTAGGAAATGTCAGCAAATTTTATCGTGAAAGTGACAAATATTTTTTAAAAACTAATAAGCTACATAACAATAATCAAAAAAAAACATACTGGGAAAAATGACTCATTGTTTATTCCGTTCGCGATGTTATGTTTATCTTAAGTTTTTTAAGATCGTTGAAGTTTTACAATTTGCATATTACACTTAAAAATAGTGCTACGCAAAATACAAAGGGACCTAAGGGTAAAAACCAGTTTTGTTCAGGAGAGCCATTTTAAAGATTTAAATACGTGTATCTTTGGTGTACCATCACTTTCATAAAACGCGCATATCTCTGGGAGGGAACACTTTTGGGGCATGGGATCGGCCTCATTCGATGCTCAGATGTTGTCCACATCAAAAAAAAAGTGAAAAGTTGATGAAAAGTTTTGTTCAGGAGAGCCATTTTAAAGATTAGTCCCTATATATTTGCGCTTAGAATCGTCGACTTCACTTTCATAAGACGCGCATATCTCTGGGAGGGAACACTATTGGGGCATGGGATCGGTCTCATTCGATGCTCAGATGTTGTCCACATCAAAAAAAGAAAAAAATGAAAATTGATTTTTTTTACCCTTCGTTCCCTTTCTCTATGCGCTGTCACATACTCGTATATAGAAATAAATTTTGTGATTGAATTTTTTAGTACAGTAACGGATTAAAAACGGCTGGACAGATATTTTTTTAAATTTTCACACAATGTAACAGTGCGGTCAATCGGTGGTGAAAATAGGGTCCTTGAATTTTTGATATATCAAGTGGGCGTGGCATCGCTCACACACGTATAAATTTGAAAGGGCCATATCGAATAATCTATTATTAGGTAGGAATGTGTGTTAAGTACATATCAGAGATGTGCATGAATATTATTCATTTGACAAACTTAGTATTCTGCAAAAATAAATGATGTCATTGTAGGATTCACCATAACAAGTATTTTATTACAATATCGAATGTATGTAATTGCTTGCATATTCCGAAAACTCTTACCATTCACAAAAACATTGAATCAATGTGATTGTTATGATTATACGTAAAGCTCTTTGATACAACGCGGGAAGACTACAGAAAAACCTTAAATGGCGATATCTCCTACACAGAGCGTCAATTCGATAAAAGAGCCTTAATTCGTGATCACCCATTTCCAGTGCCGGATTAACAGTCTGTGAGGCTCTAAGCAGTGAAAGATATGGGGCCCCGTAATTTTTTTAAATTCTTTATATTAACTCGTACTCTCTGTCTGCCGGTCTGTACCAAAACTTTAGGTCGATTTTTAACCCCTTTCCCGTTATCCAATCGAGCTGAAATTTTGCAGGCAGACTCGTGGCGACGACTATCAAAACCTCAGGCCCCTAGGGTCACGGACTATGGTACCTCCCATACAATTTTTTTTCTTTAATTTTTTATATTTTTATTTTATATTTTTATTTATAGTCAAAAACTGTGTTTTTACATTTATACAAAGTTACATGAAAACAATCGCTTAAAAATTAAACCTTTTTCCTGCACTGTCGGGTAAAATTTCTTTAGACTTGTTTTCGAATTCTTCAAATCTTTCCCTGAGATTTTGCAAGTAAATAGTCAACGTTTTATACAAATCAGCGCACACTTGCAAATTAACTTCTGAACTCTGAAGGGCTTGTGATGTCCGATGAAATTGTTGCAAAATGTCATTCCACATCGTAACCATAAAAACAAACTCAAACTCTTGCATTTTGTTTGCAATATTCATTGCTTCTTGTCTAGTTTCTCCTTTTTGATTCCTATCTTCAGAAATAGAATCTAACGCGTCGAGAATTTGAGAATACGAATTTAAAATTGCATCTGTGGCAACAGCGTGTGCTTCCCACCGCGTGTTTGCGAGTTTCTTTAACTGTTTTTCATCCTTGATATGATCCTTTAGTACATTCCATCTGTTTGTAGAAGCAGAAAAAAAATACGTAAAGTGTTTGCACTAATGAAAAAAAATTGACAGCCTCCAAACAACAATCGACTGCACTACGACCGACAAGATTCAATGAATGTGCTGCACATGCAATGTATATTGCATAAGGGTAGAGTTGTAAAATAACACTTTGCATCCCTTTATAAATACCGGACATATTTGCTGCGTTATCATGATTGCCCTCTGCACTTCGAAAAGTCAATGTTGCAGTCTTCGATCAAGAATTTCAAAACTGCGTCAGCCATTTCTTTTCCAACGTGACTTTTCAATTCTAAAAATGTTAAAAATCGTTCTACTGGCAAATTATCAAAGGGCGAAACGTATCTTATGATGACGCACAACTGATCAATGTGAGAAAGATCAGGTGTTGAATCGACTGACAAACTAAAATATCCAGCAGCTTTTATTTCATCTAAAATCGCAGACCGGACTTCCTGACTCATTAGTTCAATTAGCTCTTCGCAAATATTTTTCGACAAGTACGACACATTTCCTTTAAAACACAGAAAGTATGCTATTAGTAAATGTTGAATTTTCTTGAAAAAGGTCACATATTAACAATACATATATTAATAATATATTGACAATTCATTGATAATATACTGACAATACATTGGAAAAATGTATCCAAAATTTAAATCATGGGTCAAGTATTACCTTTCCCTTTGTTTCCATAATTTGAAATGTGCGAGGCCAAAAACGGATCAAATTTAGCGACAAGTTCTAGCAATCCTATGTAGTTCCCGTTATTCACGGATCCAAATTTTTCATCTGAACCTCTGAATGCCAATCCCCGTTCTGCCAATGTTTGAATGACAGATACAACTCGGCGCAAGATGTACTTCCAGTATTTGAATTCTTCCTCCATTTAGTCATCAAACTGGGCTTTTAATCCCAATCCCTTTCTTCGAATCAAATATGCGAGCATTGCTTCTCTATGAGACTGAGAATTTTCGTGTTGATCAATGACACAAGTGTTACGCCAATCACTGAATCCAGATACCAGTCGAGATGATACATTAGATGAAAATAGTTTACAAACGAAACAACAAACGTCGCCCTTTGATGGAGAATACAGCAGCCATTCGCGAGTGTACTTTTCACCGCTGGCTTTTGTTCCATTAAAAATGTTTCGAGAGCAGAATCTTGTTTGTTTTCCATCTTGGAAAATTCTCCGCGAGTTTTCGAATGAACCAGAGTGGTGTTGACATTTTTGTGGCCCCTCATTTGTCCAGTAGCTAATATCATCCGCAGTTAGTTAAGTCCACGTTCCAGAATCATTGTTCCTGTTTCCTTGGGGTGCGAGGTTTGGAATTGTTGCATCATTATTATTGTCAACAGCGACGGATGGTTCCTGATTTTTTTGGCCGCCGTCATCTTCTGCCACGTTCGTTGCACCATCTGGATTTTTCGACAGCGATGTGCTGGTTTGAAAGAATGAAGTTAATTTCGGCAATTTCTTGACGACTTCCTCATCTTTTTGTTTTTTTTTTTCTTCCGCTTGTTTCCGTTTTTGCGATCCACTCAGATAAATTCTCTTCATTTTTATTATTATTCTATTGTATTATATGTATGTATATTAAAGAAACTCCGGAGATCTAACGTCCTCGCTTCTCAATAAGATCTAACTTACCTTCCACTGGGACGCTTTTTGTTATACTAAAAAAAAAATTAATAGACATACACGTATTTTGCAATTCGGGGAACTCCAAAAATGTTTTTTTTTGTTATTAGAGAGCGAGAGCGATCACTTCGAATATGCCACGACGTGGAAACTGTACGTTGTACAACGTCATGAATGAATAAGAACAGGTCCGTTATAATTGTTGTATTTGCTTTTTGTGCTCAGTTGGCGTGTGTGACGTGAACTGTGGCTATTTCTTGCCTATTACTGTTTCTGCGTCATCTGTATTTCTTGCTTGTGCAATTTGATAAATTCATTATTTTTAAAAATTGGGGGCCCCAATTTTACGGGTGCCCTAAGCAGCTGCTTAGTTTGCTTATGGGTTAATCCGGCACTGCCCATTTCCTCGGCCAAAAACGTCGGACGACAATGGTTAGTTTTCTATACGAGTATATTTGAAATAATTTATCGTAAGGTTGTATTAAGAAGTATTTTTCTTGCATATTCAGTTTTACTTCAGTTATTTGTGTATTGTGTTAACAAAAATTTGGAAATTATTAGAAGTTTAGATATGAAATAAAATGATACTTCACATTAAATATTGTATTATAGAAGGGCTTTCATTAAGGGCACAGCAATTTTATATATTAATAAAACACAGAATATTTAAGATATAGAGTTCAAATTTATTCCCGGTGTTGTGCAAATGTTACATTTTAAGAATGAAATTCGATTTCGGCCATATGACTACCACGAGCCCATATACAGCGATATATTCTTTGGGGCTAATTTTCCACCACTATCCGGAACGTTGGCAATTTCGCGTTGTATGTTGTCTCTGAGCTCGCCGAAAGTTGTTGGCATAGACCAATGACTTAATGTGGCCCAAAAAAGAAATCCAATGGCGTTATATATTTGCGCTTAGAATCGTCGACTTCACTTTCATAAGACGCGCATATCTCTGGGAGGGAACACTATTGGGGCATGGGATCGGTCTCATTCGATGCTCAGATGTTGTCCACATCAAAAAAAGAAAAAAATGAAAATTGATTTTTTTTACCCTTCGTTCCCTTTCTCTATGCGCTGTCACATACTCGTATATAGAAATAAATTTTGTGATTGAATTTTTTAGTACAGTAACGGATTAAAAACGGCTGGACAGATATTTTTTTAAATTTTCACACAATGTAACAGTGCGGTCAATCGGTGGTGAAAATAGGGTCCTTGAATTTTTGATATATCAAGTGGGCGTGGCATCGCTCACACACGTATAAATTTGAAAGGGCCATATCGAATAATCTATTATTAGGTAGGAATGTGTGTTAAGTACATATCAGAGATGTGCATGAATATTATTCATTTGACAAACTTAGTATTCTGCAAAAATAAATGATGTCATTGTAGGATTCACCATAACAAGTATTTTATTACAATATCGAATGTATGTAATTGCTTGCATATTCCGAAAACTCTTATCATTCACAAAAACATTGAATCAATGTGATTGTTATGATTATACGTAAAGCTCTTTGATACAACGCGGGAAGACTACAGAAAAACCTTAAATGGCGATATCTCCTACACAGAGCGTCAATTCGATAAAAGAGCCTTAATTCGTGATCACCCATTTCCAGTGCCGGATTAACAGTCTGTGAGGCTCTAAGCAGTGAAAGATATGGGGCCCCGTAATTTTTTTAAATTCTTTATATTAACTCGTACTCTCTGTCTGCCGGTCTGTACCAAAACTTTAGGTCGATTTTTAACCCCTTTCCCGTTATCCAATCGAGCTGAAATTTTGCAGGCAGACTCGTGGCGACGACAAAAATGAACTATCAAAATCTCAGGCCCCTAGGATCACGGACTATGGTACCTCCCATACAATTTTTTTTCTTTAATTTTTTATATTTTTATTTTATATTTTTATTTATAGTCAAAAACTGTGTTTTTACATTTATACAAAGTTACATGAAAACAATCGCTTAAAAATTAAACCTTCTTTTTCCTGCACTTTTGACGAGCAAACTTTTCGATTAAATTGTCAAAATTCATGAGACGCGTAACATCTGATTCAATTGACAGAAGAGCCAACGAACTTAGTCGATCTTGTCGCATTGTCGTCCTCAGAGGATTTTTTATTCGTTTCAACTGCGAAAAAGATCGTTCTCCCGAACAGTTTGTTATCATTAATGATAAAAATATTCTGAGGCAGATTTCCACGTTAGGAAAGACTGTTTGAAGTTGGTCATTTACAATGATGTTATAAAAATCAGTAAAATTTGCACTAATATTTTTATCTTTTTCCATTTTCAAACGAACGTACTGATGAAATTGTTCTAATTCATCAGAGAGATTTGAATTTAAATCCTCAGGATACGATGCGACAAGCGACTTAACTTTTGATAGTATCTCATCGTTGGTTAAATTCATGTTTAATAAAAATGAAAACTTTTCTGCCAGATTCTGATAAACGTCGCCTCTTCTTTTCATCTCGACTTGAAGAATGTCGACGATGCAATAAAAAGTCGAAATGCGAAATTTGTCCTTTGCAGATAAAATAGCATCTTCCGCTGGACCATCATTGACTTGTACTCTCCGAGTACGTATTCGATTACTATTTCCTCTATAATCACTGTCGGGTAAAATTTCTTTAGACTTGTTTTCGAATTCTTCAAATCTTTCCCTGAGATTTTGCAAGTAAATAGTCAACGTTTTATACAAATCAGCGCACACTTGCAAATTAACTTCTGAACTCTGAAGGGCTTGTGATGTCCGATGAAATTGTTGCAAAATGTCATTCCACATCGTAACCATAAAAACAAACTCAAACTCTTGCATTTTGTTTGCAATATTCATTGCTTCTTGTCTAGTTTCTCCTTTTTGATTCCTATCTTCAGAAATAGAATCTAACGCGTCGAGAATTTGAGAATACGAATTTAAAATTGCATCTGTGGCAACAGCGTGTGCTTCCCACCGCGTGTTTGCGAGTTTCTTTAACTGTTTTTCATCCTTGATATGATCCTTTAGTACATTCCATCTGTTTGTAGAAGCAGAAAAAAAATACGTAAAGTGTTTGCACTAATGAAAAAAAATTGACAGCCTCCAAACAACAATCGACTGCACTACGACCGACAAGATTCAATGAATGTGCTGCACATGCAATGTATATTGCATAAGGGTAGAGTTGTAAAATAACACTTTGCATCCCTTTATAAATACCGGACATATTTGCTGCGTTATCATGATTGCCCTCTGCACTTCGAAAAGTCAATGTTGCAGTCTTCGATCAAGAATTTCAAAACTGCGTCAGCCATTTCTTTTCCAACGTGACTTTTCAATTCTAAAAATGTTAAAAATCGTTCTACTGGCAAATTATCAAAGGGCGAAACGTATCTTATGATGACGCACAACTGATCAATGTGAGAAAGATCAGGTGTTGAATCGACTGACAAACTAAAATATCCAGCAGCTTTTATTTCATCTAAAATCGCAGACCGGACTTCCTGACTCATTAGTTCAATTAGCTCTTCGCAAATATTTTTCGACAAGTACGACACATTTCCTTTAAAACACAGAAAGTATGCTATTAGTAAATGTTGAATTTTCTTGAAAAAGGTCACATATTAACAATACATATATTAATAATATATTGACAATTCATTGATAATATACTGACAATACATTGGAAAAATGTATCCAAAATTTAAATCATGGGTCAAGTATTACCTTTCCCTTTGTTTCCATAATTTGAAATGTGCGAGGCCAAAAACGGATCAAATTTAGCGACAAGTTCTAGCAATCCTATGTAGTTCCCGTTATTCACGGATCCAAATTTTTCATCTGAACCTCTGAATGCCAATCCCCGTTCTGCCAATGTTTGAATGACAGATACAACTCGGCGCAAGATGTACTTCCAGTATTTGAATTCTTCCTCCATTTAGTCATCAAACTGGGCTTTTAATCCCAATCCCTTTCTTCGAATCAAATATGCGAGCATTGCTTCTCTATGAGACTGAGAATTTTCGTGTTGATCAATGACACAAGTGTTACGCCAATCACTGAATCCAGATACCAGTCGAGATGATACATTAGATGAAAATAGTTTACAAACGAAACAACAAACGTCGCCCTTTGATGGAGAATACAGCAGCCATTCGCGAGTGTACTTTTCACCGTTGGCTTTTGTTCCATTAAAAATGTTTCGAGAGCAGAATCTTGTTTGTTTTCCATCTTGGAAAATTCTCCGCGAGTTTTCGAATGAACCAGAGTGGTGTTGACATTTTTGTGGCCCCTCATTTGTCCAGTAGCTAATATCATCCGCAGTTAGTTAAGTCCACGTTCCAGAATCATTGTTCCTGTTTCCTTGGGGTGCGAGGTTTGGAATTGTTGCATCATTATTATTGTCAACAGCGACGGATGGTTCCTGATTTTTTTGGCCGCCGTCATCTTCTGCCACGTTCGTTGCACCATCTGGATTTTTCGACAGCGATGTGCTGGTTTGAAAGAATGAAGTTAATTTCGGCAATTTCTTGACGACTTCCTCATCTTTTTGTTTTTTTTTTCTTCCGCTTGTTTCCGTTTTTGCGATCCACTCAGATAAATTCTCTTCATTTTTATTATTATTCTATTGTATTATATGTATGTATATTAAAGAAACTCCGGAGATCTAACGTCCTCGCTTCTCAATAAGATCTAACTTACCTTCCACTGGGACGCTTTTTGTTATACTAAAAAAAAAATTAATAGACATACACGTATTTTGCAATTCGGGGAACTCCAAAAATGTTTTTTTTGTTATTAGAGAGCGAGAGCGATCACTTCGAATATGCCACGACGTGGAAACTGTACGTTGTACAACGTCATGAATGAATAAGAACAGGTCCGTTATAATTGTTGTATTTGCTTTTTGTGCTCAGTTGGCGTGTGTGACGTGAACTGTGGCTATTTCTTGCCTATTACTGTTTCTGCGTCATCTGTATTTCTTGCTTGTGCAATTTGATAAATTCATTATTTTTAAAAATTTTACGGGTGCCCTAAGCAGCTGCTTAGTTTGCTTATGGGTTAATCCGGCACTGCCCATTTCCTCGGCCAAAAACGTCGGACGACAATGGTTAGTTTTCTATACGAGTATATTTGAAATAATTTATCGTAAGGTTGTATTAAGAAGTATTTTTCTTGCATATTCAGTTTTACTTCAGTTATTTGTGTATTGTGTTAACAAAAATTTGGAAATTATTAGAAGTTTAGATATGAAATAAAATGATACTTCACATTAAATATTGTATTATAGAAGGGCTTTCATTAAGGGCACAGCAATTTTATATATTAATAAAACACAGAATATTTAAGATATAGAGTTCAAATTTATTCCCGGTGTTGTGCAAATGTTACATTTTAAGAATGAAATTCGATTTCGGCCATATAACTACCACGAGCCCATATACAGCGATATATTCTTTGGGGCTAATTTTCCACCACTATCCGGAACGTTGGCAATTTCGCGTTGTATGTTGTCTCTGAGCTCGCCGAAAGTTGTTGGCATAGACCAATGACTTAATGTGGCCCAAAAAAGAAATCCAATGGCGTTATATATTTGCGCTTAGAATCGTCGACTTCACTTTCATAAGACGCGCATATCTCTGGGAGGGAACACTATTGGGGCATGGGATCGGTCTCATTCGATGCTCAGATGTTGTCCACATCAAAAAAAGAAAAAAATGAAAATTGATTTTTTTTACCCTTCGTTCCCTTTCTCTATGCGCTGTCACATACTCGTATATAGAAATAAATTTTGTGATTGAATTTTTTAGTACAGTAACGGATTAAAAACGGCTGGACAGATATTTTTTTAAATTTTCACACAATGTAACAGTGCGGTCAATCGGTGGTGAAAATAGGGTCCTTGAATTTTTGATATATCAAGTGGGCGTGGCATCGCTCACACACGTATAAATTTGAAAGGGCCATATCGAATAATCTATTATTAGGTAGGAATGTGTGTTAAGTACATATCAGAGATGTGCATGAATATTATTCATTTGACAAACTTAGTATTCTGCAAAAATAAATGATGTCATTGTAGGATTCACCATAACAAGTATTTTATTACAATATCGAATGTATGTAATTGCTTGCATATTCCGAAAACTCTTATCATTCACAAAAACATTGAATCAATGTGATTGTTATGATTATACGTAAAGCTCTTTGATACAACGCGGGAAGACTACAGAAAAACCTTAAATGGCGATATCTCCTACACAGAGCGTCAATTCGATAAAAGAGCCTTAATTCGTGATCACCCATTTCCAGTGCCGGATTAACAGTCTGTGAGGCTCTAAGCAGTGAAAGATATGGGGCCCCGTAATTTTTTTAAATTCTTTATATTAACTCGTACTCTCTGTCTGCCGGTCTGTACCAAAACTTTAGGTCGATTTTTAACCCCTTTCCCGTTATCCAATCGAGCTGAAATTTTGCAGGCAGACTCGTGGCGACGACAAAATTAATAGACATACACGTATTTTGCAATTCGGGGAACTCCAAAAATGTTTTTTTTGTTATTAGAGAGCGAGCGCGATCACTTCGAATATGCCACGACGTGGAAACTGTACGTTGTACAACGTCATGAATGAATAAGAACAGGTCCGTTATAATTGTTGTATTTGCTTTTTGTGCTCAGTTGGCGTGTGTGACGTGAACTGTGGCTATTTCTTGCCTATTACTGTTTCTGCGTCATCTGTATTTCTTGCTTGTGCAATTTGATAAATTCATTATTTTTAAAAATTTTACGGGTGCCCTAAGCAGCTGCTTAGTTTGCTTATGGGTTAATCCGGCACTGCCCATTTCCTCGGCCAAAAACGTCGGACGACAATGGTTAGTTTTCTATACGAGTATATTTGAAATAATTTATCGTAAGGTTGTATTAAGAAGTATTTTTCTTGCATATTCAGTTTTACTTCAGTTATTTGTGTATTGTGTTAACAAAAATTTGGAAATTATTAGAAGTTTAGATATGAAATAAAATGATACTTCACATTAAATATTGTATTATAGAAGGGCTTTCATTAAGGGCACAGCAATTTTATATATTAATAAAACACAGAATATTTAAGATATAGAGTTCAAATTTATTCCCGGTGTTGTGCAAATGTTACATTTTAAGAATGAAATTCGATTTCGGCCATATAACTACCACGAGCCCATATACAGCGATATATTCTTTGGGGCTAATTTTCCACCACTATCCGGAACGTTGGCAATTTCGCGTTGTATGTTGTCTCTGAGCTCGCCGAAAGTTGTTGGCATAGACCAATGACTTAATGTGGCCCAAAAAAGAAATCCAATGGCGTTATATATTTGCGCTTAGAATCGTCGACTTCACTTTCATAAGACGCGCATATCTCTGGGAGGGAACACTATTGGGGCATGGGATCGGTCTCATTCGATGCTCAGATGTTGTCCACATCAAAAAAAGAAAAAAATGAAAATTGATTTTTTTTACCCTTCGTTCCCTTTCTCTATGCGCTGTCACATACTCGTATATAGAAATAAATTTTGTGATTGAATTTTTTAGTACAGTAACGGATTAAAAACGGCTGGACAGATATTTTTTTAAATTTTCACACAATGTAACAGTGCGGTCAATCGGTGGTGAAAATAGGGTCCTTGAATTTTTGATATATCAAGTGGGCGTGGCATCGCTCACACACGTATAAATTTGAAAGGGCCATATCGAATAATCTATTATTAGGTAGGAATGTGTGTTAAGTACATATCAGAGATGTGCATGAATATTATTCATTTGACAAACTTAGTATTCTGCAAAAATAAATGATGTCATTGTAGGATTCACCATAACAAGTATTTTATTACAATATCGAATGTATGTAATTGCTTGCATATTCCGAAAACTCTTATCATTCACAAAAACATTGAATCAATGTGATTGTTATGATTATACGTAAAGCTCTTTGATACAACGCGGGAAGACTACAGAAAAACCTTAAATGGCGATATCTCCTACACAGAGCGTCAATTCGATAAAAGAGCCTTAATTCGTGATCACCCATTTCCAGTGCCGGATTAACAGTCTGTGAGGCTCTAAGCAGTGAAAGATATGGGGCCCCGTAATTTTTTTAAATTCTTTATATTAACTCGTACTCTCTGTCTGCCGGTCTGTACCAAAACTTTAGGTCGATTTTTAACCCCTTTCCCGTTATCCAATCGAGCTGAAATTTTGCAGGCAGACTCGTGGCGACGACAAAAATGAACTATCAAAATCTCAGGCCCCTAGGGTCACGGACTATGGTACCTCCCATACAATTTTTTTTCTTTAATTTTTTATATTTTTATTTTATATTTTTATTTATAGTCAAAAACTGTGTTTTTACATTTATACAAAGTTACATGAAAACAATCGCTTAAAAATTAAACCTTCTTTTTCCTGCACTTTTGACGAGCAAACTTTTCGATTAAATTGTCAAAATTCATGAGACGCGTAACATCTGATTCAATTGACAGAAGAGCCAACGAACTTAGTCGATCTTGTCGCATTGTCGTCCTCAGAGGATTTTTTATTCGTTTCAACTGCGAAAAAGATCGTTCTCCCGAACAGTTTGTTATCATTAATGATAAAAATATTCTGAGGCAGATTTCCACGTTAGGAAAGACTGTTTGAAGTTGGTCATTTACAATGATGTTATAAAAATCAGTAAAATTTGCACTAATATTTTTATCTTTTTCCATTTTCAAACGAACGTACTGATGAAATTGTTCTAATTCATCAGAGAGATTTGAATTTAAATCCTCAGGATACGATGCGACAAGCGACTTAACTTTTGATAGTATCTCATCGTTGGTTAAATTCATGTTTAATAAAAATGAAAACTTTTCTGCCAGATTCTGATAAACGTCGCCTCTTCTTTTCATCTCGACTTGAAGAATGTCGACGATGCAATAAAAAGTCGAAATGCGAAATTTGTCCTTTGCAGATAAAATAGCATCTTCCGCTGGACCATCATTGACTTGTACTCTCCGAGTACGTATTCGATTACTATTTCCTCTATAATCACTGTCGGGTAAAATTTCTTTAGACTTGTTTTCGAATTCTTCAAATCTTTCCCTGAGATTTTGCAAGTAAATAGTCAACGTTTTATACAAATCAGCGCACACTTGCAAATTAACTTCTGAACTCTGAAGGGCTTGTGATGTCCGATGAAATTGTTGCAAAATGTCGTTCCACATCGTAACCATAAAAACAAACTCAAACTCTTGCATTTTGTTTGCAATATTCATTGCTTCTTGTCTAGTTTCTCCTTTTTGATTCCTATCTTCAGAAATAGAATCTAACGCGTCGAGAATTTGAGAATACGAATTTAAAATTGCATCTGTGGCAACAGCGTGTGCTTCCCACCGCGTGTTTGCGAGTTTCTTTAACTGTTTTTCATCCTTGATATGATCCTTTAGTACATTCCATCTGTTTGTAGAAGCAGAAAAAAAATACGTAAAGTGTTTGCACTAATGAAAAAAAATTGACAGCCTCCAAACAACAATCGACTGCACTACGACCGACAAGATTCAATGAATGTGCTGCACATGCAATGTATATTGCATAAGGGTAGAGTTGTAAAATAACACTTTGCATCCCCTTATAAATACCGGACATATTTGCTGCGTTATCATGATTGCCCTCTGCACTTCGAAAAGTCAATGTTGCAGTCTTCGATCAAGAATTTCAAAACTGCGTCAGCCATTTCTTTTCCAACGTGACTTTTCAATTCTAAAAATGTTAAAAATCGTTCTACTGGCAAATTATCAAAGGGCGAAACGTATCTTATGATGACGCACAACTGATCAATGTGAGAAAGATCAGGTGTTGAATCGACTGACAAACTAAAATATCCAGCAGCTTTTATTTCATCTAAAATCGCAGACCGGACTTCCTGACTCATTAGTTCAATTAGCTCTTCGCAAATATTTTTCGACAAGTACGACACATTTCCTTTAAAACACAGAAAGTATGCTATTAGTAAATGTTGAATTTTCTTGAAAAAGGTCACATATTAACAATACATATATTAATAATATATTGACAATTCATTGATAATATACTGACAATACATTGGAAAAATTTATCCAAAATTTAAATCATGGGTCAAGTATTACCTTTCCCTTTGTTTCCATAATTTGAAATGTGCGAGGCCAAAAACGGATCAAATTTAGCGACAAGTTCTAGCAATCCTATGTAGTTCCCGTTATTCACGGATCCAAATTTTTCATCTGAACCTCTGAATGCCAATCCCCGTTCTGCCAATGTTTGAATGACAGATACAACTCGGCGCAAGATGTACTTCCAGTATTTGAATTCTTCCTCCATTTAGTCATCAAACTGGGCTTTTAATCCCAATCCCTTTCTTCGAATCAAATATGCGAGCATTGCTTCTCTATGAGACTGAGAATTTTCGTGTTGATCAATGACACAAGTGTTACGCCAATCACTGAATCCAGATACCAGTCGAGATGATACATTAGATGAAAATAGTTTACAAACGAAACAACAAACGTCGCCCTTTGATGGAGAATACAGCAGCCATTCGCGAGTGTACTTTTCACCGCTGGCTTTTGTTCCATTAAAAATGTTTCGAGAGCAGAATCTTGTTTGTTTTCCATCTTGGAAAATTCTCCGCGAGTTTTCGAATGAACCAGAGTGGTGTTGACATTTTTGTGGCCCCTCATTTGTCCAGTAGCTAATATCATCCGCAGTTAGTTAAGTCCACGTTCCAGAATCATTGTTCCTGTTTCCTTGGGGTGCGAGGTTTGGAATTGTTGCATCATTATTATTGTCAACAGCGACGGATGGTTCCTGATTTTTTTGGCCGCCGTCATCTTCTGCCACGTTCGTTGCACCATCTGGATTTTTCGACAGCGATGTGCTGGTTTGAAAGAATGAAGTTAATTTCGGCAATTTCTTGACGACTTCCTCATCTTTTTGTTTTTTTTTTCTTCCGCTTGTTTCCGTTTTTGCGATCCACTCAGATAAATTCTCTTCATTTTTATTATTATTCTATTGTATTATATGTATGTATATTAAAGAAACTCCGGAGATCTAACGTCCTCGCTTCTCAATAAGATCTAACTTACCTTCCACTGGGACGCTTTTTGTTATACTAAAAAAAAAATTAATAGACATACACGTATTTTGCAATTCGGGGAACTCCAAAAATGTTTTTTTTGTTATTAGAGAGCGAGAGCGATCACTTCGAATATGCCACGACGTGGAAACTGTACGTTGTACAACGTCATGAATGAAGAAGAACAGGTCCGTTATAATTGTTGTATTTGCTTTTTGTGCTCAGTTGGCGTGTGTGACGTGAACTGTGGCTATTTCTTGCCTATTACTGTTTCTGCGTCATCTGTATTTCTTGCTTGTGCAATTTGATAAATTCATTATTTTTAAAAATTTTACGGGTGCCCTAAGCAGCTGCTTAGTTTGCTTATGGGTTAATCCGGCACTGCCCATTTCCTCGGCCAAAAACGTCGGACGACAATGGTTAGTTTTCTATACGAGTATATTTGAAATAATTTATCGTAAGGTTGTATTAAGAAGTATTTTTCTTGCATATTCAGTTTTACTTCAGTTATTTGTGTATTGTGTTAACAAAAATTTGGAAATTATTAGAAGTTTAGATATGAAATAAAATGATACTTCACATTAAATATTGTATTATAGAAGGGCTTTCATTGAGGGCACAGCAATTTTATATATTAATAAAACACAGAATATTTAAGATATAGAGTTCAAATTTATTCCCGGTGTTGTGCAAATGTTACATTTTAAGAATGAAATTCGATTTCGGCCATATGACTACCACGAGCCCATATACAGCGATATATTCTTTGGGGCTAATTTTCCACCACTATCCGGAACGTTGGCATAGACCAATGACTTAATGTGGCCCAAAAAAGAAATCCAATGGCGTTACATCGCATGAAATGATGGCCATTCAACCGGACCATTTCTCGAAATAACACGTTCAGAACCGACTTAGTAATTTTTAATGATTCCAAACGTTGCTCGTAAGTGAACTTGCCATACAGCTGCTCAAAAAATGGATCTATTGAGAGGTCATTTCGAGAAGCAGCTACTTTCACGTTTTGGACAGGTGAGTAGGCCGCATAGATCGAGTGATATCACACCTGTAGACATTTTTCTTTGGGGTTACGTAAAGTCTAAAGTCTATGCTGGCAATCCAGCTACGATTCAGGTTTTGGAAGCCAACATTACGCGTGCCATTAAAGCCATACCGGTCGAAATGCTCGAACGAGTCATCCAAAATTGGACCCTTGGAATGTAAACCCTGAGGCGTAGTTCCGGCCAACATTTGAAGGAAATTATATTCAAAAAATAAATGCCATAAAATGTGCTTTCAAATTACCAATAAAGATTGCACACTTGATTTGAATTTTTATATTTTTTTTGTTCTGAAAAAATACCTACATTACATTTGCTAAATTTCATATATTTATTTTGGAAATCTACAACAATAAAAAATGTTGAAAATGTGATCCTGAAATTATTCATTATAATGTATTTGGAATTATTTATTTATTTTTATTATATTTTTAAATGTGGTAACTGGGCGTTAACTTGCGTGCTTAGGGGAAGCGTTAATGAAAATGTTGGTGAAAATGTACATCGTGCACCGATCAACACCAGTGTTTTGACTTTAACTTCTGCAATTGTGGCGGTTGGATTCGTAAGACTTATGCGCTGTTTTAATCAAATTTGCTGTTTCAGAACAGCAAGGTTTGTGTAAACAAAAATTTGGAAATTATTAGAAGTTTAGATATGAAATAAAATGATACTTCACATACAGCGATATATTCTTTGGGGCTAATTTTCCACCACTATCCGGAACGTTGGCAATTTCGCGTTGGATGTTGTCTCTGAGCTCGTTGAAAGTTGTTGGCATAGACTAATGACTTAATGTGGCCCAAAAAAGAAATCCAATGGCGTTACATCGCATGAACGAGGTGGCCATTCAACCGGACCATTTCTCGAAATAACACGTTCAGAACCGACTTAAAATTCCGTTAGTAATTTTAAATGATTCCAAACGTTGCTCGTAAGTGAACTTAACCATGATGAAAATGTTTTCTTCGACTAACGTTTTGACACTGAAGACACTGAATCAATAAAAATGTTTGAGGGTGCGTTGACATAACGATACGAAAATGTTATGTTCCTTTACAAAGATAAATTGTGTTTATATTTTAATTTGATATATCTCGTAAAAACTACATTTTATTCATATTTAAATACTGAATTTAAGAATAGCAAAACATTCACAGGACCAATGCGGTTGCGTTTTTCAGTTATAATGTTACCTGTGACACATAAAACTCGTACAGAAGCTGCATTGCTTGCAGGTATAGATATTTTTGCCGAAAACTTATATAACCGGGAGTATTCTTAATTTTAATTTTGCGACCATTACGAGACATCAAAATTAACATCGATTTTTAATTATCGGGGTCATCCGGCAGCGAAGCAGTTTACAATGTTTCGAAATTACAAAAAGCTTAAGCTTTAAATAATTACATTCCTCCAGACAATTCTTTTAAAGTGATGTCTTGTCTTTAATGTCTTGATTACTTGGAAATTAACATCTTTTTTCTGAGCAAATAAATTTGAGGGTGTTTATTGTTAGGTAAACGTAATTAAATGTGGCGTACTAACACCTTGTAATTTTTAGCTGGCAATATCTAGCTTTTTAAAAATTTCAAGAAGAAGTGTTAAATTAACATCTGAGATTCTATGTGTTTCATTGACAGAGTGGTCATAAATATTCATGTGTGGTGTTGAAAATTTACAAATGCCCAAAAAAATTATTTTTGGGCTTTACTAAAAACCTTGCTTGATCGATTTGTATGAAATTTGGGTTTCCCAGTATTATATGAACGATTGTAATACAAAATTGTTACATCAAATTTTTTTAATTATATTGGGAAACACCTTTTTTAACAACTCCTCTTCACTTTAACTTTAAATTTGCCAGACCTATTAAACGTTAAAAAATATTTCCCACGCGTTTTCAGAGAAAAATTAAAAAAAAATTAAAAGGTTATGGATATGTGAAAATCGTCAAAATCGTGAAAAGTCATCTGACATGACAACTTTTAAACTGATGTTTTCCTTAAACTAGTCAATGGATTGTAAAGTTTTATACCTTATTTTAATGGTATTTGAACCTTTTTTTTTTAAAAAATATTTTTTTTGTTATATTTTAAATTTGGGTTTTTACTTAATTTCTGTTTTCCATCATCTTTGAACAAGTCCAAAAATCTGAACCTTATTATTCCCTGTAAATTTCAGAATGGAAGTCAAATCTTTTCTTCTTTGTTATTTCTTTTCTTCTTCGTTATTTGTGTTTCTTTTTCTATGTGCCGTCAGATTTTTTTGTATGCTTACTATAAACTAAGTTCAGTGCCTGCAGAGAGAATAAAAAATTGTTAAATAAATTAAAATAATGAAACGGAACTACCAATTTTGTTGCAATCTGTTTAATGTTTTCAAACATAAAGGAAATAATCTGAAACTTAAAGAACGGTTTACTAAAGCAAAAATAATACCAGGTACTTTAGGATACCATGCGTTCATTCCGTACCATGACAGACAAATTAAAGTTCACACTACATCATTTGCAGTTGAATCTTCTATAAAAAATGTATATAAAAATTAAAATGGCTTATTATCTCACTTTTAGCAATCTAGTAAAAAAATACGATCGTTAACTTTCACACCGCGTACTGAAATATTTTTTTGTAAACTAGTGTCACTTGAACTTAAACAAACCTATAAATTTTTAAAAACTGTTATTTTAAAAGCTGTTTAAAGTCTAAAAATAATCTCCTGTGTTTCCTTTAAATATATTTTATTTCATTACTTAAAAAAAAATAAAATTGAAAATAGAATCTATTCGAATTCCATTCTGGTAAATTTACAGGGAATATTAAGGTTATATTGAGCTTTAAGGAAATATTTTTTTTCAGGTTTTTCGACTAATTCGAAGATGGTGGAAAACAAAAATTAAGTAAAAAAACAAATTTTAAATATAAAAAAGTACATAAAATTTAAAAAGATAGTTCAAATACCTTAAAACAAAATACCCACAAAAAAAACTTTAGCTGTTAACCAATGTGTCCATAAATTAGACTCCCTACAAAATTCTGAAGTTACTGGGTGTCAGTAAACGTATTTCTGAAACTTCTGCAAGTCCAATTTAAAAAAGGCAGGCCTTCGATATTTGTGATTTGATTGGTATGTTTTACGAGTCCAGTTAGTAAAGTACACCAGAGTAATGCCTGGTAAGGCAGACTGCGTTTCGTTTAAAGTAAATGGAAAACGAGAACGCGTACAAAAAATATTACTGCTCTGCGATTTGAACGAACTGCACGCAAAATTTTGCGCTGAAAATCCGGATACGGCAATTTACAAAATTAAGGCCACCACATTGCGGAGCTGTTGGCTTTATGTTGCATGTTGGCTCATGAAAAGGGAGATTATGATGAAATAAAGATGTTGGTTGGCTTATTGTGCCAGCTTGCAACCGCCTATTGAGAACCAAATTACAACACCTTTTGAATTGTTCCAATGAGCAGAACAATCCTGCGATGCCATATCATTTGGGTTTTGCTTAAAAATAGAGAACATACAGCAGCAATCAAACTTGCAAAATCGCATTTAAACAGCAAAGATTATTAAAGGAACTCATCAATATCACTGTTTCAAGCCCATAGAAAATAAATACATGTTAAGTATTGTAAAGAGTTGGCAAGTTGTGAAGATTTGGCACTCCTCAAATATTATAAACATAATTATTTTTATCATAGAATAGAATAGAAAAAGTTGTGTTGTATTTTTTCAGAACAAAAAAAATATAAAAATTCAAATCAAGTGTGTAATCTTTATTGGTATTTGAAAGGAAATTTTATGGCATTTATTTTTTGAAAATAATTTCCTTAAAATGTTGGCAACTGGTGTTATGGAAATGAGCGTTCGGCGAGAAACGGGAAGATCCGCTGTTTTCGACCAAAATTTTGTTGGCTCAACGGCAATGTCAATAAATAAAATTGCCGCATTTGGGCTGAAGAGCAACAAGAAGAGGTTCAAGAGGTGCCATTATACCCAGAGAACACCACGGTTTGGTGCTGTTTATAAGCTGGTGGAATCATCGGTGCATATTTTTTCAAAAATGATGATGGCCGGAACGTTATCGTGAATGGTGCTCGCTATCGCGCCATGATATCGATCTTTATGCTACCTGAAATTACTTAGTAGGGACATAAATACTGTTACAACATTGAACACACCCATTTCAATAGTAGAACTGAACATTCCCCGTTAATGTGATATGGGTTTTGAAAGCTAACCAATAGCGTAACGGAAGTTTAAAATTGTTTCAACTTTCATCATGGAGTGGTCAGATAATGAGAACCGTATCGCTGTAATAGCGCTTTTCAAGTGTAAAATGAAAAAAGCGATATTTTCAAAACGCTCCGTTAAATTAAGAATTCACCGAAATCCGCTCCGAAAATATGACATTCATGGCCCGTGAGATGAATATCACGCAAAAGTCCATGAGTCGAATCATTAAAAAACGACTTGGGACTAGGGGCTTTCAAACGACGTACCGGGCATTTATTGACTGCAGCTTTAAAAAAATAGAATTGAAAAATGCAAACGTCTTTTGGTGAAGCACGCTGATAACTTGCACTGAAAAATTTTGTTCACCGATGAAAAAAATTTTACCGTTCAGGAAAAATTTAACAAGCAAAATGATAAGAGTGTATGCGCGGTCATCTAAGGAAGCATCTTAAGTGATCCCAAGGGTGGAAAAGGGTCATCACCCAGCTTCAGTCATGGTTTGGTGGGGTGTCTCTTACGATGGGGTCACTGACCTGAATTTCAGCGAACAAGGAGTCAAAACATCGGCCAAAGTTTACCAAGAAACCGTTTTGGAAGCTGATGTAAAGCCTCTTAACAATACCCTGTTCCAAAACCAGCCATGGACTTTCCAGCAGGATTCTGCGCCGGCCCATAAGGCTAAATCGTCCTAGGCCTGGCTTTGAAACAATTTGCCAGCGTTCATTTCCTCTGAAGAATGGCCTTCAGGCAGTCCAGATTTGAATCCATTGGATTACAAATTGGGAACGGTTTTAGAGGACAAGGTTTGTCACAAAAGATACCCCAACATTGAATCTCTTAAGACTGCTTTGGTTCGAGCTGTGGCCAATTTTCCAATGGACGAGGTTCGTGCAGCTATTGACGATTGGCCAGTGCGACTTAAGACGTGTGTAAAGGCAAAAGGCGGACATTTTGAATAAGTAGATTCTTTTTGGATACAATATACAGCAATTGATATTGTATTAAAAAATATTTGGTCCAAAAACATTCAGTACTTTTTTACTTTACAGCATAAAACGCGTGTAACAGTATTATATCCCTACTAAGTACGGTGCAACTTGCCATACAGCTGCTCAAAAAATGGATCTATTGAGAGGTCATTTCGAAAAGCAGCTACTTTCACGTTTTGGACAGGTGAGTAGGCTGCCTAGATCGAGTGATATCAACCCTGTAGACATTTTTCTTTGGGGTTACGTAAAGTCTAAAGTCTATGCTGGCAATCCAGCTACGATTCAGGTTTTGGAAGCCAACATTACGCGTGTCATTAAAGCCATACCGGTCGAAATGCTCGAACGAGTCATCCAAAATTGTTTTTTTGTTCTGAAAAAATACCTACATTACATTTGCTTAAATTTCATATATTTATTTTGGAAATCTACAACAATAAAAAACGTTGAAAATGTGATCCTGAAATTATTCATTATAATGTATTTGGAATTATTTATTTATTTTTATTATATTTTTAAATGTGGTAACTGGGCGTTTAGCTTGCGTGCTTAGGGGGAAGCGTTAATGAAAATGTTGGTGAAAATGTACATCGTGCACCGATCAACACCAGTGTTTTGACTTTAACTTCTGCAATTGTGGCGGTTGGATTCGTAAGACTTATGCGCTGTTTTAATCAAATTTGCTGTTTCAGAACAGCAAGGTTTTTAGTAAAAACCCAAAAATTAATTGTTGGTCATTTTTAAATTTTCAACGACCTTTGTAATACCTCAGCCGTCTACAATAGAAAATCTAAGGCAGTCCTGTACAAAATTATTTTATCCGCATTGCTAACTTTTTTAAAGCATCGTTGGAATTTCGTATAACATACATGGCACTTGTGACGGAAAGGGTTAGAAGTTTGTGTACCATTATATTTAAATATATGATTGCATTTCTCACATATTACCACTCCATCCACACAGCAATATTTCTTTCAATATTTTTTATTATTTCGGAATTCATTTTTGACTTAAAAAAAGATCAAAAACCACGCGCGAGATCTTTTTTAAAACAAACAAATGCATTGATTTCGTACTATGCGTTCAAATTATCACGTTTTGAATACTACAAGTATGCATAGAATTCAAAGCACAGTTAACATTTTTGAGTTGTTATTGCTACAGCATTGAAAGAAAGTGTGAGAAAATGGCAATCATATATGCGAGATCAAACACTGCAAGAAATATTATTAGCACATGTTGATGATTAAAAACTAAACAAGCAGTGAAGTCATTCACACCAAAAAAAATGGAAGAGGGAATACAACTCCCATATATGGGCAGGTGCTCCAAAATCATCGTTGGCGCTACTTGACCATGTTCAAAGGAAAGCAATGGTACTGATAGGCGACAGTAAGGGTATCCAACTATTGTTTCCCGCAAGCATCGTCGGAATGTTGGTTGCGTGACACCCCAATAAACATTATAAACTTACTATAAATTGATTATAAACTTACATTAGTAAACGTAAGCTTGGAAATTCTTTATGGTAATCATTGTAACATGTTGATTTCCAATTATCGGATAAACAAAAAGGGTCCCTTATTCTACAATTGTATCCATGCTTGGAAAACAATTGGAAATCAATTTGAAAAAACAATATTTAATAAATCATGTGGAATGTTTGTTGTAAATGTGTATATTTGTTTGTTTCAAAATTGGATGTAAATACGATTGTAAATACGGATGTGGCGACGATTGTAATTCAAGCAGGCCAGTATACTTACGAAAGTATTGTAAATGTCTATTTTAGTACATCTTTTACAAACCTATTATAAATACATTACAATAAATTTGTGAATTTTAATTTTCGTAAACTAGTTTGGAAATAGTGTTTGGAAAACAATTGTTAATAAACTAGTTTACGTCAATGTTTATTGGGACTGTTCTATCGTTACTCTCATGGTTTGTGTGTCCATCAGACATCCGTCGCCATATTCCTGACGTGAGGATGTTCGGCAGGGATACACGACCTTCTAGAAATTCACACCCGTTTGTTATCGATTGGCTAGTTGACCGCACTATACACTACAGGTCAAATTAGTTTATCGCTCGTACAGTCCGTATGTGGAACCGACTTCCGGCAAATGTATTTCCCACTAATTGCGACATCCAGAAGGTCAAGGCAAGTGTCAATCAACATTACTCCCTACCGCCGCAGCTGGCTCGAATTAATTCCAGCCAAGAGGCCCGAATTTCGACCACTTTTTGCAGCATTTGGGGCCGTATGTCAGCAACAACGCACCGAATTTTCTCTTCAATCGTTTCGGGCTTATCTGCGTAGACAAGCGACTTCACATAATCCCACAAAAAATAGCCCAGCGGTGGACGCCTCGCCACAGGCCCACGACGCGAGATAATGCGCTCACCAAAAGTTTTCTTCAATAAACTGATTGTTTTGATGGCTGTATGACATGTAGCGCCGTCTTGTTGGAACCAAAGGTCGTCCACATCAACATCCTCCTGTTCAGGCACGAAAAAGTCATTAATCGTGGCTCCATAGAGTGCCTAATTGACTGTAACATTATAGCCGACTTCATTTTTGAAGAAATATGGACCAATAATTCCCTCTGCCCACAGAGTACACCAAACTGACTTTTTAAGGTTGTAACGGCGTCTCAACAATGGTTTGTGGATTTTCTCTACTACAAATGCGACAATTTTGGTTATTCTCGAACAAAATTTTCTTGTTAAAATCATGATCAGTGGCCATCTCGTGTTGGGCCCATTCCCCACAATTTGCAAACTTTGTTCCGGAGTTGGTCTATTTATTATGAAATGGCAAACCAAACTGAGCATAAATCAAGTGACAGCTGTCAAAAAGACCAATTCCGAAAAAATGTGGCCAGATTGAAAACCACACGTCTAAATAACAACCCTTGTTTTGTTTTAATATAGCACTTGAAACAAAGAAATTTATGAAAAGTATGTAACGTCTGCAACGGTATTAATTATTACTAAACATACATCATATAAAACAATATTTGTTAACTTATATAAGTTTTTTTGCGGAACACGTGCCCCCAGTGATTTTGAAGTTTGGACACTCATAACTCTTCGCCGCCTTGATATGAGTATAGTATCATCAACATCATTTCAACGCAACTGACGTGTATTTAGAATAACCAGCTTGTCTAGTGCTTGTTTGATTGCTTGTTGTATTGATCTGCCTTGTATTTATTGAATTTATAAGCGTGTGAGCGCGGTGAGTAGGCCGCATAGATCGAGTGATATCACACCTGTAGACATTTTTCTTTGGGGTTACGTAAAGTCTAAAGTCTATGCTGGCAATCCAGCTACGATTCAGGTTTTGGAAGCCAACATTACGCGTGCCATTAAAGCCATACCGGTCGAAATGCTCGAACGAGTCATCCAAAATTGGACCCTTGGAATGTAAACCCTGAGGCGTAGTTTCGGCCAACATTTGAAGGAAATTATATTCAAAAAATAAATGCCATAAAATGTGCTTTCAAATTACCAATAAAGATTGCACACTTGATTTGAATTTTTATATTTTTTTTGTTCTGAAAAAATACCTACATTACATTTGCTAAATTTCATATATTTATTTTGGAAATCTACAACAATAAAAAATGTTGAAAATGTGATCCTGAAATTATTCATTATAATGTATTTGGAATTATTTATTTATTTTTATTATATTTTTAAATGTGGTAACTGGGCGTTAACTTGCGTGCTTAGGGGAAGCGTTAATGAAAATGTTGGTAAAATGTACATCGTGCACCGATCAACACCAGTGTTTTGACTTTAACTTCTGCAATTGTGGCGGTTGGATTCGTAAGACTTATGCGCTGTTTTAATCAAATTTGCTGTTTCAGAACAGCAAGGTTTGTGTAAACAAAAATTTGGAAATTATTAGAAGTTTAGATATGAAATAAAATGATACTTCACATACAGCGATATATTCTTTGGGGCTAATTTTCCACCACTATCCGGAACGTTGGCAATTTCGCGTTGGATGTTGTCTCTGAGCTCGTTGAAAGTTGTTGGCATAGACCAATGACTTAATGTGGCCCAAAAAAGAAATCCAATGGCGTTACATCGCATGAACGAGGTGGCCATTCAACCGGACCATTTCTCGAAATAACACGTTCAGAACCGACTTAAAATTCCGTTAGTAATTTTAAATGATTCCAAACGTTGCTCGTAAGTGAACTTAACCATGATGAAAATGTTTTCTTCGACTAACGTTTTGACACTGAAGACACTGAATCAATAAAAATGTTTGAGGGTGCGTTGACATAACGATACGAAAATGTTATGTTCCTTTACAAAGATAAATTGTGTTTATATTTTAATTTGATATATCTCGTAAAAACTACATTTTATTCATATTTAAATACTGAATTTAAGAATAGCAAAACATTCACAGGACCAATGCGGTTGCGTTTTTCAGTTATAATGTTACCTGTGACACATAAAACTCGTACAGAAGCTGCATTGCTTGCAGGTATAGATATTTTTGCCGAAAACTTATATAACCGGGGGTATTCTTAATTTTAATTTTGCGACCATTACGAGACATCAAAATTAACATCGATTTTTAATTATCGGGGTCATCCGGCAGCGAAGCAGTTTACAATGTTTCGAAATTACAAAAAGCTTAAGCTTTAAATAATTACATTCCCCAGACAATTCTTTTAAAATGATGTCTTGTCTTTAATGTCTTGATTACTTGGAAATTAACATCTTTTTTCTGAGCAAATAAATTTGAGGGTGTTTATTGTTAGGTAAACGTAATTAAATGTGGCGTACTTAACACCTTGTAATTTTTAGCTGGCAATATCTAGCTTTTTAAAAATTTCAAGAAGAAGTGTTAAATTAACATCTGAGATTCTATGTGTTTCATTGACAGAGTGGTCATAAATATTCATGTGTGGTGTTGAAAATTTACAAATGCCCAAAAAAATTATTTTTGGGCTTTACTAAAAACCTTGCTGTTCTGAAATGGCTTGACCGATTTGTATGAAATTTGGGTTTCCCAGTATTATATGAACGATTGTAATACAAAATTGTTACATCAAATTTTTTTAATTATATTGGGAAACACCTTTTTTATAACTACTCTTCACTTTAACTTTAAATTTGCCAGACCTATTAAACGTTAAAAAATATTTCCCACGCGTTTTCAGAGAAAAATTAAAAAAAAATTTAAAAAGGTTATGGACATGTGCAAATCGTCAAAATCGTGAAAAGTCATCTGACATGACAACTTTTAAACTGATGTTTTCCTTAAACTAGTCAATGGATTCTAAAGTTTTATACCTTATTTTAATGGTATTTGAAAAAAATATTTTTTTGTTATATTTTAAATTTGGTTTTTTACTTAATTTCTGTTTTCCATCATCTTTGAACAAGTCCAAAAATCTGAACCTTATTATTCCCTGTAAATTTCAGAATGGAAGTCAAATCTTTTCTTCTTTGTTATTTCTTTTCTTCTTCGTTATTTGTGTTTCTTTTTCTATGTGCCGTCGGATTTTTTTGTATGCTTACTATAAACTAAGTTCAGTGCCTGCAATTTTGTTGCAATCCGTTTAATGTTTTCAAACATAAAAGAAATAATCTGAAACTTAAAGAACGGTTTACTAAAGCAAAAATAATACCAGGTACTTTAGGATACCATGCGTTTATTCCGTACCATGACAGACAAATTAAAGTTCACACTACATCATTTGCAGTTGAAGCTTCTATAAAAAATGTATATAAACATTAAAATGGCTTATTATCTCACTTTTAGCAATCTAGTAAAAAAATACGCTCGTTAACTTTCACTCCGCGTACTGAAATATTTTTTTGTAAACTAGTGTCACTTGAACTTAAACAAACCTATAAATTCTTAGATATTAAATAATAGAAAATAAATACTGTTATTCTAAAAGCTGTTAAAAGTCTAAAAATAATCTCCTGTGTTTCCTTTAAATATATTTTATTTCATTACTTAAAAAAAATAAAATTGAAAATGTACTTTTTCGTGGTACTGCAATGGAAAAATCGGAAGAAATAGAATCTATTCGAATTCCATTTTGAAATTTACAGGGAATATTAAGGTTATATTGAGCTTTAAGGAAATATTTTTTTTTTTCAGATTTTTCGACTAATTCGAAGATGGTGGAAAACAAAAATTAAGTAAAAAAAACAAATTTTAAATATAAAAAAGTACATAAAATTTAAAAAGAGTGTTCAAATACCTTAAAACAAAATACCCACAAAAAAACTTCAGCTGTTAACCACTGTGTCCATTAATTAGACTCCCTACAATATTCAGAAGTTACTGGGTGTCGGTAAACGTATTTCTGAAACTTCTGCAAGTCCAGCAGAACAATCCTGCGATGCCATATCATTTGGGTTTTGCTCAAAAATAGAGAACATACAGCAGCAATCAAACTTGTAAAATCGCATTCAAACAGCAAAGACTATTAAAGGAACTCATCAATATCACTTTTTCAAGCCCATAGATAAAAAAATTGTTTCAACTTTCATCATGGAGTGGTCAGATAATGAGAACCGCATCGCTGTTATAGCGCTTTTCAAGTGTAAAATGAAAAAAGCGATATTTTCAAAACGCTCCGTTAAATCAAGAATCCACCGAAATCCGCTCCGAAAACATGAAATTCATGGCCCGTGAGATGAATATCACGCAAAAGTCCATGAGTCGAATCATTAAAAAACGACTTGGGACTTGGGGCTTTCAAACGACGTACCGGACATTTATTGACTGCAGCTTTGAAAAAAATAGAATTGAAAAATGCAAACGTCTTTTGGTAAAGCACGCTGATAACTTGCACTGAAAAATTTTGTTCACCGATGAAAAATTTTTTACCGTTCAGGAAAAATTTAACAAGCAAAATGATAAGAGTGTATGCGCGGTCATCTAAGGAAGCATCTGAAGTGATCCCAAGGGTGGAAAAGGGTCATCACCCAGCTTCAGTCATGGTTTGGTGGGGTGTCTCTTACGATGGGGTCACTGACCTGAATTTCAGCGAACAAGGAGTCAAAACATCGGCCAAAGTTTACCAAGAAACCGTTTTGGAAGCTGTTGTAAAGCCTCTTAACAATACCCTGTTCCAAAACCAGCCATGGATTTTCCAGCAGCATTCTGCGCCGGCCCATAAGGCTAAATCGTAACAGGCCTGGCTTTGAAACAATTTGCCAGCGTTCATTTCCTCTGAAGAATGGCCCTCAGACAGTCCAGATTTGAACCCATTGGATTACAAATTGGGAACGGTTTTAGAGGACAAGGTTTGTCACAAAAGACACCCCAACATTGAATCTCTTAAGACTGCTTTGGTTCGAGCTGTGGCCACTTTTCCAATGGACGAGGTTCGTGCAGCTATTGACGATTGGCCAGTGCGACTTAAGACGTGTGTAAAGGCAAAAGGCGGACATTTTGAATAAGTAGATTCTTTTTGGATACAATATACAGCAATTGATATATTAAAAAATATTTGGTCCAAAAACATTCAGTACTTTTTTATTTTACAGCATAAAACGTGTGTAACAGTATTATATCCCTACTAAGTACGGTGCAACTTGCCATACAGCTGCTCAAAAAATGGATCTATTGAGAGGTCATTTCGAGAAGCAGCTACTTTCACGTTTTGGACAGGTGAGTAGGCCGCCTAGATCGAGTAATATCACACCTGTAGACATTTTTCTTTGGGGTTACGTAAAGTCTAAAGTCTATGCTGGCAATCCAGCTACGATTCAGGTTTTGGAAGCCAACATTACGCGTGCCATTAAAGCCATACCGGTCGAAATGCTCGAACGAGTCATCCAAAATTGGACCCTTGGAATGTAAACCCTGAGGCGTAGTTCCGGCCAACATTTGAAGGAAATTATATTCAAAAAATAAATGCCATAAAATGTGCTTTCAAATTACCAATAAAGATTGCACACTTGATTTGAATTTTTATATTTTTTTTGTTCTGAAAAAATACCTACATTACATTTGCTAAATTTCATATATTTATTTTGGAAATCTACAACAATAAAAAATGTTGAAAATGTGATCCTGAAATTATTCATTATAATGTATTTGGAATTATTTATTTATTTTTATTATATTTTTAAATGTGGTAACTGGGCGTTAGCTTGCGTGCTTAGGGGAAGCGTTAATGAAAATGTACATCGTGCACCGATCAACACCAGTGTTTTGACTTTAACTTCTGCAATTGTGGCGGTTGGATTCGTAAGACTAATGCGCTGTTTTAATCAAATTTGCTGTTTCAGAACAGCAAGGTTTGTGTTAACAAAAATTTGGAAATTATTAGAAGTTTAGATATGAAATAAAATGATACTTCACATTAAATATTGTATTATAGAAGGGCTTTCATTAAGGGCACAGCAATTTTATATATTAATAAAACACAGAATATTTAAGATAGAGTTCACATTTATTTCCGGTGTTGTGCAAATGTTACATTTTAAGAATGAAATTCGATTTCGGTCATATGACTACCATGAGCCCATATACAGCGATATATTCTTTGGGGCTAATTTTCCACCACTATCCGGAACGTTGGCAATTTCGCGTTGTATGTTGTCTCTGAGCTCGCCGAAAGTTGTTGGCATAGACCAATGACTTAATGTGGCCCAAAAAAGAAATCCAATGGCGTTACATCGCATGAACGAGATGGCCATTCAACCGGACCATTTCTCGAAATAACACGTTCAGAACCGACTTAGTAATTTTTAATGATTCCAAACGTTGCTCGTAAGTGAACTTAACCATGATGAAAATGTTTTCTTCGACTAACGTTTTGACACTGAAGACACTGAATCAATAAAAATGTTTGAGGGTGCGTTGACATAACGATACGAAATTGTTATGTTCCTTTACAAAGATAAATTGTGTTTATATTTTAATTTGATATATCTCGTAAAAACTACATTTTATTCATATTTAAATACTGAATTTAAGAATAGCAAAACATTCACAGGACCAATGCGGTTGCGTTTTTCAGTTATAATGTTACCTGTGACACATAAAACTCGTACAGAAGCTGCATTGCTTGCAGGTGTAGATATTTTTGCCGAAAACTTATATAACCGGGGGTATTCTTAATTTTAATTTTGCGACCATTACGAGACATCAAAATTAACATCGACTTTTAATTATCGGGTTCATCCGGCAGCGAAGCAGTTTACAATGTTTCGAAATTACAAAAAGCTTAAGCTTTAAATAATTACAGTCCTCCAGACAATTCTTTTAAAATGATGTCTTGATTACTTGGAAATTAACATCTTTTTTCTGAGAAAATATTTTTGAGGGTGTTTATTGTTAGGTAAACGTAATTAAATGTGGCGTAATTAACACCTTGTAATTTTTAGCTCGCAATATCTAGCTTTTTAAAAATTTCAAAAAGAAGTGTTATATTAACATCTGAGATTCTATGTGTTTCATTGACAGAGTGGTCAAAATATTCAATACGTACCTACAATTTGTTTTTGCTTGAAAACTTTATAAAACGATTTTTTATGTTCGTATAAATGGCTGCCGTCACTTTTTTAGTTTTTTGTGTGGTGTTGAAAATTTACAAATGACCAAAAAATTTATTTTTGGGCTTTACTAAAAACCTTGCTGTTCTGAAATGGCTTGACCGATTTGTATGAAATTTGGGTTTCCCAGTATTATATGAACGATTGTAATACAAAATTGTTACATCAAATTTTTTTAATTATATTGGGAAACACCTTTTTTGCAACTACTCTTCACTTTAAATTTGCCAGACCTATTAAACATTAAAAAATATTTCCCACGCGTTTTCAGAGAAAAATTAAAAAAAAATTTAAAAGGTTATGGATATGTGAAAATCGTCAAAATCGTGAAAAGTCATCTGACATGACAACTTTTAAACTGATGTTTTCCTTAAACTAGTCAATGGATTTTAAAGTTTTATAGCTTATTTTAATGGTATTTGAACCTTTTTTTTAAAAAAATATTTTTTTTGTTATATTTTAAATTTGGTTTTTTACTTAATTTCTGTTTTCCATCATCTTTGAACAAGTCCAAAAATCTGAACCTTATTATTCCCTGTAAATTTCAGAATCGAAGTCAAATCTTTTCTTCTTTGTTATTTCTTTTCTTCTTCGTTATTTGTGTTTCTTTTTCTATGTGCCGTCAGATTTTTTTGTATGCTTACTATAAACTAAGTTCAGTGCCTGCAGAGAGAATAAAAAATTGTTAAATAAATTAAAATAATGAAACGGAATTACCAATTTTGTTGCAATCCGTTTAATGTTTTCAAACATAAAAGAAATAATCTGAAACTTAAAGAACGGTTTACTAAAGCAAAAATAATAACAGGTACTTTAGGATACCATGCGTTTATTCCGTACCATGACAGACAAATTAAAGTTCACACTACATCATTTGCAGTTGAATCTTCTATAAAAAATGTATATAAAAATTAAAATGGCTTTTTATCTCACTTTTAGCAATCTAGTAAAAAAATACGATCGTGAACTTTCACACCGCGTACTGAAATATTTTTTTGTAAACTAGTGTCACTTGAACTTAAACAAACCTATAAATTCTTAAAAACTGTTATTTTAAAAGCTGTTTAAAGTCTAAAAATAATCTCCTGTGTTTCCTTTAAATATATTTTATTTCATTACTTAAAAAAATAAAATTGAAAATAGAATCTATTCGAATTCCATTCTGGTAAATTTACAGGGAATATTAAGGTTATATTGAGCTTTAAGGAAATATTTTTTTTCAGATTTTTCGACTAATTCGAAGATGGTGGAAAACAAAAATTAAGTAAAAAAAAACAAATTTTAAATTAAAGAGTTCAAATACCTTAAAACAAAATACCCACAAAAAAACTTTAGCTGTTAACCACTGTGTCCATTAATTAGACTCCCTACAAAATTCAGAAGTAACTGGGTGTAACGTATTTCTGAAACTTCTGCAAGTCCAATTTAAAAAAGGCAGGCCTTCGATATCAGCAGCTATTTGTGATTTTATTGGTATGTTTTACGAGTCCAGTAAGTAAAGTACACCAGAGTAATGCCTGGTAAGGCAGACTGCGTTTCGTTTAAAGTAAATGGAACGAGAACGCGTACAAAAAATATTACTGCTCTGCGATTTGAACGAACTGCACGCAAAATTTTGCGCTGAAAATCCGGATACGGCAATTTACAAAATTAAGGCTACCACATTGCGGAGCTGTTGGCTTTATGTTGCATGTTGGCTCATGAAAAGGGAGATTATGATGAAATAAAGATGTTGGTTGGCTTATTGTGCCAGCTTGCAACGGCCTATTGAGAACCAAATTACAACACCTTTTGAATTGTTCCAATGAGCAGAACAATCCTGCGATGCCATATCATTTGGGTTTTGCTTAAAAATAGAGAACATACTGCAGCAATCAAACTTGCAAAATCGCATTCAAACAGCAAAGATTATTAAAGGAACTCATCAATATCACTGTTTCAAGCCCATAGAAAATAAATACATGTTAAGTATTGTAAAGAGTTGGCAAGTTGTGAAGATTTGGTACTCCTCAAATTATTATAAACATAATTATTTTTATCATAGAATAGAATAGAAAAAGTTGTGTTTTACATTATATACAAAAATATGTATCTCTTATTTAGGGTTATCCATCTAGAGGTATTTTTTCAGAACAAAAAAAAATATAAAAATTCAAATCAAGTGTGTAATCTTTATTGGTAATTTGAAAGAAAATTTTATGGCATTTATTTTTTGAAAATGTTGGCAACTGGTGTTATGGAAATGAGCGTTCGGCGAGAAACGGGAAGATCCGCTGTTTTCGACCAAAATTTTATTGGCTCAACAGCAAAGTCAATAAATAAAATTGCCGCATTTGGGCTGAAGAGCAACAAGAATAGGTTCAAGAGGTGCCATTATACCCAGAGAACAGCACGGTTTGGTGCTGTTTATAAGCTGGTGGAATCATCGGTGCATATTTTTTCAAAAATGATGATGGCCGGAACGTTATCGTGAATGGTGCTCGCTATCGCGCCATGATATCGATCTTCAATTACTTAGTAGGGACATAAATACTGTTACAACATTGAACACACCAATTTCAATAGTAGAACTGAACATTCCCCGTTAATGTCATATGGGTTTTGAAAGCTAACCTCAATAGCGTAACGGGAGTTTAAAATTGTTTCAACTTTCATCATGGAGTGGTCAGATAATGAGAACCGTATCGCTGTAATAGCGCTTTTCAAGTGTAAAATGAAAAAAGCGATATTTTCAAAACGCCCCGTTAAATCAAGAATTCACCGAAATCCGCTCCGAAAACATGAAATTCATGGCCCGTGAGATGAATATCACGCAAAAGTCCATGAGTCGAATCATTAAAAAACGACTTGGGACTTGGGGCTTTCAAACGACGTACCGGACATTTATTGACTGCAGTTTTGAAAAAAATAGAATTGAAAAATGCAAACGTCTTTTGGTGAAGCACGCTGAAAACTTGCACTGAAAAATTTTGTTCACCGATGAAAAATTTTTTACCGTTCAGGAAAAATTTAACAAGCAAAATGATAAGAGTGTATGCGCGGTCATCTAAGGAAGCATCTGAAGTGATCCCAGGGGTGGAAAAGGGTCATCACCCAGCTTCAGTCATGGTTTGGTGGGGTGTCTTACGATGGGGTCACTGACCTGAATTTCAGCGAACACGGAGTCAAAACATCGACCAAAGTTTACCAAGAAACCGTTTTGGAAGCTGTTGTAAAGCCTCTTAACAATACCCTGTTCCAAAACCAGCCATGGACATTCCAGCAGGATTCTGCGCCGGCCCTTAAGGCTAAATCGTCCCAGGCCTGGCTTTGAAACAATTTGCCAGCGTTCATTTCCTCTGAAGAATGGCCCTCAGGCAGTCCAGATTTGAACCCATTGGATTACAAATTGGGAACGGTTTTAGAGGACAAGGTTTGTCACAAAAGATACCCCAACATTGAATCTCTTAAGACTGCTTTGGTTCCAGCTGTGGCCACTTTTCCAATGGACGAGGTTCGTGCAGCTATTGACGATTGGCCAGTGCGACTTAAGACGTGTGTAAAGGCTAAAGGCGGACATTTTGAATAAGTAGATTCTTTTTGGATACAATATACAGCAATTGATATATTAAAAAATATTTGGTCCAAAAACATTCAGTACTTTTTTATTTTACAGCATAAAACATGTGTAACAGTATTATATCCCTACTAAGTACGGTGCAACTTGCCATACAGCTGCTCAAAAAATGGATCTATTGAGAGGTCATTTCGAGAAGCAGCTACTTTCACGTTTTTGACAGGTGAGTATGCCGCATAGATCGAGTGATATCAACCCTGTAGACATTTTTCTTTGGGGTTACGTAAAGTCTAAAGTCTATGCTGGCAATCCAGCTACGATTCAGGTTTTGGAAGCCAACATTACGCGTGTCATTAAAGCCATACCGGTCGAAATGCTCGAACGAGTCATCCAAAATTGTTTTTTTGTTCTGAAAAAATACCTACATTACATTTGCTTAAATTTCATATATTTATTTTGGAAATCTACAACAATAAAAAACGTTGAAAATGTGATCCTGAAATTATTCATTATAATGTATTTGGAATTATTTATTTATTTTTATTATATTTTTAAATGTGGTAACTGGGCGTTTAGCTTGCGTGCTTAGGGGGAAGCGTTAATGAAAATGTTGGTGAAAATGTACATCGTGCACCGATCAACACCAGTGTTTTGACTTTAACTTCTGCAATTGTGGCGGTTGGATTCGTAAGACTTATGCGCTGTTTAAATCAAATTTGCTGTTTCAGAACAGCAAGGTTTTTAGTAAAAACCCAAAAATTAATTGTTGGTCATTTTTAAATTTTCAACGACCTTTGTAATACCTCAGCCGTCTACAATAGAAAATCTAAGGCAGTCCTGTACAAAATTATTTTATCCGCATTGCTAACTTTTTTAAAGCATCGTTGGAATTTCGTATAACATACATGGCACTTGTGACGGAAAGGGTTAGAAGTTTGTGTACCATTATATTTAAATATATGATTGCATTTCTCACATATTACCACTCCATCCACACAGCAATATTTCTTTCAATATTTTTTATTATTTCGGAATTCATTTTTGACTTAAAAAAAGATCAAAAACCACGCGCGAGATCTTTTTTAAAACAAACAAATGCATTGATTTCGTACTATGCGTTCAAATTATCACGTTTTGAATACTACAAGTATGCATAGAATTCAAAGCACAGTTAACATTTTTGAGTTGTTATTGCTACAGCATTGAAAGAAAGTGTGAGAAAATGGCAATCATATATGCGAGATCAAACACTGCAAGAAATATTATTAGCACATGTTGATGATTAAAAACTAAACAAGCAGTGAAGTCATTCACACCAAAAAAAATGGAAGAGGGAATACAACTCCCATATATGGGCAGGTGCTCCAAAATCATCGTTGGCGCTACTTGACCATGTTCAAAGGAAAGCAATGGTACTGATAGGCGACAGTAAGGGTATCCAACTATTGTTTCCCGCAAGCATCGTCGGAATGTTGGTTGCGTGACACCCCAATAAACATTATAAACTTACTATAAATTGATTATAAACTTACATTAGTAAACGTAAGCTTGGAAATTCTTTATGGTAATCATTGTAACATGTTGATTTCCAATTATCGGATAAACAAAAAGGGTCCCTTATTCTACAATTGTATCCATGCTTGGAAAACAATTGGAAATCAATTTGAAAAAACAATATTTAATAAATCATGTGGAATGTTTGTTGTAAATGTGTATATTTGTTTGTTTCAAAATTGGATGTAAATACGATTGTAAATACGGATGTGGCGATGATTGTAATTCAAGCAGGCCAGTATACTTACGAAAGTATTGTAAATGTCTATTTTAGTACATCTTTTACAAACCTATTATAAATACATTACAATAAATTTGTGAATTTTAATTTTCGTAAACTAGTTTGGAAATAGTGTTTGGAAAACAATTGTTAATAAACTAGTTTACGTCAATGTTTATTGGGACTGTTCTATCGTTACTCTCATGGTTTGTGTGTCCATCAGACATCCGTCGCCATATTCCTGACGTGAGGATGTTCGGCAGGGATACACGACCTTCTAGAAATTCACACCCGTTTGTTATCGATTGGCTAGTTGACCGCACTATACACTACAGGTCAAATTAGTTTATCGCTCGTACAGTCCGTATGTGGAACCGACTTCCGGCAAATGTATTTCCCACTAATTGCGACATCCAGAAGGTCAAGGCAAGTGTCAATCAACATTACTCCCTACCGCCGCAGCTGGCTCGAATTAATTCCAGCCAAGAGGCCCGAATTTCGACCACTTTTTGCAGCATTTGGGGCCGTATGTCAGCAACAACGCACCGAATTTTCTCTTCAATCGTTTCGGGCTTATCTGCGTAGACAAGCGACTTCACATAATCCCACAAAAAATAGCCCAGCGGTGGACGCCTCGCCACAGGCCCACGACGCGAGATAATGCGCTCACCAAAAGTTTTCTTCAATAAACTGATTGTTTTGATGGCTGTATGACATGTAGCGCCGTCTTGTTGGAACCAAAGGTCGTCCACATCAACATCCTCCTGTTCAGGCACGAAAAAGTCATTAATCGTGGCTCCATAGAGTGCCTAATTGACTGTAACATTATAGCCGACTTCATTTTTGAAGAAATATGGACCAATAATTCCCTCTGCCCACAGAGTACACCAAACTGACTTTTTAAGGTTGTAACGGCGTCTCAACAATGGTTTGTGGATTTTCTCTACTACAAATGCGACAATTTTGGTTATTCTCGAACAAAATTTTCTTGTTAAAATCATGATCAGTGGCCATCTCGTGTTGGGCCCATTCCCCACAATTTGCAAACTTTGTTCCGGAGTTGGTCTATTTATTATGAAATGGCAAACCAAACTGAGCATAAATCAAGTGACAGCTGTCAAAAAGACCAATTCCGAAAAAATGTGGCCAGATTGAAAACCACACGTCTAAATAACAACCCTTGTTTTGTTTTAATATAGCACTTGAAACAAAGAAATTTATGAAAAGTATGTAACGTCTGCAACGGTATTAATTATTACTAAACATACATCATATAAAACAATATTTGTTAACTTATATAAGTTTTTTTGCGGAACACGTGCCCCCAGTGATTTTGAAGTTTGGACACTCATAACTCTTCGCCGCCTTGATATGAGTATAGTATCATCAACATCATTTCAACGCAACTGACGTGTATTTAGAATAACCAGCTTGTCTAGTGCTTGTTTGATTGCTTGTTGTATTGATCTGCCTTGTATTTATTGAATTTATAAGCGTGTGAGCGCGGTGAGTAGGCCGCATAGATCGAGTGATATCACACCTGTAGACATTTTTCTTTGGGGTTACGTAAAGTCTAAAGTCTATGCTGGCAATCCAGCTACGATTCAGGTTTTGGAAGCCAACATTACGCGTGCCATTAAAGCCATACCGGTCGAAATGCTCGAACGAGTCATCCAAAATTGGACCCTTGGAATGTAAACCCTGAGGCGTAGTTTCGGCCAACATTTGAAGGAAATTATATTCAAAAAATAAATGCCATAAAATGTGCTTTCAAATTACCAATAAAGATTGCACACTTGATTTGAATTTTTATATTTTTTTTGTTCTGAAAAAATACCTACATTACATTTGCTAAATTTCATATATTTATTTTGGAAATCTACAACAATAAAAAATGTTGAAAATGTGATCCTGAAATTATTCATTATAATGTATTTGGAATTATTTATTTATTTTTATTATATTTTTAAATGTGGTAACTGGGCGTTAACTTGCGTGCTTAGGGGAAGCGTTAATGAAAATGTTGGTAAAATGTACATCGTGCACCGATCAACACCAGTGTTTTGACTTTAACTTCTGCAATTGTGGCGGTTGGATTCGTAAGACTCATGCGCTGTTTTAATCAAATTTGCTGTTTCAGAACAGCAAGGTTTGTGTAAACAAAAATTTGGAAATTATTAGAAGTTTAGATATGAAATAAAATGATACTTCACATACAGCGATATATTCTTTGGGGCTAATTTTCCACCACTATCCGGAACGTTGGCAATTTCGCGTTGGATGTTGTCTCTGAGCTCGTTGAAAGTTGTTGGCATAGACCAATGACTTAATGTGGCCCAAAAAAGAAATCCAATGGCGTTACATCGCATGAACGAGGTGGCCATTCAACCGGACCATTTCTCGAAATAACACGTTCAGAACCGACTTAAAATTCCGTTAGTAATTTTAAATGATTCCAAACGTTGCTCGTAAGTGAACTTAACCATGATGAAAATGTTTTCTTCGACTAACGTTTTGACACTGAAGACACTGAATCAATAAAAATGTTTGAGGGTGCGTTGACATAACGATACGAAAATGTTATGTTCCTTTACAAAGATAAATTGTGTTTATATTTTAATTTGATATATCTCGTAAAAACTACATTTTATTCATATTTAAATACTGAATTTAAGAATAGCAAAACATTCACAGGACCAATGCGGTTGCGTTTTTCAGTTATAATGTTACCTGTGACACATAAAACTCGTACAGAAGCTGCATTGCTTGCAGGTATAGATATTTTTGCCGAAAACTTATATAACCGGGGGTATTCTTAATTTTAATTTTGCGACCATTACGAGACATCAAAATTAACATCGATTTTTAATTATCGGGGTCATCCGGCAGCGAAGCAGTTTACAATGTTTCGAAATTACAAAAAGCTTAAGCTTTAAATAATTACATTCCCCAGACAATTCTTTTAAAATGATGTCTTGTCTTTAATGTCTTGATTACTTGGAAATTAACATCTTTTTTCTGAGCAAATAAATTTGAGGGTGTTTATTGTTAGGTAAACGTAATTAAATGTGGCGTACTTAACACCTTGTAATTTTTAGCTGGCAATATCTAGCTTTTTAAAAATTTCAAGAAGAAGTGTTAAATTAACATCTGAGATTCTATGTGTTTCATTGACAGAGTGGTCATAAATATTCATGTGTGGTGTTGAAAATTTACAAATGCCCAAAAAAATTATTTTTGGGCTTTACTAAAAACCTTGCTGTTCTGAAATGGCTTGACCGATTTGTATGAAATTTGGGTTTCCCAGTATTATATGAACGATTGTAATACAAAATTGTTACATCAAATTTTTTTAATTATATTGGGAAACACCTTTTTTATAACTACTCTTCACTTTAACTTTAAATTTGCCAGACCTATTAAACGTTAAAAAATATTTCCCACGCGTTTTCAGAGAAAAATTAAAAAAAAATTTAAAAAGGTTATGGACATGTGCAAATCGTCAAAATCGTGAAAAGTCATCTGACATGACAACTTTTAAACTGATGTTTTCCTTAAACTAGTCAATGGATTCTAAAGTTTTATACCTTATTTTAATGGTATTTGAACCTTTTTTTTTTAAAAAATATTTTTTTGTTATATTTTAAATTTGGGTTTTTACTTAATTTCTGTTTTCCATCATCTTTGAACAAGTCCAAAAATCTGAACCTTATTATTCCCTGTAAATTTCAGAATAGAAGTCAAATCTTTTCTTCTTTGTTATTTCTTTTCTTCTTCGTTATTTGTGTTTCTTTTTCTATGTGCCGTCAGATTTTTTTGTATGCTTACTATAAACTAAGTTCAGTGCCTGCAGAGAGAATAAAAAATTGTTAAATAAATTAAAATAATGAAACGGAACTACCAATTTTGTTGCAATCTGTTTAATGTTTTCAAACATAAAGGAAATAATCTGAAACTTAAAGAACGGTTTACTAAAGCAAAAATAATACCAGGTACTTTAGGATACCATGCGTTCATTCCGTACCATGACAGACAAATTAAAGTTCACACTACATCATTTGCAGTTGAATCTTCTATAAAAAATGTATATAAAAATTAAAATGGCTTATTATCTCACTTTTAGCAATCTAGTAAAAAAATACGATCGTTAACTTTCACACCGCGTACTGAAATATTTTTTTGTAAACTAGTGTCGCTTTAACTTAAACAAACCTATAAATTTTTAAAAACTGTTATTTTAAAAGCTGTTTAAAGTCTAAAAATAATCTCCTGTGTTTCCTTTAAATATATTTTATTTCATTACTTAAAAAAAAATAAAATTGAAAATAGAATCTATTCGAATTCCATTCTGGTAAATTTACAGGGAATATTAAGGTTATATTGAGCTTTAAGGAAATATTTTTTTCAGATTTTTCGACTAATTCGAAGATGGTGGAAAACAAAAATTAAGTAAAAAAACAAATTTTAAATATAAAAAAAGTACATAAAATTTAAAAAGATAGTTCAAATACCTTAAAACAAAATACCCAAAAAGAAAACTTTAGCTGTTAACCAATGTGTCCATTAATTAGACTCCCTACAAAATTCTGAAGTTACTGGGTGTCAGTAAACGTATTTCTGAAACTTCTGCAAGTCCAATTTAAAAAAGGCAGGCCTTCGATATTTGTGATTTTATTGGTATGTTTTACGAGTCCAGTAAGTAAAGTACACCAGAGTAATGCCTGGTAAGGCAGACTGCGTTTCGTTTAAAGTAAATGGAAAACGAGAACGCGTACAAAAAATATTACTGCTCTGCGATTTGAACGAACTGCACGCAAAATTTTGCGCTGAAAATCCGGATACGGCAATTTACAAAATTAAGGCCACCACATTGCGGAGCTGTTGGCTTTATGTTGCATGTTGGCTCATGAAAAGGGAGATTATGATGAAATAAAGATGTTGGTTGGCTTATTGTGCCAGCTTGCAACCGCCTATTGAGAACCAAATTACAACACCTTTTGAATTGTTCCAATGAGCAGAACAATCCTGCGATGCCATATCATTTGGGTTTTGCTTAAAAATAGAGAACATACAGCAGCAATCAAACTTGCAAAATCACATTTAAACAGCAAAGATTATTAAAGGAACTCATCAATATCACTGTTTCAAGCCCATAGAAAATAAATACATGTTAAGTATTGTAAAGAGTTGGCAAGTTGTGAAGATTTGGCACTCCTCAAATTATTATAAACATAATTATTTTTATCATAGAATAGAATAGAAAAAGTTGTGTTTTACATTATATGCAAAAATATATATCTCTTATATAGGGTTATCCATCTAGAGGTATTTTTTCAGAACAAAAAAAATATAAAAATTCAAATCAAGTGTGTAATCTTTATTGGTATTTGAAAGGAAATTTTATGGCATTTATTTTTTGAAAATAATTTCCTTAAAATGTTGGCAACTGGTGTTATGGAAATGAGCGTTCGGCGAGAAACGGGAAGATCCGCTGTTTTCGACCAAAATTTTGTTGGCTCAACGGCAAAGTCAATAAATAAAATTGCCGCATTTGGGCTGAAGAGCAACAAGAAGAGGTTCAAGAGGTGCCATTATACCCAGAGAACACCACGGTTTGGTGCTGTTTATAAGCTGGTGGAATCATCGGTGCATATTTTTTCAAAAATGATGATGGCCGGAACGTTATCGTGAATGGTGCTCGCTATCGCGCCATGATATCGATCTTTATGCTACCTGAAATTACTTAGTAGGGACATAAATACTGTTACAACATTGAACACACCCATTTCAATAGTAGAACTGAACATTCCCCGTTAATGTGATATGGGTTTTGAAAGCTAACCTCAATAGCGTAACGGAAGTTTAAAATTGTTTCAACTTTCATCATGGAGTGGTCAGATAATGAGAACCGTATCGCTGTAATAGCGCTTTTCAAGTGTAAAATGAAAAAAGCGATATTTTCAAAACGCTCCGTTAAATTAAGAATTCACCGAAATCCGCTCCGAAAATATGAAATTCATGGCCCGTGAGATGAATATCACGCAAAAGTCCATGAGTCGAATCATTAAAAAACGACTTGGGACTAGGGGCTTTCAAACGACGTACCGGACATTTATTGACTGCAGCTTTAAAAAAATAGAATTGAAAAATGCAAACGTCTTTTGGTGAAGCACGCTGATGACTTGCACTGAAAAATTTTGTTCACCGATGAAAAAAATTTTACCGTTCAGGAAAAATTTAACAAGCAAAATGATAAGAGTGTATGCGCGGTCATCTAAGGAAGCATCTTAAGTGATCCCAAGGGTGTAAAAGGGTCATCACCCAGCTTCAGTCATGGTTTGGTGGGGTGTCTCTTACGATGGGGTCACTGACCTGAATTTCAGCGAACAAGGAGTCAAAACATCGGCCAAAGTTTACCAAGAAACCGTTTTGGAAGCTGATGTAAAGCCTCTTAACAATACCCTGTTCCAAAACCAGCCATGGACTTTCCAGCAGGATTCTGCGCCGGCCCATAAGGCTAAATCGTCCTAGGCCTGGCTTTGAAACAATTTGCCAGCGTTCATTTCCTCTGAAGAATGGCCTTCAGGCAGTCCAGATTTGAATCCATTGGATTACAAATTGGGAACGGTTTTAGAGGACAAGGTTTGTCACAAAAGATACCCCAACATTGAATCTCTTAAGACTGCTTTGGTTCGAGCTGTGGCCAATTTTCCAATGGACGAGGTTCGTGCAGCTATTGACGATTGGCCAGTGCGACTTAAGACGTGTGTAAAGGCAAAAGGCGGACATTTTGAATAAGTAGATTCTTTTTGGATACAATATACAGCAATTGATATATTAAAAAATATTTGGTCCAAAAACATTCAGTACTTTTTTACTTTACAGCATAAAACGCGTGTAACAGTATTATATCCCTACTAAGTACGGTGCAACTTGCCATACAGCTGCTCAAAAAATGGATCTATTGAGAGGTCATTTCGAGAAGCAGCTACTTTCACGTTTTGGACAGGTGAGTAGGCCGCCTAGATCGAGTGATATCAACCCTGTAGACATTTTTCTTTGGGGTTACGTAAAGTCTAAAGTCTATGCTGGCAATCCAGCTACGATTCAGGTTTTGGAAGCCAACATTACGCGTGTCATTAAAGCCATACCGGTCGAAATGCTCGAACGAGTCATCCAAAATTGTTTTTTTGTTCTGAAAAAATACCTACATTACATTTGCTTAAATTTCATATATTTATTTTGGAAATCTACAACAATAAAAAACGTTGAAAATGTGATCCTGAAATTATTCATTATAATGTATTTGGAATTATTTATTTATTTTTATTATATTTTTAAATGTGGTAACTGGGCGTTTAGCTTGCGTGCTTAGGGGGAAGCGTTAATGAAAATGTTGGTGAAAATGTACATCGTGCACCGATCAACACCAGTGTTTTGACTTTAACTTCTGCAATTGTGGCGGTTGGATTCGTAAGACTTATGCGCTGTTTTAATCAAATTTGCTGTTTCAGAACAGCAAGGTTTTTAGTAAAAACCCAAAAATTAATTGTTGGTCATTTTTAAATTTTCAACGACCTTTGTAATACCTCAGCCGTCTACAATAGAAAATCTAAGGCAGTCCTGTACAAAATTATTTTATCCGCATTGCTAACTTTTTTAAAGCATCGTTGGAATTTCGTATAACATACATGGCACTTGTGACGGAAAGGGTTAGAAGTTTGTGTACCATTATATTTAAATATATGATTGCATTTCTCACATATTACCACTCCATCCACACAGCAATATTTCTTTCAATATTTTTTATTATTTCGGAATTCATTTTTGACTTAAAAAAAGATCAAAAACCACGCGCGAGATCTTTTTTAAAACAAACAAATGCATTGATTTCGTACTATGCGTTCAAATTATCACGTTTTGAATACTACAAGTATGCATAGAATTCAAAGCACAGTTAACATTTTTGAGTTGTTATTGCTACAGCATTTAAAGAAAGTGTGAGAAAATGGCAATCATATATGCGAGATCAAACACTGCAAGAAATATTATTAGCACATGTTGATGATTAAAAACTAAACAAGCAGTGAAGTCATTCACACCAAAAAAAATGGAAGAGGGAATACAACTCCCATATATGGGCAGGTGCTCCAAAATCATCGTTGGCGCTACTTGACCATGTTCAAAGGAAAGCAATGGTACTGATAGGCGACAGTAAGGGTATCCAACTATTGTTTCCCGCAAGCATCGTCGGAATGTTGGTTGCGTGACACCCCAATAAACATTATAAACTTACTATAAATTGATTATAAACTTACATTAGTAAACGTAAGCTTGGAAATTCTTTATGGTAATCATTGTAACATGTTGATTTCCAATTATCGGATAAACAAAAAGGGTCCCTTATTCTACAATTGTATCCATGCTTGGAAAACAATTGGAAATCAATTTGAAAAAACAATATTTAATAAATCATGTGGAATGTTTGTTGTAAATGTGTATATTTGTTTGTTTCAAAATTGGATGTAAATACGATTGTAAATACGGATGTGGCGACGATTGTAATTCAAGCAGGCCAGTATACTTACGAAAGTATTGTAAATGTCTATTTTAGTACATCTTTTACAAACCTATTATAAATACATTAAAATAAATTTGTGAATTTTAATTTTCGTAAACTAGTTTGGAAATAGTGTTTGGAAAACAATTGTTAATAAACTAGTTTACGTCAATGTTTATTGGGACTGTTCTATCGTTACTCTCATGGTTTGTGTGTCCATCAGACATCCGTCGCCATATTCCTGACGTGAGGATGATCGGCAGGGATACACGACCTTCTAGAAATTCACACCCGTTTGTTATCGATTGGCTAGTTGACCGCACTATACACTACAGGTCAAATTAGTTTATCGCTCGTACAGTCCGTATGTGGAACCGACTTCCGGCAAATGTATTTCCCATTAATTGCGACATCCAGAAGGTCAAGGCAAGTGTCAATCAACATTACTCCCTACCGCCGCAGCTGGCTCGAATTAATTCCAGCCAAGAGGCCCGAATTTCGACCACTTTTTGCAGCATTTGGGCCGTATGTCAGCAACAACGCACCGAATTTTCTCTTCAATCGTTTCGAGCTTATCTGCGTAGACAAGCGACTTCACATAATCCCACAAAAAATAGCCCAGCGGTGGACGCCTCGCCACAGGCCCACGACGCGAGATAATGCGCTCACCAAAAGTTTTCTTCAATAAACTGATTGTTTTGATGGCTGTATGACATGTAGCGCCGTCTTGTTGGAACCAAAGGTCGTCCACATCAACATCCTCCTGTTCAGGCACGAAAAAGTCATTAATCGTGGCTCCATAGAGTGCCTAATTGACTGTAACATTATAGCCGACTTCATTTTTGAAGAAATATGGACCAATAATTCCCTCTGCCCACAGAGTACACCAAACTGACTTTTTAAGGTTGTAACGGCGTCTCAACAATGGTTTGTGGATTTTCTCTACTACAAATGCGACAATTTTGGTTATTCTCGAACAAAATTTTCTTGTTAAAATCATGATCAGTGGCCATCTCGTGTTGGGCCCATTCCCCACAATTTGCAAACTTTGTTCCGGAGTTGGTCTATTTATTATGAAATGGCAAACCAAACTGAGCATAAATCAAGTGACAGCTGTCAAAAAGACCAATTCCGAAAAAATGTGTCCAGATTGAAAACCACACGTCTAAATAACAACCCTTGTTTTGTTTTAATATAGCACTTGAAACAAAGAAATTTATGAAAAGTATGTAACGTCTGCAACGGTATTAATTATTACTAAACATACATCATATAAAACAATATTTGTTAACTTATATAAGTTTTTTTGCGGAACACGTGCCCCCAGTGATTTTGAAGTTTGGACACTCATAACTCTTCGCCGCCTTGATATGAGTATAGTATCATCAACATCATTTCAACGCAACTGACGTGTATTTAGAATAACCAGCTTGTCTAGTGCTTGTTTGATTGCTTGTTGTATTGATCTGCCTTGTATTTATTGAATTTATAAGCGTGTGAGCGCGTTTCATTCGGTTGATCCGACTTACATAAACCCTCCCCTTCAGGGGCGTGGATAGATTTTATATTATCTTTGTAAGTTAATCTAACATCAATCCATAACCACTCATTTTACCACCACTGCCTGCAGCGTGCCGATTTTAATGAAATCTAATGAAGATTCGTTTATGCGGGGTGAAATAATCATATGACAGAATACAATCGAATCCATGCATTAGGCTAAAAGTAAAGTGGGTTTCAATATATGGTCGGATAGTGTAAGGTTTACGAAGGGCATCAGCTAGTGCACTTTATAATCGATTTTTATTTGCTAGTTTTTAGCAAAATCTTTTAACCAGTATTAAAAATATTATGCGATTACTAATAGTGTGCGAAACGGTGCATTGGAAGAGAGGCAGAATAGGGCATGTCTAACTCTCTTTTTGTACACGAGTACATAAATGTTATAACAATATTTCGAAATTCACAATTAAAGCGTATTTGTGTAGTTGGTATCAAAAGGGACGTGGCGAATAATTAATTTGTTGGTCACCAAGAGTTTTTAAGAGGGTTGCTATTTATATTTTGGGTCCAGACAATACATTGGAAATATTGCCACATTGGAAATATTTCAGAAAAAGTTTTATTTTTTTTATCAAAAATAAATGGTTACTACTCGCAAGCTATCATCGATAATGGCCTGCGGTCTTTTTTATAATGTTGGTAGGATTATAGTCTATAGTTGTTGTAAGTGGTCACAGGTCTAGTATTTAATATTAGGGTCGCTATGAAATATTTATGAAACTACTATGTATTTCTCGAGTTTAAACATTAGTGGAATAGAACTTCTAGGGAACAAAAGGTAACAAGAAACGTGTACCACCCGGAGAAAGGTAAAAGTGTCTTCTTTAACCCTATATATACGTTTGCACCCGCGGCAACCCGCGGGTAGAACACTTTTTTCATTTTAATGAAATTACTCTAAAAAAATCAAATTACGATAATTTAAACACTCGTGTACAATGGTGTATTAAATATGTGCTTTAAGTATTTTATAGCATATAATGAAATAATTAAATATAATACCTGCGAAAGGGTTTTATGGCTTTGTTATGATCAGCAAAAAAAATAAGTCATAAAATTATCACAATAGGTTCTGCAGTATACATATGATCTCTTTCTAAATGTACCTGTTACAAATTGTAGGGTCAACCAAATTCATAAACAATTTTATAAGTGTGTCAATAATCGCAACATTAAACCACTAAAGATAAAAAACAACCCCATATTGGCGAGATACTAATTAGTTTTACCTGATATTAAGGTCTTGGTAACAAGTGCAGTTTTGTTTTGCAGAATATGGAGAGCTTCAGTTATAAAGAACTGTTCAAAGAGTATTTAAGAAACAAAAACCAGGAAGATGTTCTTAGTTACGTTAAAATAAAATTAAACTTAAATTCGTGTAGCACCGAAATATAAGAACAAAAATCTAATTTCTTCAAAGCACTAAAAAAACGCTACAAAGAAGTTAGCTACAGTAAACAAAAGATTTATATAAAAAGTGCAAACTGGTTAGAAGGCCAACTTACTGTCGCTGCAGAAACAGCAAAGCAAGATATTGCTGGAAGACCACGCAAATCATTGGACAACTGTGAAATTGGTTGTACAAATATAAAATAATCTTCCCTACATCAATTACGATCACAGAACCAATTTATAAAAGTGGATGTCATTGAAAATGTTGTTAAAGCTAGTCCAGTGAGAACAAAACGGATTCTCAAAAGTATACCAACTCCGAGCGATGCAAAACAGTTCACAAATGAGGAGGCTTTATCATTATTTCTGGATTTGAAATTAACTAAACAGCGAAATATTTAGCTCGGATTGCATGCGATTGAAAAGGGCTCACATTTGTATTCAGCATATAATCACATAACCGCTGCTAAAATGGAATGTTTGCCATCAAAGGACACTATTACAATCACACCAATTTCGGCAGAGGTACAACTACAATCTACTTGATCACACAGCCGAACGCTTACTACAATCAATTGCTTTTCATTGTTATTTAAGTACGAAAAACAGTAATAGTGAAAAATAATAATAAACAGAACCTACCATTGTTACAAATGCTATTAAAATCTATTGCAATGTTTATTTTAAAAATGTTTTTTAAAATTATCAAATTTGACAGCAAACAATAATACATTTTTCTGTAGTAATAGCAAGATTTTTAGATAATATTATTAACGTTTTTTTAAGTGTAAATATTCTTTGAGTGTAAACAAATTTGCAAATTTGACAAAAAAAAATCTCCAGTTGATTTTACTATTTTTTTTTTTTGAGTCTAAAAATGTTTTTGAGTGTAAAAATTTCATTATTACAAAAAGTATTTATAATTATTATTAAAAAACCAAATATTAAATTTTTTAATAAATAAAAAAATAATAAACCCTTATTTCACTCTAAAAGTTAAAAAAAAAATCAAATGTTTAACTTTGACCTAGAATTTCTTAAAAAGTCCCCAATCAATTTTAATGTAATTAAAACTGAGTCAAGCTAAATATCTATCCATTAAAAAAAATAACAAATATTTTGATCGATTTAAAAGCTACAGAATTTTGGCCAACGAAAAACGATTTTCAGCCACCGTGCGCCGTTCGCTCCAGGATAAATTTCGTGAAGGACGTCCAACTTCGGTCACTGCCAGAAACCATCGATGCTGTGCGTGAACTGATTAAGCAAGACCGACATGTGGCATACGTGAGATTGAGGCAACCTTAGGCATTAGTATGACAAGCATCAATAAGATATTGCATGTTCATTTGGCCGTGAAAAAAATTTGTTCTCGTTGGATCCCACATAATTTGCTCGAATGGATTGGCACAAAGAGATGTTAAAAAAGTATAACTGCGGTAGCTCAAAGGGAGTGTTTAACATTGTCTCAGGTGGCGAATCTTGGATACATGCATATGAACCCGAAACAAAACAGCAATCGACCGTATTGGTCTTTCAAGAAATGTATAGATTCTCAAGACTCAGAAGAAGATGCGGCCAGAACGTCATTTACTGATATTTTTATTAATTGCTAAGTCCCTGATCATTGTACAGAGCGCATACCATTAGATTCTCCCAAACTAGTGCTGTGTACGATATAATTGGGTTACTAGCTGACCGGGATCTGCTATTTAACGAGGGCTCCAAACGGCTACTGCATTTTACAGAGTAGTATTAAGATGGCTTAATGATTAATCTGTTACTTATAAAGCCGTCGGTATTTACGAGCTAAAAACCAGCCGCTGAAAAATTGTTTGATGTTCTTACCCGTAGGTAGAAATGAATGATAGTCGAGCCTCCAATCATCACTCCAATAATGCCACATTGTATCACCTATTAATATTCACTATTAAATTATCATAAGAAATTTGTATACTCTAAAATTGTATATTCTCTATTAAATCATCAGCAAAAAAACATACATTAAGCAGATGGTTTTATTAAGGGCTATGTTCGTTCATGTCAAAAATAATAATAGCCCAAAAATGACTCAAAATGTTGGGTTTGTAACGATTTTTCGGATGTAAAATAAACAAGTATATTACTTTCTAGGGAAACCAAAAATAGTCCTCTATTGTGTACAATGTGCCAGATATTCATCAAACACACTGCAATTTTACTTATTTTTCTATGGAATTTATCACATTATCTTTCTGTTGACATCGAAGTGTTTGGATTCCGCTAATAAATTGTAGTTCTTCTTCATAAGTTATAAAGTGTTTTCAATCAATTTACATAAATAGCATTATAACTTTAAAATTACTTTTCATAATTGTTACAGCCAACAAGCAACGTTTCTAATCAATCGACCTGCAACAAAAAAGTGTTGGCATTGGATGTGCCAAAAAAATTATTTTTGTCGTAAACTCCAAAAATTGGTAACAGGGTGTTGTTCAGAGAACCTTTAAAATATCGCTTACCAAGACCCCAATATTCAGGTCCGCTGCAACTAATAAAAAATAAAGATACGTTTTCGAAAGAAAATTTAAAAGACAATGGTTTAGTAAACTCCTGTTAAGAACTACACATAACATTTACCGCGATCACACTCTTACAGATAAGAGAATAACAAGGTTCTTTTTTACCTCGCCCCCCACTGATTTCCCAACCACGAAACCCATATTCAAACAGGCGGTATAAAAAATTAAAGTAACGTTACACCAAGAAGAAAAAGCGGACACCAATTAAAAAAAATAAATAAAGTTTATTACTACGAAATTTACATAGGAAAATAGTTAATTTACATTTACAAATCGATCGATAATCTAGTCTACCAAACAATGTATGGTATCATCGAACAATTCAAGCATTTAAATAGGCTAGAGACCAGAAAATTTGGAAACACTCGAGCACGCAAAATTCCCAAAACCTCCCACACCCGTGCATAATGCCCTAAAAGAACTCTTAGTAATTAATGCGATCACACTTTCATGGTTAAGAGTAAATGATAACATTTAATAAACGAAAAGTAAAATTCTTAAAAATTCAACTGAGCAACAAACTTTCTTTTACAGAATATTAAAGAAAAACTTTCACACAGCAGTTTACTCCCCGAAAATCGGGTGCCAAAAGTCAAAAAAAGAGACAAATGCCTCCAAACCGCAAAACCTTAACAAGACCCCATTATTGAAACAAGTGGGATAAGGCCCTCAATACGTCCTCAAGTCTTATGAAATGCATGTTGTAAATAGTAACGACCTTTTTAAGACACATTAGAAAAAACCAAACCCCAACACAGCAGCATAGTTACTGAAAATGGGGACCCCACTCTGTGCACAGGGATTAATTACTCTCTCACTGTATAAGAAATAGGGAGACAAATGTTTTCAAGCAACAAAACCTTTACAAAACCCTATCATTGAAACAAGTGGGAGAGCGCCCTCCACCCGAGTGTGAGAAGCCCCTAGCTACCGCTAACGGTAAGGGATTTCATACATCCTTTAACAATGCCAATACAAATGAATTACCTTCGACTTTCTCCATTGGATTCCTATATTAAAAATAAAGAGATTATCGTTTTCCTTTACCACATGAAAGCTACAGCAAGATTTCTTCACCTGCGTCTAGAAAAAATCTAAACAATCATCGGGATAGGTGAATACAACACAAACGCACTGCACCTTTAAAACGTTCCACAAGGTCACAAGCACACTATTCACATACATTCAATCCAAATACGTCCCTACTTGAAAATCAAAACGTTGCAACAAATTGTCACAATTAAAATATCACAATTCAAAAGACAGGGTTCATAAAAATAGTGACAATTATACACACGATCACGTACAATGCATAAACTAAAATGTTTACCATGTGGACGGAAAATTATTATTATTATTATTATTCCTTCCCTCTATGACTAACATTAACAAACCTGATCTTATAAGATAGTGGTGTTAGTGGAAAGCCTACCTTCAACACCCGCCTTCATCAACAACATCGTTGTTCTATAAATAGAAACTTCAAATCACCAACTGAAAAAACGTCAGTCGGTCAGTCTGTCAATATGGTAGGAATTGCGCCAGTGAGTCGCTTGTATCCGCACTCTTCGACAATAATACTTCGTATATGCAAAATCAAAGCAATGTTTTGATAAGCCGCCCACAACAACGGAGAAACTTGCGTCTACCAGATGGTAATGTAATTGCTTTAAATTCGCAGACTTACTTTTCCTTCCCTCTATAACAAACAACAACAAACCTGATCTTTTTACCTTGTAAAGTAAATCCTCATTCCAAAATAATAAATAATTACAATCGCAGAAATACCACACTCAAAGCAACAGCTTCATGGGCAAAGACCGCAGTCGATATTTAATCACACCCCCAATATCGAACTTTACATAAGACCATATGAAATAAAAAGGGTGTCAAAGCTAATAAAAATTAATTACCTTGAACAATCTGAAAACTCCAAAGGGAATTCCTATATTAAAAAATAAAGATGGGTTCTCAAGGTACTTTTCCACATGAAAACGCAAGTTATCTTCACATGCGGCAGTCTAGTGAAATTTTAAAAAATCACCGTTATAACGGAAACTACTTATGAAATTGTCCCACACCAGAATAGCACACACGCACTGAACCTTTCACAGCCACAATTTGTACATACATACATTCAAAATCCAGTACATCCCCACTAGAAAATCAAAAACATGTAGACATTCTAAAGAAAGGCTCAGAACTCTGACGAAATCGAGCAAAGAGAAATTGTCGATCGCTAAAATACACACAAAGCATGGCAAAAGGGATCAGACAGCAAAGATAGGGTTCATAAAAACCATGACGACAAAACATACGAACACGTACAACCCTAAAACGAAAATTCAAAAACAATAACTTGAATACTTCTAAACTCAAGCACCATGTTGACAATGATAATTTCAAAGAAAGACTCAGAAAATTGACGAATTTTAACAAGGAGAAATTAACGATCATTATGACATGAGCAGTTTTTTATTCTGGTTCGAGACCATTATGTTGTTTCTTTTTCAGAATCAACTTAAAAAGAAGAAATTGGTGAAATGTATTTGCTACGGTTGCCAGACAGACTGTACAGCTGTTTCTAAACCCGCCAAGGTTTTCTTCAGCAGTCTTTGGCAACGATTACTTCGGCCACAAATCAAATGACTTATACGGGATACTCATTTTTATTAATGAGAATTACCCTTTGTGTATAGTCTTCGAACTGTGCGTAGAGCAATCTTCAACGCTCAATATCATTTCCACCAATTCCGTTTCGCATGGGTCTTCGTTAAAAACCACAAATGCAAAAAGCACAATCAAAGTGTGCATGTTTTTTGTGCGTATATATACTCATACATGCGTTGCACATTAGGGCGTACCAATACTTTTTAATAGTTTTTTCGTTTTTTTTTGTTACTTATTCGGTCTTTTATCATTATTATGACTTGAGCAGTTTTTTTATTCTGGTTCGAGACCTTTATGTTGTTTTTTTTTTTCAGAATCAACTTAAAAAGAAGAAATTGGTGAAATGTATTTGCTACGGTTGCCAGGCAGACTGTACAGCTGTTTCTAAACCCTCCAAGGTTTTTCTTCAGCAATCTTTGGCAACGATTACTTCGGCCACAAATCAAATGACTTATACGGGAGACTCATTTTTATTAATGAGAATTACCCTTTGTGTATAGTCTTCGAACTGTGCGTAGAGCAATCTTCAACTTCATATACTCATACATGCGTTGCACATTAGGGCGTACCAATCCTTTTTAATAGTTTTTTTTCGTTTTTTTTTTGTTATTTATTCGGTCTTTTATCATTATTATGACTTGAGCAGTTTTTTATTCTGGTTCGAGACCTTTATGTTGTTTCTTTTTCAGAATCAACTTAAAAAGAAGAAATTGGTGAAAATGTGCAACGCATGTATGAGTATATGTACGCACAAAAACATGCACACTTTGATTGTGCTTTTTGCATTTGTGGTTTTCAACGAAGACCCATGCAAAGCGGAATTGGTGGAAATGATATTGCACGTTGAAGATTGCTCTACGCACAGTTCGAAGACTATACACAAAGGGAAATTTTCATTTATAAAAATGAGTCTCCTGTATAAGTCATTTGATTTGTGGCCGAAGTAATCGTTGCCAAAGACTGCTGAAGAAAAACCTTGGCGGGTTTAGAAACAGCTGTACAGTCTGGCTGGCAACCGTAGCAAATACATTTAACCAATTTCTTCTTTTTAAGTTGATTCTGAAAAAGAAACAACATAAAGGTCTCGAACCAGAATAAAAAACTGCTCAAGTCATAATAATGATAAAAGACCGAATAAATAACAAAAAAACGAAAAAACTATTAAAAATGATTGGTACGCCCTAATGTGCAACGCATGTATGAGTATATGTACGCACAAAAAACATGCTCACTTTGATTGTGCTTTTTGCATTTGTGGTTTTCAACGAAGACCCATGCGAAACGGAATTGGTGGAAATGATTTGCGCGTTGAAGATTGCTCTACGCACAGTTCGAAGACTATACACAAAGGGTAATTCTCATTAATAAAAATGAGTCTCCCGTATAAGTCATTTGATTTGTGGCCGAAGTAATCGTTGCCAAAGACTGCTGAAGAAAAACCTTGGCGGGTTTAGAAACAGCTGTACAGCCTGCCTGGCAACCGTAGCAAATACATTTCACCAATTTGTTCTTTTTAAGTTGATTCTGAAAAAGAAACAACATTAAGGTCTCGAACCAGAATAAAAAACTGCTCAAGTCTTAATAATGATAAAAGACCAAATAAATAACAAAAAAAACGAAAAAACTAAGAAATTAACGATCGCTAAAATACCACATACATATACAAGCACCGTCTTGACGGATATATTCCAAAGAAAGGCTCAGAACTATGACGATCGCTGAAGCAATGAACTCACTCGATGTTTAATCATACACCATATCAAATAAAAAACGGTCACATCACGTTCCCCATACACAAGCTAATAAAAATGTATTATCTACCTCCCTATATCTCCAAATAAAAAGGGGGTGACATCACGTTCTCATATCCAAGCTAATAAAAATTAATTATCTTGGACTATCTGAAAACCACATTGGATTTTCCTATACCCAAATAAAAAGGTCACATCACGTACTCATACCCAACGTAATAAAAATCAATTATCTTGGACTATCTGAAAACCACATAGGATTTCCTATTACCAAATACAAAAACGGTCACATCACGTACTCATATCAAAGCTAATAAAAATTAATTATATAGGATTTCCTATATCAAAGATCATTAAACTTGATTAATGTGCTTTGACCTGTCAATCATTATCCAGTCCCTGTATCTCCCTATTACTTACCTGTACGGTGATTTGCACGATGTAGTCTACATGAACCAGCCACCCTGTTTTGAAGATAAAGGTCATCCCGACAAAGTGCTTCGGTTCATAAAATCGTTTTATGGGCTGCAACAGAATGGTCGTGAATGAAATGCTAAACTTGATGACGTACTCAAGAAGCTTGGTTATACTCCATGTATACGTGATTCCTGCATTTGCATCAAATGTCGCTGGGAAATATACTTAGTAGGGACATAAATACTGTTACAACATTGAACACACCCATTTTAATAGTAGAACTGAACATACCTCGTTAATGTCATATAGGTCATATATAGGCCAACCTCAATAGCGTTAGTCTGTAACGGGATTTTAAAATTGTTTCAACTTTCATCATGGAGTGGTCAGATAATGAGAACCGTATCGCTGTAATAGCGCTTTTCAAATGTGAAATAAAAAAAGCGATATTATAAAAACGCTCCGGGAGCTAGGGATATGCCGCATGTTCGTCTACCGATGCATAAAAGTGTTTGAGGAGACTGGAGATGTAAAAGAACGCCAACGGTCAGGCCGCCCACGCTCTGTTCAAACACCGCATGTCGCCAAAGCCGGTTAATCAAGAATTCACAGAAATCCGCTCCAAAAACAGAAAATCATGGCCCGTGAGATGAATATCACGCAAAAGTCCATGAGTCGAATCATTAAACAACGACTTAGGGCTTTCTAATGACGTACCGGACATTTATTGACTGCAGCTTAAAAAAAATAGGATTGAAAAATGCAAACGTCTTTTGGTGAAGCACGCTTATAACTTGCACAGAAAAATTTTGTTCACCGATGAAAAAAATTTTAACTTTCAGGAAAAATTTAACAAGAAAAATGATAGAGTTTATGCGCGGTCATCTAAGGAAACATCTGAACTGATCCCAAGGGTGGAAAAGGGTCATCACCCAGCATCAGTCATGGTTTGGTGGGGTGTCTCTTACGATGGGGTCACTGACCTGCATTTCTGCGAACAAGGAGTCCAAACATCGGCCAAAGTTTACCAAGAAAACGTTTTGGAAGCTGTTGTGAAGCCTCTTAACAAGTCCCAGTTTCAAAACCAGCCATGGACTTTCCAGCAGGATTCGGCACCGGCCAATAAGGCTAAAACGTATCAGGCCTGGCTTCGAAACAATTTGCCAGCGTTCATTTCCTCTGAAGAATCGCCCTCAGGCTGTCCAGATTTGAACCCATTGGATTACAAATTATGGACGGTTTTAGAGGACAAGGTTTGTAACAAAAGATACCCCAACATTGGATCTCTTTAGACTGCTTTGGTTCGAGCTGTTTTCAATGAACGTGGTTCGTGCAGCTATTGACGATTGGCCAGTGCGCCATAAGGCGGCCTAGTGGCCGGGGCGTTTTGAAAATACCGCTTTTTTCATTTCACACTTGAAAAGGGCTATTACAGCGATACGGTTAGCATTATCTGACCACTCCATGATGAAAGTTGAAACAATTTTAAAATTCCGTTTTAGACTAACGCTATTGAGGTTAGCTTTCAAAACCCAACGACATTAACGGGGTATGTTTAGTTCTAGTATTGAAAAAGGTGTGTTCATTGTTGTTGTAACAGTATTTTTGTCCCGACTAAGTAGATGAAGAACACCTGTTCAACTTGAGTCATCCATTGCTAAGCGGTATAAAACAATGTTATTGAGCGGTAAAATCGATTGTTATTCGCAACATTTAAATCTGAACACGAGGATGTCAAAATTTGATTCACAAAATTTACCAAAACATTGCTTTTTTGGCAGGAAGCTGCGGAACTCACACATTATGCGTTTGCAGTTACCATGAAAATGTTAAACAGATCGTAAAGGAAATTAACTTAAAGTACTCGACAGATGATTCATCATAAGATTTGCACAATTACCTCGATTGCCTTAAATTGACTATGTGTCCTAATGCCACAACTTCTTGCCACTTAGGAGAATGTTGAAAATTAGTTAAGCATGTTACAACCGTTGGAAAGGATAATTTGTCAAGTTTCTCTGTATAATATTTACTGTTAAGGTTTTTAAACACTTACACAAAAAAAGGATTTTTTTATTTTTTTCCTAAAAATGATTAAACACTCGGGACAAATTTTTCTATAAACAATAGGTTACATGGCTGTGAAAAAACACCTGTTAGGCCAAAATGTAAAAATTCGACCTAATTTCACTTAAAATGATCTTGACCTATCTCGTTCAAAGTTTGTGTCTAAACTACTTTAAACTAGGATTGACCTTGGTGCAAGTTTCATTCTGATGGGAAGACATCGGATCTAAAAGTTGGGTCACTTGAAATGAAATGACCCATATATTAAAACAAGTGTGTGTCATTGAGGACACACGTGATGACTTATAATGTTTTCACCAGCAAAATAAATATTTGTGTATAAACGAGAGAATTTATTCAAGACTAAAGTAAAGTGGAAACGGCTAACTTTTAATATTGATATATTACAATTTTTACCATTGGATGGGGGTATACTTTTTGTATACCTTCCACGAAAATATGAAGTGCAAACAAAATTTGACATTTCCTTTGTAACACATACATAGATATTTTAATCGGAGTCCCTTAAGTATATGATTCTCAGCAAAAGGGATCAAAAATATTTTTTATTGGAGAGGTTAATCTTTGCGCAATGTCATTCATATGACTATCACAACTGGATCTTCAGTACCTCATACAATCTACCCAATATTTCAGTACAGTTTTAGATTGCTTTAGGTGGAATCTATTCAATAGCAACTTCGATTTCATGTTTCAATGCTTTAATTCTATCTGGATCCGTCGCGTAACATTTATCCTTAATGGCTCCCCATACCATCATTGACATCACAACTTTTGAAGAAAAATGGCCTAATGATGCCGCCAGCAAAAAATCCACACTCAACAGTGACTCGTTATGGATGCATTGACTTCTCAATAGTCACGTGTGGGTTCTCTGAGCCCCATATGCGGCAATATTGCTTATTAACATAGTCATGAGATGAAAATGAGCTTCATCTGAAAACACGATTTTTCGTTAAAATTATTCATATCCTGTTAAACAATCATCAGCCCGTTGGGCGAAGCGAAAACGCATCGGGTGTTCCAGTATTAAATAACAAAGTTCAATCTTTCCAATAAAAGCTAAACTTTAAAAAATTATCAGTACTTTTTTATAGCCGATTCAAATTTTAAATGGCCCACCATTCAAGAACAGGTGGGCCTCGTACCGCAAAGGATTGTTTTCAAATTGTTACATCATGGGACACAGTTCAGATATATTGACTCCCTAAGATTCGTTGGAAAGGTAATCACTTTGGGATTATAAATACTATACTACGACACCAAAGCGATAGAAATCGTTGAGGATAAGACATCCCAAGTGGACGGATAAGACATCTTGCGGTAAGACGTTATCTGTGCACCTAAAATTGAACAGGTAAATGCTTTGCCCAGGGATGTATGACCATCTTCTGTTGGAGAAGAAATTATTTCTGGTATAATTGAGCATGTTGGTAATCCTGTTAATAAACCTGAAAGGCCACCGAATTCAAGTTCAGCATTGACACCGGATTCTTGTTGTCCTGCTCATGTCAGTGAGGTGGTGATTAACGGTGAGACCAGAGACAGATCGTTATTCAAACGGTTGATTTGCCTGTTCGTCAGTTGATAGCGGACCGAGGAAATTGGTGGATATTCCAGCAAGAAAGACTGTATTTATTTCTCGGTTTGCCCGTTACACCACAATTGCCAAAATTTAACATTACATTAAGTCGAAGTTAAAAAGTGACCTCGGACATATGTACTTATAAATATAAATTTAAAACATCTTCTTGACCCTACATTTTTGGCAGGGCGCTGGTTAAGAAGTTTTTATAAAAAATAGTGATAGAATAGAAGAGTGATTAAAATTAGCCAGATTACCAGCTAAGTCTCAAAACTCTTCACACCTCTTTAAACCGCTTATTTGTAAGGGTCGATATAAAATGTGAAGCACACCTAAACGTCAACTTTTTTTCTGCATTTCATTTGATATTTCATTTTCATTTGATTCAGACTAGCTCAATTTGAACGATGGAAAGATACACAAGCGAGCAACGCGAAAAAGGTATTCAGTCTTATTATGGCGGCACGTCGGAACGTATTTTTTCCAAAATCAGGCCGGTCAGGCAGTTACTGTGAATGGTGTTCGCTATCGTAACTTTTTATGGCCCGAATTGGAAGATAAGGATGTGGACGATAAGTGGTTTCAACACTTGCCACACAGCTAACGAAACAATTTCTCTTTTGCGCGACAAATCAACATCGGCCCTTAAAATTTAACCACCCTTTAGCTATGACTTTAAACTTAATATTATTGTTGCTTGTTTACCTCAACATCTCTACGTCCTTCTGATGATTCTTTCATATTTTGCTTCAATCGTTGTGTTTTTCGTAGACTTAATTCCATTATATTATCTGTTGATTGGAGGGCTGTCTGCAGTTTTAGTACTATTGCTGTCAAGAAATTGTATGGCCTTCATAATGAAAAACAGTCCCGTTGTTGTAGAAAAAGCTATACCCTTAACTTCTAATTTTTCAAGTATTTGCTTAATTTTAAATATGCATAGTTGCTGGAAGTTTCGGTTCATGTAGCTTGAATGGCCAACAAAAACAAGTATGGACATATGAGTAAGATTCAGTCACGCCAAACTTAGCCGTGCTTTTACTTGTTGCTATCTTAAAATTTGTATCTTAGGTCCTATAATATAATCTAACACGAGCGAATATTTCCGTAAGTAAATCCTGTGTTGCGGCCGTTACATTCGTTCGCTTGTATGTTTTCCTAATATTTGTTCTTAGTGAGATATTTTGCTGACAGTTTCAGCAACTCCACTTTCTTGTGAATACTTCCAAATGGTATTCAGTTTTCTTCATCACTATTTTAAGGGAAACAATATTTGCGCCGAAAGAAAACAATATTTGGCGTTACAAAAAAACGGGAGTGGAAGTTATGCAAGTTATGCATACTAAATAAAAACAAGCAAAATACATTAAAATATCTCTTTAGGTTCAAAAATGCCTTGTTTCGTTTAAAAATTTAAAATTAGACGTTGTACTTTCTCTTTACTGCTTATTATAGTAAATAAAACAACAGCAAACATTAATTCAACGTCCTTTTATGAACAATTTAGTTATACGATGGTTGTATTTATATATCGGGTCCGGCAATGAAAACACAATAACTTATCATTGGAAATGGTTTTATTGTTTTTCAAAATATACTCCTATACAGCCAAATCATGGCTGCACGGTGGATGGCCCACACGCAGAAAAAAGTATAGTTGGGGTAACAATATTCGAAGAGCATCATACTATTGTATGATCCTCGCAAAAATAGTATGATTTACACACAACAATACTATGATCCCTACAACAATATTATGATTAACATCCAACCATACTATGATTCCCACAACAATAGTATGTTTCAGATAAAACCATGCTATGATCTCCACAATCTCCACCTCATATAATCTACCCAATATTTCAGTAAATTTTTAGATTGCTTTGGGTGGAATCTATTCAATAGCAACTTCCATTTCATGTTTCAATGCTTTAATTCTATATGGATCCGTCGCGTAACTTTTATCCTTAATGGCTCCCCATCCCATCATTGACATCACAACTTTTGAAGAAAAATGGCCTAATGATGCCGCCAGCAAAAAATCCACACTAAACAGTGACTCGTTATGGATGCATTGACTTCTCAATAGTCACGTGTGGGTTCTCTGAGCCCCACATGCGGCAATATTGCTTATTAACATAGTCATGAGATGAAAATGAGCTTCATCTGAAAACACGATTTTTCGCTTAAATTATTCATATCCTGTTAAACAATCATCAGCCCGTTGGGAGAAGCGAAAACGCATCGGATGGTGTTCCAGTATTAAATAACAAAGTTCAATCTTTCCAATAAAAACTAAACTTTGAAAAAATTATCAGTACTTTTTTATAGCCGATTCAAATTTTAAATGGCCCACCATTCAAGAACAGGTGGGCCATCGTACCGCAAAGGATTGTTTTCAAATTGTTACATCATGGGACACAGTTCAGATATATTGACTCCCTAAGATTCGTTGGAAAGGTAATCACTTTGGGATTATAAATACTATACTACGACACCAAAGCGATAGAAATCGTTGAGGATAAGACATCCCAAGTGGACGGATAAGACATCTTGCGGTAAGACGTTATCTGTGCACCTAAAATTGAACAGGTAAATGCTTTGCCCAGGGATGTATGACCATCTTCTGTTGGAGAAGAAATTATTTCTGGTATAATTGAGCATGTTGGTAATCCTGTTAATAAACCTGAAAGGCCACCGAATTCAAGTTCAGCATTGACACCGGATTCTTGTTGTCCTGCTCATGTCAGTGAGGTGGTGATTAACGGTGAGACCAGAGACAGATCGTTATTCAAACGGTTGATTTGCCTGTTCGTCAGTTGATAGCGGACCGAGGAAATTGGTGGATATTCCAGCAAGAAAGACTGTATTTATTTCTCGGTTTGCCCGTTACACCACAATTGCCAAAATTTAACATTACATTAAGTCGAAGTTAAAAAGTGACCTCGGACATATGTACTTATAAATATAAATTTAAAACATCTTCTTGACCCTACATTTTTGGCAGGGCGCTGGTTAAGAAGTTTTTTACAAAAAATAGTGATAGAATAGAAGAGTGATTAAAATTAGCCAGATTACCAGCTAAGTCTCAAAACTCTTCACAACTCTTTAAACCGCTTATTTGTAAGGGTCGATATAAAATGTGAAAGCACACCTAAACGTCAACTTTTTTTCTGCATTTCATTTGATATTTCATTTTCATTTGATTCAGACTAGCTCAATTTGAACGATGGAAAGATACACAAGCGAGAGTCAACGCGAAAAAGGTATTCAGTCTTATTATGGCGGCACGTCGGAACGTATTTTTTTCCAAAATCAGGCCGGTCAGGCAGTTACTGTGAATGGTGTTCGCTATCGTAACTTTTTATGGCCCGAATTGGAAGATAAGGATGTGGACGATAAGTGGTTTCAACACTTGCCACACAGCTAACGAAACAATTTCTCTTTTGCGCGACAAATCAACATCGGCCCTTAAAATTTAACCACCCTTTAGCTATGACTTTAAACTTAATATTATTGTTGCTTGTTTACCTCAACATCTCTACGTCCTTCTGATGATTCTTTCATATTTTGCTTCAATCGTTGTGTTTTTCGTAGACTTAATTCCATTATATTATCTGTTGATTGGAGGGCTGTCTGCAGTTTTAGTACTATTGCTGTCAAGAAATTGTATGGCCTTCATAATGAAAAACAGTCCCGTTGTTGTAGAAAAAGCTTTAACTTCTAATTTTTCAAGTATTTGCTTAATTTTAAATATGCATAGTTGCTGGAAGTTTCGGTTCATGTAGCTTGAATGGCCAACAAAAACAAGTATGGACATATGAGTAAGATTCAGTCACGCCAAACTTAGCCGTGCTTTTACTTGTTGCTATCTTAAAATTTGTATCTTAGGTCCTATAATATAATCTAACACGAGCGAATATTTCCGTAAGTAAATCCTGTGTTGCGGCCGTTACATTCGTTCGCTTGTATGTTTTCCTAATATTTGTTCTTAGTGAGATATTTTGCTGACAGTTTCAGCAACTCCACTTTCTTGTGAATACTTCCAAATGGTATTCAGTTTTCTTCATCACTATTTTAAGGGAAACAATATTTGCGCCGAAAGAAAACAATATTTGGCGTTACAAAAAAACGGGAGTGGAAGTTATGCAAGTTATGCATACTAAATAAAAACAAGCAAAATACATTAAAATATCTCTTTAGGTTCAAAAATGCCTTGTTTCGTTTAAAAATTTAAAATTAGACGTTGTACTTTCTCTTTACTGCTTATTATAGTAAATAAAACAACAGCAAACATTAATTCAACGTCCTTTTATGAACAATTTAGTTATACGATGGTTGTATTTATATATCGGGTCCGGCAATGAAAACACAATAACTTATCATTGGAAATGGTTTTATTGTTTTTCAAAATATACTCCTATACAGCCAAATCATGGCTGCACGGTGGATGGCCCACACGCAGAAAAAAGTATAGTTGGGGTAACAATATTCGAAGAGCATCATACTATTGTATGATCCTCGCAAAAATAGTATGATTTACACACAACAATACTATGATCCCTACAACAATATTATGATTAACATCCAACCATACTATGATTCCCACAACAATAGTATGTTTCAGATAAAACCATGCTATGATCTCCACAATCTCCACCTCATATAATCTACCCAATATTTCAGTAAATTTTTAGATTGCTTTGGGTGGAATCTATTCAATAGCAACTTCCATTTCATGTTTCAATGCTTTAATTCTATATGGATCCGTCGCGTAACTTTTATCCTTAATGGCTCCCCATCCCATCATTGACATCACAACTTTTGAAGAAAAATGGCCTAATGATGCCGCCAGCAAAAAATCCACACTAAACAGTGACTCGTTATGGATGCATTGACTTCTCAATAGTCACGTGTGGGTTCTCTGAGCCCCACATGCGGCAATATTGCTTATTAACATAGTCATGAGATGAAAATGAGCTTCATCTGAAAACACGATTTTTCGCTTAAATTATTCATATCCTGTTAAACAATCATCAGCCCGTTGGGAGAAGCGAAAACGCATCGGATGGTGTTCCAGTATTAAATAACAAAGTTCAATCTTTCCAATAAAAACTAAACTTTGAAAAAATTATCAGTACTTTTTTATAGCCGATTCAAATTTTAAATGGCCCACCATTCAAGAACAGGTGGGCCATCGTACCGCAAAGGATTGTTTTCAAATTGTTACATCATGGGACACAGTTCAGATATATTGACTCCCTAAGATTCGTTGGAAAGGTAATCACTTTGGGATTATAAATACTATACTACGACACCAAAGCGATAGAAATCGTTGAGGATAAGACATCCCAAGTGGACGGATAAGACATCTTGCGGTAAGACGTTATCTGTGCACCTAAAATTGAACAGGTAAATGCTTTGCCCAGGGATGTATGACCATCTTCTGTTGGAGAAGAAATTATTTCTGGTATAATTGAGCATGTTGGTAATCCTGTTAATAAACCTGAAAGGCCACCGAATTCAAGTTCAGCATTGACACCGGATTCTTGTTGTCCTGCTCATGTCAGTGAGGTGGTGATTAACGGTGAGACCAGAGACAGATCGTTATTCAAACGGTTGATTTGCCTGTTCGTCAGTTGATAGCGGACCGAGGAAATTGGTGGATATTCCAGCAAGAAAGACTGTATTTATTTCTCGGTTTGCCCGTTACACCACAATTGCCAAAATTTAACATTACATTAAGTCGAAGTTAAAAAGTGACCTCGGACATATGTACTTATAAATATAAATTTAAAACATCTTCTTGACCCTACATTTTTGGCAGGGCGCTGGTTAAGAAGTTTTTACAAAAAATAGTGATAGAATAGAAGAGTGATTAAAATTAGCCAGATTACCAGCTAAGTCTCAAAACTCTTCACACCTCTTTAAACCGCTTATTTGTAAGGGTCGATATAAAATGTGAAGCACACCTAAACGTCAACTTTTTTTCTGCATTTCATTTGATATTTCATTTTCATTTGATTCAGACTAGCTCAATTTGAACGATGGAAAGATACACAAGCGAGCAACGCGAAAAAGGTATTCAGTCTTATTATGGCGGCACGTCGGAACGTATTTTTTCCAAAATCAGGCCGGTCAGGCAGTTACTGTGAATGGTGTTCGCTATCGTAACTTTTTATGGCCCGAATTGGAAGATAAGGATGTGGACGATAAGTGGTTTCAACACTTGCCACACAGCTAACGAAACAATTTCTCTTTTGCGCGACAAATCAACATCGGCCCTTAAAATTTAACCACCCTTTAGCTATGACTTTAAACTTAATATTATTGTTGCTTGTTTACCTCAACATCTCTACGTCCTTCTGATGATTCTTTCATATTTTGCTTCAATCGTTGTGTTTTTCGTAGACTTAATTCCATTATATTATCTGTTGATTGGAGGGCTGTCTGCAGTTTTAGTACTATTGCTGTCAAGAAATTGTATGGCCTTCATAATGAAAAACAGTCCCGTTGTTGTAGAAAAAGCTATACCCTTAACTTCTAATTTTTCAAGTATTTGCTTAATTTTAAATATGCATAGTTGCTGGAAGTTTCGGTTCATGTAGCTTGAATGGCCAACAAAAACAAGTATGGACATATGAGTAAGATTCAGTCACGCCAAACTTAGCCGTGCTTTTATTTGTTGCTATCTTAAAATTTGTATCTTAGGTCCTATAATATAATCTAACACGAGCGAATATTTCCGTAAGTAAATCCTGTGTTGCGGCCGTTACATTCGTTCGCTTGTATGTTTTCCTAATATTTGTTCTTAGTGAGATATTTTGCTGACAGTTTCAGCAACTCCACTTTCTTGTGAATACTTCCAAATGGTATTCAGTTTTCTTCATCACTATTTTAAGGGAAACAATATTTGCGCCGAAAGAAAACAATATTTGGCGTTACAAAAAAACGGGAGTGGAAGTTATGCAAGTTATGCATACTAAATAAAAACAAGCAAAATACATTAAAATATCTCTTTAGGTTCAAAAATGCCTTGTTTCGTTTAAAAATTTAAAATTAGACGTTGTACTTTCTCTTTACTGCTTATTATAGTAAATAAAACAACAGCAAACATTAATTCAACGTCCTTTTATGAACAATTTAGTTATACGATGGTTGTATTTATATTTCGGGTCCGGCAATGAAAACACAATAACTTATCATTGGAAATGGTTTTATTGTTTTTCAAAATATACTCCTATACAGCCAAATCATGGCTGCACGGTGGATGGCCCACACGCAGAAAAAAGTATAGTTGGGGTAACAATATTCGAAGAGCATCATACTATTGTATGATCCTCGCAAAAATAGTATGATTTACACACAACAATACTATGATCCCTACAACAATATTATGATTAACATCCAACCATACTATGATTCCCACAACAATAGTATGTTTCAGATAAAACCATGCTATGATCTCCACAATCTCCACCTCATATAATCTACCCAATATTTCAGTAAATTTTTAGATTGCTTTGGGTGGAATCTATTCAATAGCAACTTCCATTTCATGTTTCAATGCTTTAATTCTATATGGATCCGTCGCGTAACATTTATCCTTAATGGCTCCCCATCCCATCATTGACATCACAACTTTTGAAGAAAAATGGCCTAATGATGCCGCCAGCTAAAAATCCACACTAAACAGTGACTCGTTATGGATGCATTGACTTCTCAATAGTCACGTGTGGGTTCTCTGAGCCCCACATGCGGCAATATTGCTTATTAACATAGTCATGAGATGAAAATGAGCTTCATCTGAAAACACGATTTTTCGCTTAAATTATTCATATCCTGTTAAACAATCATCAGCCCGTTGGGAGAAGCGAAAACGCATCGGATGGTGTTCCAGTATTAAATAACAAAGTTCAATCTTTCCAATAAAAACTAAACTTTGAAAAAATTATCAGTACTTTTTTATAGCCGATTCAAATTTTAAATGGCCCACCATTCAAGAACAGGTGGGCCATCGTACCGCAAATTATTGTTTTCAAATTGTTACATCATGGGACACAGTTCAGATATATATAGACTCCCTAAGATTCGTTGGAAAGGTAATCACTTTGGGATTATAAATACTATACTACGACACCAAAGCGATAGAAATCGTTGAGGATAAGACATCCCAAGTGGACGGATAAGACATCTTGCGGTAAGACGTTATCTGTGCACCTAAAATTGAACAGGTAAATGCTTTGCCCAGGGATGTATGACCATCTTCTGTTGGAGAAGAAATTATTTCTGGTATAATTGAGCATGTTGGTAATCCTGTTAATAAACCTGAAAGGCCACCGAATTCAAGTTCAGCATTGACACCGGATTCTTGTTGTCCTGCTCATGTCAGTGAGGTGGTGATTAACGGTGAGACCAGAGACAGATCGTTATTCAAACGGTTGATTTGCCTGTTCGTCAGTTGATAGCGGACCGAGGAAATTGGTGGATATTCCAGCAAGAAAGACTGTATTTATTTCTCGGTTTGCCCGTTACACCACAATTGCCAAAATTTAACATTACATTAAGTCGAAGTTAAAAAGTGACCTCGGACATATGTACTTATAAATATAAATTTAAAACATCTTCTTGACCCTACATTTTTGGCAGGGCGCTGGTTAAGAAGTTTTTACAAAAAATAGTGATAGAATAGAAGAGTGATTAAAATTAGCCAGATTACCAGCTAAGTCTCAAAACTCTTCACAACTCTTTAAACCGCTTATTTGTAAGGGTCGATATAAAATGTGAAGCACACCTAAACGTCAACTTTTTTTCTGCATTTCATTTGATATTTCTCAATTTCAGACTAGCTCAATTTGAACGATGGAAAGATACACAAGCGAGCAACGCGAAAAAGGTATTCAGTCTTATTATGGCGGCACGTCGGGACGTATTTTTTCCAAAATCAGGCCGGTCAGGCAGTTACTGTGAATGGTGTTCGCTATCGTAACTTTTTATGGCCCGAATTGGAAGATAAGGATGTGGGCGATAAGTGGTTTCAACACTTGCCACACAGCTAACGAAACAATTTCTCTTTTGCGCGACAAATCAACATCGGCCCTTAAAATTTAACCACCCTTTAGCTATGACTTTAAACTTAATATTATTGTTGTTTGTTTACCTCAACATCTCTACGTCCTTCTGATGATTCTTTCATATTTTGCTTCAATCGTTGTGTTTTTCGTAGACTTAATTCCATTATATTATCTGTTGATTGGAGGGCTGTCTGCAGTTTTAGTACTATTGCTGTCAAGAAATTGTATGGCCTTCATAATGAAAAACAGTCCCTAACAGTCCCGTTGTTGTAGAAAAAGCTATACCCTTAACTTCTAAGGAGTTAAATAGATACAAAAAATACATTAAAAATAAATCATTTTAAAGGTTTAAAAGAACAGGTCTAACTGCCGATTATGGTAGATATCCCATAATCAGCATATACCATTGTGTTTTAGAATCCGTTTTGCAGAAAATCACTCTTAATATTTTATTGATCATCGTAAAATTCTAACGATCTACCCATGTCCGTCCGTTGAAAACTCGATTGCGGTTAAACGAAATAGGCTAGGACCCTAAATTTGGGATTGTAATTGAGAGAAATCGGCCAGTGGGGAAATGTTTTAATCTAAGGGTCAAATGGCACGAGGAAAAAAAATATTTTTCAAGTATTTGCTTAATTTTAAATATGCATAGTTGCTGGAAGTTTCGGTTCATGTAGCTTGAATGGCCAACAAAAACAAGTATGGACATATGAGTAAGATTCAGTCACGCCAAACTTAGCCGTGCTTTTACTTGTTGCTATCTTAAAATTTGTATCTTAGGTCCTATAATATAATCTAACACGAGCGAATATTTCCGTAAGTAAATCCTGTGTTGCGGCCGTTACATTCGTTCGCTTGTATGTTTTCCTAATATTTGTTCTTAGTGAGATATTTTGCTGACAGTTTCAGCAACTCCACTTTCTTGTGAATACTTCCAAATGGTATTCAGTTTTCTTCATCACTATTTTAAGGGAAACAATATTTGCGCCGAAAGAAAACAATATTTGGCGTTACAAAAAAACGGGAGTGGAAGTTATGCAAGTTATGCATACTAAATAAAAACAAGCGAAATACATTAAAATATCTCTTTAGGTTCAAAAATGCCTTGTTTCGTTTAAAAATTTAAAATTAGACGTACTTTCTCTTTACTGCTTATTATAGTAAATAAAACAACAGCAAACATTAATTCAACGTCCTTTTATGAACAATTTAGTTATACGAGGGTTGTATTTATATTTCGGGTCCGGCAATGAAAACACAATAACTTATCATTGGAAATGGTTTTATTGTTTTTCAAAATATACTCCTATACAGCCAAATCATGGCTGCACGGTGGATGGCCCACACGCAGAAAAAAGTATAGTTGGGGTAACAATATTCGAAGAGCATCATACTATTGTATGATCCTCGCAAAAATAGTATGATTTACACACAACAATACTATGATCCCTACAACAATATTATGATTAACATCCAACCATACTATGATTCCCACAACAATAGTATGTTTCAGATAAAACCATGCTATGATCTCCACAATCTCCACCTCATATAATCTACCCAATATTTCAGTAAATTTTTAGATTGCTTTGGGTGGAATCTATTCAATAGCAACTTCCATTTCATGTTTCAATGCTTTAATTCTATATGGATCCGTCGCGTAACATTTATCCTTAATGGCTCCCCATCCCATCATTGACATCACAACTTTTGAAGAAAAATGGCCTAATGATGCCGCCAGCAAAAAATCCACACTAAACAGTGACTCGTTATGGATGCATTGACTTCTCAATAGTCACGTGTGGGTTCTCTGAGCCCCACATGCGGCAATATTGCTTATTAACATAGTCATGAGATGAAAATGAGCTTCATCTGAAAACACGATTTTTCGCTTAAATTATTCATATCCTGTTAAACAATCATCAGCCCGTTGGGAGAAGCGAAAACGCATCGGATGGTGTTCCAGTATTAAATAACAAAGTTCAATCTTTCCAATAAAAACTAAACTTTGAAAAAATTATCAGTACTTTTTTATAGCCGATTCAAATTTTAAATGGCCCACCATTCAAGAACAGGTGGGCCATCGTACCGCAAAGGATTGTTTTCAAATTGTTACATCATGGGACACAGTTCAGATATATTGACTCCCTAAGATTCGTTGGAAAGGTAATCACTTTGGGATTATAAATACTATACTACGACACCAAAGCGATAGAAATCGTTGAGGATAAGACATCCCAAGTGGACGGATAAGACATCTTGCGGTAAGACGTTATCTGTGCACCTAAAATTGAACAGGTAAATGCTTTGCCCAGGGATGTATGACCATCTTCTGTTGGAGAAGAAATTATTTCTGGTATAATTGAGCATGTTGGTAATCCTGTTAATAAACCTGAAAGTCCAGCGAATTCAAGTTCAGCATTGACACCGGATTCTTGTTGTCCTGCTCATGTCAGTGAGGTGGTGATTAACGGTGAGACCAGAGACAGATCGTTATTCAAACGGTTGATTTGCCTGTTCGTCAGTTGATAGCGGACCGAGGAAATTGGTGGATATTCCAGCAAGAAAGACTGTATTTATTTCTCGGTTTGCCCGTTACACCACAATTGCCAAAATTTAACATTACATTAAGTCGAAGTTAAAAAGTGACCTCGGACATATGTACTTATAAATATAAATTTAAAACATCTTCTTGACCCTACATTTTTGGCAGGGCGCTGGTTAAGAAGTTTTTACAAAAAATAGTGATAGAATAGAAGAGTGATTAAAATTAGCCAGATTACCAGCTAAGTCTCAAAACTCTTCACAACTCTTTAAACCGCTTATTTGTAAGGGTCGATATAAAATGTGAAGCACACCTAAACGTCAACTTTTTTTCTGCATTTCATTTGATATTTCATTTTCATTTGATTCAGACTAGCTCAATTTGAACGATGGAAAGATACACAAGCGAGCAACGCGAAAAAGGTATTCAGTCTTATTATGGCGGCACGTCGGGACGTATTTTTTCCAAAATCAGGCCGGTCAGGCAGTTACTGTGAATGGTGTTCGCTATCGTAACTTTTTATGGCCCGAATTGGAAGATAAGGATGTGGACGATATGTGGTTTCAACACTTGCCACACAGCTAACGAAACAATTTCTCTTTTGCGCGACAAATCAACATCGGCCCTTAAAATTTAACCACCCTTTAGCTATGACTTTAAACTTAATATTATTGTTGTTTGATTACCTCAACATCTCTACGTCCTTCTGATCATTCTTTCATATTTTGCTTCAATCGTTGTGTTTTTCGTAGACTTAATTCCATTATATTATCTGTTGATTGGAGGGCTGTCTGCAGTTTTAGTACTATTGCTGTCAAGAAATTGTATGGCCTTCATAATGAAAAACAGTCCCTAACTGTCCCGTTGTTGTAGAAAAAGCTATACCCTTAACTTCTAAGGAGTTAAATAGATACAAAAAATACATTAAAAATAAATCATTTTAAAGGTTTAAAAGAACAGGTCTAACTGCCGATTATGGTAGATATCCCATAATCAGCATATACCATTGTGTTTTAGAATCCGTTTTGCAGAAAATCACTCTTAATATTTTATTGATCATCGTAAAATTCTAACGATCTACCCATGTCCGTCCATTGAAAACTCGATTGCGGTCAAACGAAATAGGCTAGGACCCTAAATTTGGGATTGTAATTGAGAGAAATCGGCCAGTGGGGAAATGTTTTAATCTAAGGGTCAAATGGCACGAGGAAAACAAATATTTTCAAGTATTTGCTTAGTTTTAAATATGCATAGTTGCTGGAAGTTTCGGTTCATGTAGCTTGAATGGCCAACAAAAACAAGTATGGACATATGAGTAAGATTCAGTCACGCCAAACTTAGCCGTGCTTTTACTTGTTGCTATCTTAAAATTTGTATCTTAGGTCCTATAGTATAATCTAACACGAGCGAATATTTCCGTAAGTAAATCCTGTGTTGCGGCCGTTACATTCGTTCGCTTGTATGTTTTCCTAATATTTGTTCTTAGTGAGATATTTTGCTGACAGTTTCAGCAACTCCACTTTCTTGTGAATACTTCCAAATGGTATTCAGTTTTCTTCATCACTATTTTAAGGGAAACAATATTTGCGCCGAAAGAAAACAATATTTGGCGTTACAAAAAAACGGGAGTGGAAGTTATGCAAGTTATGCATACTAAATAAAAACAAGCGAAATACATTAAAATATCTCTTTAGGTTCAAAAATGCCTTGTTTCGTTTAAAAATTTAAAATTAGACGTTGTACTTTCTCTTTACTGCTTATTATAGTAAATAAAACAACAGCAAACATTAATTCAACGTCCTTTTATGAACAATTTAGTTATACGAGGGTTGTATTTATATTTCGGGTCCGTCAATGAAAACACAATAACTTATCATTGGAAATGGTTTTATTGTTTTTCAAAATATACTCCTATACAGCCAAATCATGGCTGCACGGTGGATGGCCCACACGCAGAAAAAAGTATAGTTGGGGTAACAATATTCGAAGAGCATCATACTATTGTATGATCCTCGCAAAAATAGTATGATTTACACACAACAATACTATGATCCCTACAACAATATTATGATTAACATCCAACCATACTATGATTCCTACAACAATAGTATGTTTCAGATAAAACCATGCTATGATCTCCACAATCTCCACCTCATATAATCTACCCAATATTTCAGTAAATTTTTAGATTGCTTTGGGTGGAATCTATTCAATAGCAACTTCCATTTCATGTTTCAATGCTTTAATTCTATATGGATCCGTCGCGTAACATTTATCCTTAATGGCTCCCCATCCCATCATTGACATCACAACTTTTGAAGAAAAATGGCCTAATGATGCCGCCAGCAAAAAATCCACACTAAACAGTGACTCGTTATGGGTGCATTGACTTCTCAATAGTCACGTGTGGGTTCTCTGAGCCCCACATGCGGCAATATTGCTTATTAACATAGTCATGAGATGAAAATGAGCTTCATCTGAAAACACGATTTTTCGCGTAAATTATTCATATCCTGTTAAACAATCATCAGCCCTTTGGGAGAAGCGAAAACGCATCGGATGGTGTTCCAGTATTATATAACAAAGTTCAATCTTTCCAATAAAAACTAAACTTTGAAAAAATTATCAGTACTTTTTTATAGCCGATTCAAATTTTAAATGGCCCACCATTCAAGAACAGGTAGGCCATCGTACCGCAAAGGATTGTTTTCAAATTGTTACATCATGGGACACAGTTCAGATATATTGACTCCCTAAGATTCGTTGGAAAGGTAATCACTTTGGGATTATAAATACTATACTACGACACCAAAGCGATAGAAATCGTTGAGGATAAGACATCCCAAGTGGAAGGATAAGACATCTTGCGGTAAGACGTTATCTGTGCACCTAAAATTGAACAGGTAAATGCTTTGCCCAGGGATGTATGACCATCTTCTGTTGGAGAAGAAATTATTTCTGGTATAATTGAGCATGTTGGTAATCCTGTTAATAAACCTGAAAGGCCACCGAATTCAAGTTCAGCATTGACACCGGATTCTTGTTGTCCTGCTCATGTCAGTGAGGTTGTGATTAACGGTGAGACCAGAGACAGATCGTTATTCAAACGGTTGATTTGCCTGTTCGTCAGTTGATAGCGGACCGAGGAAATTGGTGGATATTCCAGCAAGAAAGACTGTATTTATTTCTCGGTTTGCCCGTTACACCACAATTGCCAAAATTTAACATTACATTAAGTCGAAGTTAAAAAGTGACCTCGGACATATGTACTTATAAATATAAATTTAAAACATCTTCTTGACCCTACATTTTTGGCAGGGCGCTGGTTAAGAAGTTTTTACAAAAAATAGTGATAGAATAGAAGAGTGATTAAAATTAGCCAGATTACCAGCTAAGTCTCAAAACTCTTCACAACTCTTTAAACCGCTTATTTGTAAGGGTCGATATAAAATGTGAAGCACACCTAAACGTCAACTTTTTTTCTGCATTTCATTTGATATTTCATTTTCATTTGATTCAGACTAGCTCAATTTGAACGATGGAAAGATACACAAGCGAGCAACGCGAAAAAGGTATTCAGTCTTATTATGGCGGCACGTCGGGACGTATTTTTTCCAAAATCAGGCCAGTCAGGCAGTTACTGTGAATGGTGTTCGCTATCGTAACTTTTTATGGCCCGAATTGGAAGATAAGGATGTGGACGATATGTGGTTTCAACACTTGCCACACAGCTAACGAAACAATTTCTCTTTTGCGCGACAAATCAACATCGGCCCTTAAAATTTAACCACCCTTTAGCTATGACTTTAAACTTAATATTATTGTTGTTTGTTTACCTCAACATCTCTACGTCCTTCTGATGATTCTTTCATATTTTGCTTCAATCGTTGTGTTTTTCGTAGACTTAATTCCATTATATTATCTGTTGATTGGAGGGCTGTCTGCAGTTTTAGTACAATTGCGGGACAGTCCCTAACAGTCCCGTTGTTGTAGAAAAAGCTATACCCTTAACTTCTAAGGAGTTAAATAGATACAAAAAATACATTAAAAATAAATCATTTTAAAGGTTTAAAAGAACAGGTCTAACTGCCGATTATGGTAGATATCCCATAATCAGCATATACCATTGTGTTTTAGAATCCGTTTTGCAGAAAATCACTCTTAATATTTTATTGATCATCGTAAAATTCTAACGATCTACCCATGTCCGTCCGTTGAAAACTCGATTGCGGTCAAACGAAATAGGCTAGGACCCTAAATTTGGGATTGTAATTGAGAGAAATCGGTCAGTGGCATCGGAAACAACAACAAAAATTAAATATGTACATGAATTACATACTTTACTTTTTACTTTTTTAAATGAATTACTTTTACTGAATTAATTTACTGCAATAAAATTTTTTCTTTTACAGAAATTCCACAAAACAATTTATTATTTAAAGAAACAACAACAAAAATTAAATATGTTCATAACATTTTATTTGCAGTAAATTAATTCAGTAAAAGTAATTCATTTAAAAAAGTAAAAAGTAAAGTATGTAATTCATGAACATATTTAATTTTTGTTGTTGTTTCTTTAAATAATAAATTGTTTTGTGGAATTTCTGTAAAAGAAAAAATTTCAACTTGTCAGAAATGTGCGAGCGCTCATTTAGAAGCGCTCTTTCTTTTGCTACCGTTCATATATGAACAAAACAAAATTGGACTCACGCACACACGCGAAGGATGAGCAACAGAAAAATTTCAACCATCGCACACGTGAAAGAGAGTGAAAAGAAATATTTTTTACGCTCTTACTCGCGAAGAAGAACATTATGAAAAAATTGAAACGCACACGTTCGCGACCAAACTCATAAATGAAGCTAAATGAGCGCACATTAATGAAAATTTCTGAACCCTGATGAAAACACAATAACTTATCATTGGAAATGGTTTTATTGTTTTTCCAAATATACTCCTATACAGCCAAATCAGGGCTGTACGGTGGATGGCCCACACGCAGAAAAAAGTATAGTTGGGTAACAATATTCGAAGAGCATCATACTATTGTATGATCATCGCAAAAATAGTATGATTTACACACAACAATACTATGATCCCTACAATAATATTATGATTAAGATCCAACCATACTATGATTCCCACAACAATAGTATGTTTCACATAAAACCATGCTATGATCTCCACAATTCATATTATGATTTTCACAACCATAGTATGTTTCACATACCTCACAACCATGGTACGATTCACACGCAACCATGTTATGATCTCTACAACCATAGTATGTTCCACTCAACCATTCTATGATCCTCAAAATTATTTATTAGGATTGATTTATATTGTTATTTAAGAATAGAGATCAAAATACCTGGGAAGTGATATAATTTTTCTTGTAGATCTTGCTGAGTACAACAAGAACCCGGTTTTGAAATTTTCCAATCTGGAGTTACGGGTAAAAACCCGGTTTTTCGGAACTTACGCACTTATATGCCAGTAACATGGTTGAATATCAACCGATTTTAGTTTTTCGGCTGATTTGGAAAGAAGAAACTGCGGCATTTCGAATGGTGTATAAAATCACACTGAAAAAAATCTGTGTATTTTCTCAGTATCCCGTTTAAGTGACCAGCAATATTCGGAAATCATTTTATTATTATTTTATCTTTTCCTTCAAAACGTTTTTCCATTATTATTATTTCTTGATAAAAGTGTTCGCCTTGTTCATCACCGAACTGGCCGAGGCTTCTGGGAAGAAGTCTAGATGTGAATGGAAGAAATGAATTTTAATTGACATGTTGCAGCCCATTTCACCATACGCACTCAAAAATTCATCAACAATCGCGAAATAGTTGTTACTTCTGTGATTACCAAGAAAGTTATCGCATAGTGCAAAAAAAAACTCTTCCATGCGCGTTTTTCAACGGAACTGAGATTGTTGATAATATTCTCGTCTCTCATACCTTGATACCTTCTTTAATTTTGGCTTCGTTTAAGCTCTATGATAGCAAAAAGCTTCTCCGTTTACATCAATTTTTTACAAATTGTTTCATGTATCCTAACTTTAAATGCAGTGGTGGCAGAACAACCTTATCAGCTGTGACTAATGGGGCGTATAAAACGGCCTATTAGATATGTGTCACAAGATGTCCATACCTTGCGATCGTAGCGATTTGCTGCACGACTATCCCATTCACAAAGATAACATTTTGTGTAACCACCTTTTAAACCAAATAAAATGGCCAAAACCTTTAAATCGGCGACGACTTTTCATTTATGCAAGTCATAGTTGACGAATCGAAGTATTTGGTTCACAACTTCATACGTTTACGTACTAATCGCATATGCGATGGGAACAGATGGTAACAGATTTTTGTTATGCAGTAAAACAGCTTTCAAGTCTAGAAAAAGCATTACAAATTTTATATAAAAAAATTAAAATCTATTGATAAACAAAATGTTTGTTGAATACGTACTTTTACATGAACCGTCAATGAAAAGTCGTCATTTTATTGCAGTAAATTAATTCAGTAAAAGTAATTCATTTAAAAAAGTAAAAAGTAAAGTATGTAATTCATGAACATATTTAATTTTTGTTGTTGTTTCTTTAAATAATAATTGTTTTGTGGAATTTCTGTAAAAGAAAAATTTTCAACTTGTCAGAAATGTGCGAGCGCTCATTTAGGAGCGCTCTTTTTTTGCTACCGTTCATATATGAACAAAACAAAATTGGATTCACGCACACACGCGAAGGATGAGCAACAAAAAAATTTCAACCATCGCACACGTGAAAGAGAGTGAAAAGAAATATTTTTTACGCCCTTACTCGCGAAGAAGAACATTATGAAAAAATTGAAACGCACACGTTCGCGACCAAACTCATAAATGAAGCTAAATGAGCGCATATTAATGAAAATTTCTGAACCCTGATGAAAACACAATAACTTATCATTGGAAATGGTTTTATTGTTTTTCAAAATATATTCCTATACAGCCAAATCAGGGCTGTACGGTGGATGGCCCACACGCAGAAAAAAGTATAGTTGGGTAACAATATTCGAAGAGCATCATACTATTGTATGATCATCGCAAAAATAGTATGATTTACACACAACAATACTATGATCCCTACAATAATATTATGATTAACATCCAACCATACTATGATTCCCACAACAATAGTATGTTTCACATAAAACCATGCTATGATCTCCACAATTCATATTATGATTTTCACAACCATAGTATGTTTCACATACAACCATAGTACGATCCTCACAACCATGGGACGATTCACACGCAACCATGTTATGATCTCTACAACCATAGTATGTTCCACTCAACCATTCTATGATCCTCAAAATTATTTATTAGGATTGAGTTATATTGTTATTTAAGAATAGAGATCAAAATACCTGGGAAGTGATATAATTTTTCTTGTAGATCTTGCTGAGTACAACAAGAACCCGGTTTTGAAATTTTCCAATCTGGAGTTACGGGTAAAAACCCGGTTTTTCGGAACTTACGCACTTATATGCCAGTAACATGGTTGAATATCAACCGATTTTAGTTTTTCGGCTGATTTGGAAAGAAGAAACTGCGGCATTTCGAATGGTGTATAAAATTACACTGAAAAAAATCTGTGTATTTTCTCAGTATCCCGTTTAAGTGACCAGCAATATTCGGAAATCATTTTATTATTATTTTATCTTTTCCTTCAAAAAGTTTTTCCATTATTATTATTTCTTGATGAAAGTGTTCGCCTTGTTCATCACCGAACTGGCCCAGGCTTCTGGGAAGAAGTCTAGATGTGAATGGAAGAAATGAATTTTAATTGACATGTTGCAGCCCATTTCACCATACGCACTCAAAAATTCATCAACAATCGCGACATAGTTGTTACTTCTGTGATTACCAAGAAAGTTATCGCATAGTGCAAAAAAAACTTCTCCATGCGCGTTTTTCAACGGAACTGAGATTGTTGATAATATTCTCGTCTCTCATAACTTTACGAATTTGAGGTCCACTGAATATACCTGAAATACATCAGAACTGATAAATGATAACAAATATTAGATCTGTGAAGAAATTGATACCTTCTTTAATTTTGGCTTCGTTTAATTTTGGGAACACCGCTCTAAGATAGCAAAAAGCTTCTCCGTTTACATCAATTTTTTACAAATTGTTTCATGTATCCTAACTTTAAATGCAGTGGTGGCAGAACAACCTTATCAGCTGTGACTAATGGGGCGTTTAAAACGGCCTATTAGATATGTGTCACAAGATGTCCATACCTTGCGATCGTAGCGATTTGCTGCACGACTATCCCATTCACAAAGATAACATTTTGTGTAACCACCTTTTAAACCAAATAAAATGGCCAAAACCTTTAAATCGGCGACGACTTTTCATTTATGCAAGTCATAGTTGACGAATCGAAGTATTTGGTTCACAACTTCATACGTTTACGTACTAATCGCATATGCGATGGGAACAGATGGTAACAGATTTTTGTTATGCAGTAAAACAGCTTTCAAGTCTAGAAAAAGCATTACAAATTTTATATAAAAAAATTAAAATCTATTGAAAAACAAAATGTTTGTTGAATACGTACTTTTACATGAACCGTCAATGAAAAGTCGCCATTCGACTGCCTTATAATTGTGACTGAATGCCGAAAAAAGTTTGGGTACATCAGCGCAATATATGAGATTACCGTCATTTTCACCAGTCATAAAACTTTCTTCAAATAACAATATCCGGTCACTTCTCCTACAGAAAGTTACACGAAAATCTTCTTCCACCAAATTCCACTGCCTTAATCGCGACCCAAGGATTTCAGCCTTTCGTTTTGACGAACTTAAATCGCGAACGAGATCGCAGAAATCAGCATTTGAAACAAAATATCGCTCCGTTGTAGATTTGGATGGAAGGTACTCTCCTTCCACCAAATATTTTTCAGTTGCATATCGGTTTAGTAACATTTACAATATTTGCGTACTTTACATTTTTTGAACTTATTATTTTTTCTCATTGGACAGGGATTAAAGCGGCTCAAGACCTCTTGCTTTTATATATAAATAGAAGACGAGTTTTTAACAAAATGGCAAAGTGACATTGATTTTCGTGGCTGCACACTACTTTTAACATGATTTCGGGTCCGTGACAACCCTCTTCAGAAAGCCTTGCTGCAATTGTTGAAAGTAAAACCGAACCCTATAAGACCAGGCTCTCCCCAAACGAATGAGAACTACTGTTGTAAACCTTACTTTTCAAGTTTTCTTCATACAGTTGCCCACGAAAATACAACTCACTCTTGCCACCTCTAAAGAGACTCCACATCGACAGGCATCAATAGCTTTCTTTTACAACGTGTGTGTGTGTTGTAAAAAGAGTCTAGTTGACTATGTCAACTTGTGTGCCGTGCCGTGCATGTACGTATGTTTAGCTCGTTTGTTTTATTTCGGTCTGTTGCTTTTACACATTGAACAGGGATTAAACCGGCTCAAGACCTCTTGCTTTCATATTTAAATAGAAGACAAGTTTTTAACAAAATGGCAAAGTGACATTGATTTTCGTGGCTGCACACTACTTTTATCATGATTTCGGGTCCGTGACAACCCTCTTCAGAAAGCCTTGCTGCAATTGTTGAAAGTAAAACCAACTCTATAAGACCAGGCTCCCCCCAAACGAATGAGAACTACTGTTGTAAACCTTACTTTTCAAGTTTTCTTCACACAATTGCCCACGAAAATACAACTCACTCTTCCACCTCTAAAGAGACTCCACATCGAGAGCCATCAATAGATTTCTTTTACAACGTGTGTGTGTGTGTTGTAAAAAGAGTCTAGTTGACTATGTCAACTTGTGTGCCGTGCCGTGCATGTACACATTGAACAGGGATTAAACCGGCTCAAGACCTCTTCCTTCTATATTTAAATAGAAGACAAGTTTTTAACAAAATGGCAAAGTGACATTGATTTTCGTGGCTGCACACTACTTTTATCATGATTTCGAGTCCGTGACAACCCTGTTCAGAATGCCTTGCTGCAATTGTTGAAAGTAAAACCGAACTCTATGAGTCCAGGCTCTCCCCAAACGAATGAGAACTACTGTTGTAAACCTTACTTTTCAAGAAGAGGGTTATCACGGACCCGAAATCATGATAAAAGTAGTGTGCAGCCACGAAAAGCAATGTTATTTTTGCCATTTTGTTAAAAACTTGTCTTCATTTAAATATAGAAGCAAGAGGTCTTGAGCCGGTTTAATCCCTGTTCAATGTGTAAAAGCAACAGACCGAAATAAAACAAACGAGCTAAACCTATTATTTTTTTAATGTTGCACAGCAATTTTCACAAACAAATTCTGGCTCATACCAGCGACTGAGCTTCTAGGAACGATTGAAGAAGACTTCAACCACAGCAAATTTATTTATTTTTAAATCACGCCTATGACGGACATCCGTAAATAGGCCACAAATGTATCAAAAGTTATTCCGTTTATAACACATTTTTTTTTGTTAATTACACTCGATTATTATAAAATTGCTTTTTTTATTAATACAGTTTCAAAGCGAACAAGAAGTAATAAATCAAACAAAAACTAAAACAATATGTTTACATGACAAACGGGATATTTAGATATTCAATAAAAAAAAACGGTCAAACAAATATTTCTGAGTAGTTTGGCCAAAAATTGTATGTTTTCAAAAAATGTTTTAATAAAAGTTGAATAACTCAATCAGTTTCTAACGGAATTTTAAAAATGACACCGAATTGTATTCGTTTCTTTATTATTCAGTTCAAAAATTGTTCGCTTCCTTTTAAAAAATTCTGTGTAAAAACGCATCCGAAGTTAAAATTTTTAAAAAAAAAAAATGAGTTTACAGGAAAACACAGATTTTAAAAGTGAATATACCATTCGAAAGGCCGCAGTTTCTTTCCAAATGAGCCAAAACATATAATCGGTTGATATTCGACCAAGTGCGTAAGATCCGAAAAACTGTTTTTGCCCGTATCTCCAGATTTTGGAGGTGTTTCGGAAATTTCAAAACCGGTTTCTTGTTGTACTCAGCAAGATCTACAAGAAAAATAATATCATTTCCCAGGTATGTTTTCACTGTTACACTGTGTAATCTATCCAAAAGGTGGATTTTTTGGATTACAGAGGGTGAATGAATGCTACTTCATCATCCTTCGACCCTATGCAACAAGCGTGATTTAATCATGATCAATGGCTATATACACGCAGATTCTAAACAAACGAGAACCAGTCGTCAGTAGGGTATTCCATCGAACACAATAAAAATCGCTCGCTCTGCCTTCCGATTGTTGTTGTCTTTTATAATCGACAACTACCATGCACTGTATCGTGAACGTGTATGATTTTTTTGGGTATACCAAAAAACAAACACACACATCATTCTGTTATGTATAGCTCATGATTGCCGTAATCATATTATTATTAACATAGATTTATATGGTTATATTTATATGGTTACTACAACCATATTTTCATACCTAAATTTTGCAATAATACTATTGTTACATTACAACAATATAAATATTGCCGCAATCATTCTATTGTCAAAATGAAATTCAAAAAACAATACTGTGGTTGCGATAAATATACTTTTATTGCAGAAAACATACAATTGTTGTTGTGATTATATAGTAACCATATTTTGTATCTGTGTGCATCAAACCGGCATCTTGCGTGGTCAAATAGCTTATCGTTTCAGCTGATGTGTGAGAAAGCGCATTGTGGTGATGCAAAATGATCCGTCTTCTCATATTACCTTTCTCATTTCGAACACTGTTGGCAAACAGATGGTTTGGAACACCACTCTGAATTGACCATCCTACGTTCCACTAAAGGCACTGTGGCAACATGGCCGGTTATACCGAAAAAAACGCAATCATTTGCTTCGATGTACTTCTTCCACGAAAAACTTTTGTTGGAATTTGCTCGTCTCATGTTTTCTCAGTGTTGGTTAAAATTTCAAACGATACTTATTTCAATTATTGAAGTTCGAGCTGTTCATGTTACTGGATGTTTTGGGTAAATTAAATAACGTTTCTGACCATCACACAGGCTCTTGGAAGAAGTCGTTTTAAAATTGAAGTCTTAAGCTATAATTCCCAAAACTGTATTACATACACAAATATCAGAAGACAGCCAGAGGAAAGCTTTATTTCCAACTTTATTAAATATGATTTATTAACGCATAACATGTAACAGAATAGTACATGACACAAACAACAAAAAGAGAAACACCTAATTTTTCTTCAATAAGAACCAAATTTAAATAATTAAAATTTAAGTGGAAAAAAATTCTATAAAATTTACAGAAAAACTATTTTTATAAAGTAGTTAAAAAATATATGTATTATGGTAAAAATCGTACTATGTCGACATTTAAAATAATTTCGAATTCCATTCTTCTCTAAATATTTCTGTATAGTTTTGTCACCACCTTTCAACTCTAAAACTAAAGCCATTTACATGCCGTTTTAAGACTGGTATGAAAACCACAAAATTACAAATTTTCTCAATTTTAGGTTATGTTTACTATTGCTTCCATTTTCGTTTTCAGTCAACCAATTCTTGACATTCTTTTCAATTTAAAATACTAGTCGAAAAGAATATCTAATAATATTGTAAGACCACGGATTGGAATATTTATCTTAATGTTTTTAAAACGTACTCGGGAGTAGTACTCGGGATTTGGACTAATGTGGAATTTTAAGTAGAAATCAGATGTGATACTCATATTCGTTTTAATTTATTTAGTATCTTTGTTGGTCGTATGTCAGGTTTAATTTCAATATATTTTACAGCGCATTATTTAGCAATTTGAGTTTCATTTGATACTTTTAAGAAAGATGTTGCTTCTTTTGATAAAAACATTAAGTGTCTTTACTCGCTTGAGTAAAAAATCGCCTAAAAAAGCACAGTTCCATATTACCCAATATCATAAGAGCTCTCATTGTAGACCCTTCTTATTGTGGAAATACAAATGTTATGCTTAGTCTAAGTGAAAGTCCGAATGGATTGAAATTTAAAAATATATATCTGTAGGCAAAGTCGTTACATCAACCGAAATATGAGTATCAGAAACAGATTGTTCACCTATAAAAGGGATGGGATATTACACATTTATAAATGGAGAAGATTTTATTGAACCTGAATATGCCAACTCTTATTCAATATTTATAATTGAGATATATTGCATGCGAAAAACAAAACAATTAAAAGATTATACTTTTGTAAAGGTCGACATCGCCATATAGATTCATTATATCACGCATATACCCATATTCCAAAACATTTAATTCGCGATAACGCTTATATTTAGCCGTGAGCGTGGGTGAAATAAACATAGATCAATTAATAAATAAAGATGACGAAATTCGCTGTGGACGTTATAGAAAAGGTTTCGATTAGTACATTCATATCTTGTAATAAATCAGCCTCTGATTCCAACAGACGTCAAAAAGTTAAACATTCTAGTTTAAATATAAAGCCTACCAGTTGTAATAATCAGCCTACCAGTTGAAATTAACAGCCTACCAGTTGAAACAAGCAGCCCACCAGTTAAAACCAACAGCCCCACCAGTTCAAACTAACAGCCTACCAGTTCAAATTAACAGCCTACCAGTTGAAACAAATAGCCTACCAGTTGGAATAAAAAGCCTACCTGTTTCTTTCTTTATCGAAAAGCTGCTATGGACTTTTAAAATTCTGTTCGGTGGGGTCTGTAGGTCTCTTTAATAAGTGAAGTTGAATATTTGATTAAATGGTTCGACCACTGGCATAAAGGTTTAAGATACTCGATCACATTTTTTGCTTCCCCCAATATTATGCTATTAAATTTCTATATTACATTTTTCCGCTTCCCTTAATTTACTGCTATTATATATCTGTTTTAAGATTTTCTAGACTATTAATTTTTTTGTAGAAGGGTTTCCTCTATGACGTGTTTATGGCTTAAAGGTTAATTTGTTCAACTGGTGGAAAGTTTATTCAACAGGTAGGCTTTTTATTTCAACTGGTAGGCTATTTGTTTCAACTGGTAAGCTGTTAGTTTGAACTGGTATACTGTTATTTTGAACTGGTGGGGCTGTTGATTTTAACTGGTGGGCTGCTTGTTTCAACTGGTAGGCTGTTAATTTCAACTGGTAGGCTGATTATTACAACTGGTAGGTTGTTTACTTTAACTGGTGGGCTGTTTATTTCAACTGGTAAGCTGTTAATTTCAACTGGTGGAGTTGTTTATTTCAACTGGTAGGCTTTATATTTAAACTAGAATGTTTAACTTTTTGACGTCTGTTGGAATCAGAGGCTAATTTATTACAAGATATGAATGTACTAATCGAAACCTTTTCTATAACGTTCACAGCGAATTTCGTCTTCTTTATTTATTAATTAATCCATGTTTATTTCACCAACGCTCACGGCTAAATATAAGCGTTACGCGAATTAAATGTTTTGGAATATGGGTATATGCGTGATATAATGAATCATTATGGCGATGTCGACCTTTACCAAAGTATAATCTTTTAATTGTTTTGTTTTTCGCATGCAATATATCTCAAATATAAATATTGAATCAGAGTTGGCATATTCAGGTTTAATAAAATCTTCTCCATTTGTAAATGTGTAATATCCCATCCCTTTTATAGGTGAACAATCTGTTTCTGATACTCATATTTCGGTTGATGTAACGACTTTGCCTACAGATAAATATTTTTTAATTTCAATCCATTCGGACTTTCACTTAGACTAAGCATAACATTTGTATTTCCACAATAAAAAGTGTCTACAATGAGAGCTCTTATGATATTGGGTAAAATGTGGAACTGTGCTTTTTAAGCGATTTTTTACTCTAGCGAGTAAAGACAAATAACGTTTTTATCAAAAGAAGCAGCATCTTTCTTAAAAGTATCAAATTAAAGTCAAATTGCTAAATAATACGCTGTAAAATATATTGGAATTAAACCTGACATACGACCAACATAGATACTAAATAAATTAAAACGAATATGAGTATCACATCTGATTTCTACTTAAAATTCCACATTAGTCCAAATCCCGAGTACTACCCCCGAGTACGTTTTAAAAACATTAAGATAAATATTCTAAACCGTGGTCTTACAATATTAATAGATATTCTTTTCGACTAATTTTTTAAATTGAAGGAATGTCAAGAATTGGTTGACTAAAAACGAAAATGTAAGCAATAGTGAACATAATCTAAAATTGAGAAAATTTGTAATTTTGTGGTTTTCATACCACTCTTAAAACGGCATGTAAATGGCTTTAGTTTTAGAGTTGAAAAGTGGAGACTATACTATACAGACATATTTAGAGAAGAATCGAATTCGAAATTATTTTAAATGTCGACATAGTAAGATTTTTACGATAATACATATATTTTTTAACTACTTTATAAAAATATTTTTTCTGTAAATTTTATAGAATTTTATTCCACTTAAATTTTAATTATTTAAATTTGGTTCTTATTGAAGAAATAATAGGAGTTTCTCTTTTTTTTTTGTTTGTGTCATGTACTTTTCTGTTACATGTTATGCGTTAATAAATCATATTTAATAAATTTGGAAATAAAGCTTTCCTCTGGCTGTCTTCTGAAAAAATGTGTATGTAATACAGTTTTGGGAATTATAGCTTAAGACTTCAATACTAAACGACTTCTTCCAAGAGCCTGTGTGATGGTCAGAAACGTTATTTAATTTACCCAAAACATCCAGTTACATGAAGAGCTCGAACTTCAATAATTGAAATAAGTATCGTTTGAAATTTTAACCAACACTGAGAAAACATGAGAAATGTATAGATTCTCAAGACTCAGAAGAAGATGCGGCCAGAACGTCATTTACTGATATTTTTATTAATTGCTAAGTCCCTGATCATTGTACAGAGCGCATACCATTAGATTCTCTCAAACTAGTGCTGTGTACGATATAATTGGGTTACTAGCTGACCGGGATCTGCTATTTCACGAGGGCTCCAAACGGCTACTGCATTTTACAGAGTAGTATTAAGATGGCTTAATGATTAATCTGTTACTTATAAAGCCGTCGGTGTTTACGAGCTGAAAACCAGCCGCTGAAAAATTGTTTGATGTTCTTACCCGTAGGTAGAAATGAATGATAGTCGAGCCTCCAATCATCACTCCAAGGAGGCCACATTGTATCACCTATTAATATTCACTATTAAATTATCATAAGAAATTTTTATAATCTAAAATTGTATATTCTCTATTAAATAAATAAAGTACATTAGAAAAACATACATTAAGCAGATGGTTTTTAATTAAGGGGTTTCGCTAAGTTCGTTCATGTCAATAATAATAATAGCCCAAAAATTACTCTAAATGCTGGGTTTGTAACGATTTTTCGGATGTAAAATAGACATATATATTACTTTCCAGGGAAACCAAAAATAGTTCTTCTATTGTGTACAATGTGCCAGATATTCATCAAACACACAGCAATTTTACAGAATTTTCCCTATCATTGAAACAAGTGGGAGAGCGCCCTCGCCACCCGAGTGTGAGAAGCCCCTAGCTACCCGCATTCATCAACAACATCGTTGTTCTATAAATAGAAACTTCAAATCACCAACTGAAAAAACGTCAGTCGGTCAGTCTGCCAATATGGTATGAATTGCGTGAGTGAGTCGCTTGTATCCGCACTCTTCGACAATAACACTTCGCATATGCCGCCCACAACAACGGAGAAACTTGCGTCTACCAGATGGTAATGTAATTGCTTTAAATTCGCAGACTTACTTTTCCTTCCCTTTATAACAAACAACAACAAACCTGATCTTTTTACCTTGTAAAGTAATTCCTCATTCCAAAATAATAAATACATAATTACAATCGCTGAAATACCACACACACAGCAACAGCTTCATGGGCAATGACCTCACTCGATATTTACTCACACCCCCAATATCGAACTTTACATAAGACCTTATCAAATAAAGAGGGGTTTCATCACGTGTCAAAGCTAATAAAAATTAATTACCTTGAACAATCTGAAAACTCCAAGGGAATTCCTATATTAAACAATAAAGATGGGTTCTCATGGTACTTTTCCACATGAAAAGGCAAGATATCTTCACATGCGGCAGTCTATTGAAATTTTAAACAATCACCGTTTTAACGGAAACTACTTACAAACTTGTCCCACACCAGAATAGCACGCACTGAGCCTTTCACAGCCGCAATTTGTACATACATCCCCACTAGAGACGAAATCGAGCAAAGAGAAATTGTCGATCGCTAAAATACACACAAAGCATGGCAAAAGGGATCAGGCAGCAAAGATAGGGTTCATAAAAACAATGACGACAAAACATACGAACACGTACAACCCTAAAACAAAAATTCAAAAACAATAACTTGAATACTTCTAAACTCAAGCACCATGTTGACGATGATAATTTCAAAGAAAGACTCAGAAAATTGACGAATTTTAACAAAGAGAAATTAACGATCGCTAAAACACCACATACATATACAAACATCGTGTTGACGGAAATATTCCAAAGAAAGGCTCAGAACTATGACGATCGCTGAAGCAATGAACTCACTCGATGTTTAATCATACACCATATCAAATGAAAGAGGGTCACATCACGTTCGCCATACACAAGCTAATAAAAATTTATTATCTATCTCCCTATATCTCTAAGTAAAAAGGACATCACGTACTCATATCCAAGCTAATAAAAATTAATTATCTTGGACTTTCTGAAAACCACATTGGATTTTCCTATACCCAAATAAAAAAAGGTCACATCACGTACTCATATCCAAGGTAATAAAAATTATTTATCTTGGACTATCTGCAAACATAGGATTTCCTTTTACCAAATACAAAAATGGTCACATCACGTACTCATATCAAAGCTTATTATATAGGATTTCATATACCAAAGCTCATTAAACTTCATTAATGTGCCTTGACCTGTCAATCATTATCCAGTCACTGTATCTCCCTATATCTCAGGTAGGCCAACGATACATCCATTTGGTGAAGATGACACCAAGAGTCTGATGTTTGCATAACGCACAACTGGAGAATATGTTTCGTCATAATAAATGCCATACCTTTGACTGCACCCCTTCGCTACAAGTCGTGATTTCAGCTTACGGATACTGCCATCTGTGTGCTTCTTCGTGGCATACACCCACTTGCAACCGATCGCTAACTGACCTGGTGGTAATTCGGTTAGCTCCCACGTGTTATTTTTGATGAGAGACTCATACTCAGCTTGCATTGATTTTTGCCACTCGTCTGCGTGCAAACTCTTTAAGGCCTCTTTCTCATTTTTTTGCGTTGGAACAAACTGCTGACACATTGCATTTAGTTCAGTGTATAGATTTCTCGGACGACCTCTTATCTTAGCCCAGTTCGCAAAATTCTTGGTCTTCCAGGACCGAATCTGACAATTTGATTCGCTGGATCTCCTTCTTGATGTATGTATGCTGTTTTGAACTGTCTCTTCATTCACGGCTTCCACTGCGCTGTTTTTGCCGTTGTCATCACCGCCATTTATGTTTGTCAATTCGTTGTTACCAAAATCTGCATTGACAAACGTAAAAATAGCACAGGCTTCGGTGTTTCTTGTGTCGAATGTATTTTCGAGGAATATCACGTCACGGCTAGTAACAATCTTGCTTGTCTTCGGATTGTACAGCCTATACCCCTTGCTTTCCTCGCTAAAGCCATCTTGTCTAATGCGATTGCTTTGGCTTCTACCACTTTCAAATGACCAACTGCTGGCCTGTAGCCAGCCCACACTTTAAACGGAGTCTTGTCACGAAGAATTTTGGTTACTGTTCGATTTCGCAGGTACGTCGCAGTTTGAACCGCTTCTGCTCAAAATGACTCAGATTGACCGTAATGGATCATCATCGTTTTAGCCATTTCCACTAAGGTTCGATTCGCACGTTCTGAAACGTTGTTCAGCTGTGGAGAATGCGGAAGTGTTAACTGCCGTTTAATGCCATGTTCGCCAGGTATCTATCAAATTCGTTGTTCACGTACTCGCCATCGTTGTCAGATCTGATGCACTTTATCCGCTTGCCAATTTGTTTTTCTACCTGTGTCTTGTTGTCTTTAAATGCTTCAAACACACCATCTTTGCGTTTCAGAAAGTACACCGTAACATATCGTGAGTAGTCGTCGATACATGTAACGAAGAACCGCGATCACCCATATGACGTTTTATTAATTGGGCCTGAAGCCTGAGGGAAAGTCTACAAATATTTTCCCCTTCTCACACGAAGCACATTCTATCGATACCGGCATATTTTTCACCTTGATTCCGCGAATTGTATTTTCGCTATTATGTCGTAGCATTTCTTATTTGTCTCAATCGCGGCTCCAGCACTATTGTATAAAAACAAACCGGTGTTGTTGTACGCTTTCAATATGCATTTCTTTGTTTGTTCTTGATCAGTCGGACATGTTTGCTTCTAATGCTTTACTTACAGAGATGAAGTTGTTTTTGAGTAACGGCATATGCCACACATTCTTCAATGTAATGTTGATCCTCGATATCAACATCGCCACGACCAACCGCTCTCACACTAGCATTGTTCGGCAATAGGATCTTCTCATCGCATTATTCGTTTAAACTGTTGACGATCATAATACAAATGGCATGTCACGCCACTATCAACGCACCAGCTGTGTACAACACACAGTCGGACTTGTTGTTGTTGAAAACAATAAACTTCGTCATAAAACAACCGTTGTTCTGACCCTTTTCGGCTGGAGACCCTTTGCTGGGAAATGACCTGGCTATCCGCAATTGTAACATTTTTTGTTGTTGTTTGTGTTTTCGGTGCGCTTGTTGTTTTTTCTCAAATTGTCTGGTACGCTTTTTGTTGTAGCTCGCATAAGGGGTCCTGATGAACTGTTGTTGCCTGTGGGAATTTCAGTCTCTCAATCTCTTCTGGAAGAACCACATCAACTTCAGTCAAACTATCCACTGTAAAAACAAAGTCGTGCACATATAAGGCCCTTTCGGTTGATGTAACTCCTTCAACTTGTTCCACGCCTGCACAAGCTTTGATGTGGTTTATCTGCGCCGGCTTAACACTCAGTGAAATTAAAGCCAACGCCTTTTCATCTATTGTGTCGAAAGCTACCTTTCCTTGAACCGTTCCAGTCTCTAACTTCACTTCATTTCCACACGTAACTGCCCATAGTTCTGCATGTATTAGAACACTTCGCACCTGAATGGTCCATGTGACATAATAGGAATCGTCCAATTTTTCTTTTTACATCAATGCATTCATAGTGTCACACACATATCACACACATTTTCTTATTGAACAATTTCAAAAAACCACAACTTCACATAGAAATTTTATATTTTTTTTACTGTTCACCAATATATTTTTTCAGATTACTTTTTATTGCGCACTTGAAGCAAAATTGTCTGGACCCATAACCTGTTGATTTTATAATACTTATATTTTTTTGAGGACAATTGCTTGTGTCGAAGTACAAAAAAGACTAAAAACTATTTGAATATGTACAAAGAAGGAAAACGGATAACAGAAACATATTTACAGGTTTGTGTGTTGCGTGAGCTCAAAGTGTGCTGCTAGATCATTCACACTATATTTGTGTTGCCAATTTTCAACAATAATAAAAAAATAGTTATGATATAATTGGATCTCATGTTATTTAGATTAAATTATATTAAATTATTTATTTTATTGGTTAAATTACTACTAATTACACAGATAAATAAAAAAATATGTTTCTATAATTCTATATGAAAACGTTATTTTGGTCCTGAGGTGGACAATGTCCACCTCAGGACCACTAGACATACTGTTGGTTTTATATTATCATGGGTAGGCAATTTTAGTTAGGCATGTAACATACAGTTGAAAAGGTTAATTTGTCTAGTTTCTCAGTATAAGATTTATATTTAAGGTTTTAGAAACAAACAAAAATAGGAAATAATTAAAAATGGTGTATGTGCTAAATATTGAAAAAACGTTGTTTTGAATAACAAAACATTTTTTTTGATCGATTTATTTCTTTTGAGCAAAACATTTCTTTTTGAAGAAAAGTAAAAAAATGATTTTGCTAAAAAAAAAGGAAAATTTGTTTTTTAATTCTTTCTAAATACATTGAATAAATAGCTATCTAAAACACTGGACAAATTTTGCTAGGAACAATAGGTAATAACTTACATGGCTGAAAAAAAACTGTTACACTCAGAGAGTCCTTGCCCGATCTCGCTTAAAGTTGGTGTCTAAACTACTATCCAATAGGACTTACCTTGGTGCAAGTTTCATCCTGATAAAAAAAAACATCGGTTCTAAAATTTGGGTCCCTTGACATGAAATGACCCATATCTTTAATCTTTTATTTTGAAAATATATTCAAAAATGCGATATATTGTTTGTACAATCATGTTTTACATGTTCATCAACAGTATTAAAAATATTGTGTACTTTATGTGGGCGATATGCTGCATTTTCGTACAAAGGCGAAAATATAGAATCTTAAAAAGCCTAATTTTCGGTATTTTTTTTTTAATTTTTTTGTTTATTTACTGCAACTAGTTAAAAATTCAAACTAACAAGCAATTTCTTTCAACTCAAGTATGTAATACTATTCGTATACTTATACTAATAAATGGACATGTATACAGACATTTATATATGAGTAAAATTTCCATATTCCAGCAGATTTTTGGCACTTTTCAACCTCACCCTCTCTGATATTTTTGTTTTTGTGTTTTTAGACTCCTATTTTTTTTTTAAGCTGAACAACATTAGGCTGACTCGTTAGATTTTATTTAAAATTTGATTTTTTTTAATTTTTACGATTTTTTTGTATTAGTTACGAAAAAAGACCGTGTTTTCTGTTTCATATCCCATACAACCAACAACAGTACCATTATTGAAAGACCTTGGACCACTCTAAATTAATCTATTAATAGTTTTGTAAAATACAATAGATGGTGCAGCTATACTACAATAAATAGTACATTGTAGAGGGCGCTGCCACACCGCAGAATAATGAGTAATGTGTCGTTGGAAAGGGAAGAAGGTTCAACCTTTTCAAAAATCAACTTGTCATAAATGGACACGGCCTAGTTTTGCCGATAGAGGCCTTAAAAATTGAAAATTGATTTTCTTAAACCTATTTTTCTTATAAAGGGTGGTTAAATATGAAGGGATGTGAACCACACCTAAACGTTTCTGCATTTTATTTGATATTTCTCAATTTCAGACTAACTCAATTTGAACCATGAAAAGATACACAAGCGAGCAGCGCGTTAAAGCTATTTAGAATGATGGCAAGAAATGGCAACGTTGGATGATCAATTTTCGAAAAAAAAATCATCTTCAGTGATGAGGCACATTTTCACCTCAGTGGATTCGTCAATAAACAGAATTGCCGCATTTGGGCGAATAATAATCCAAGTGTGATTTTCGAAAAAACAATGGACCGGCGTCATCATCGGGCCGTATTTTTTCCAAAACGAGGCCGGTCAGGCATTTACTGTGAATGATACTCGCTATCGTGAGATGATGGCCCGAATTGGAAGATATGGATGTGGACAATGACTCTTATGCGCGACAAATTCAATGGCCGTGTTATCCCACGTCGTGGCGATGTTGATTGGCCGCCAAGATCATGTGATTTGACACCGTTGGACTTCTTTCTTTGGGGTTATTTGAAAGAAAAAGTGTACGTCGATAAGCCAGCAACAATTCAACAGCTAAGGGATGAGATAATTCGGCACATTAACGGCATAGAATCTCAATTATGCCTCAGCGTCATCGAAAATTTGAACTATCGGATGGAGGTGCGCCGAGGTCGCGGCGGCCATTTGGCCGATATTTTGTTCCATACATTATTGAACTATACTAATATCATAATAAAAAGAAATGACAATAATTCTTGTGCTTTCTTCAAAATCAACATCGGCCCTTAAAATTTAACCACCCTTTACAAAAGTTAAGTATAAAACAATAAACCATAAAAATTTCTAATAAATCTATATACCATCTGAAAGAATAATGTTCAGCATTTTCAAAAAAAAAATGAGTGTTCGAAGTCACAGGCGATGTGTGTTAGCACCTTTTTGCTTTACGGTTCCTGTTCGATTTCTATGAACAAATTATTAGCAAATGTTACATTGGAAAATAAAAAAAAAAACGAAAAACGCAACTTCTAAATAACCACCCATACACATTGCCAAAATGGATGGATCTGTTTCCCAGTTCAAGGATAAAAAAAAACTTCAACGTCATCAACTATCACAATGATGATTTCAAAACTGACTGTGAATAGAAATTTTGAGCTACGAGCCACGGCAAGGGCCCGCCATATGCTTTAAAAATAAAACATTTACGAGTATCCCTTTCAGACCCAGCTGAATCGATTGTGCGATGTGAGTTCATATGTCGCAATATATATAAAAACATAATTTTTTCCTAAAACCTGGAAAGCAGGGGCAACGAGTGCTTGTTTTTGTCGTTCTGTGTAAAAATAAAAACGAAAGCAGTAAAAAATAAAAGAACACAGCTTTAGTTTAATTGAGTCTTTCAACAAGTGTAGACATGCGTTCACAAGGTGAGTGTCCTTGTTAAAGAATTTGGGAATAACCTTTAAATTTAACAAGTGGTGACTTACAATGAATGTTTGCAACAATTCTGATGAACAGTATCAGTAAGTAACAATCATTATATGTGACGCTCAAAATAGAAAGGGACCTAAGGGTAAAAACCAGTCTTGTTCAGGAGAGCCATTTTAAGATTTAAATACGTGTATCTTTGGGGTACCACCACTTTCACAAAACGCGCATATCTCTGGGAGGGAACACTTTTGGGGCATGGGATCGGTCTCATTTGATGCTCAGATGTTGTCCACATCACCCTTAGGGCCCTTCTCTATGCGCTGTCACATATGTTTAAGAAACTACAGATACCACAATCTATGATTATAAGTTTTGAATTTTACTTAAACATTTTTTTATTTGAATTTTTTTATTCTTGTTTTCTATTCAGTATTTTTGTTATCCTTTCCGATGGTATAGTATACATTTATTAGAAATGTTGATGGCTTCTTGCTTTTAAATCAATTTTCAAATTTAAAGCCTTCATGCGGCAAAACTAGGCCGTGGCCATTTATGACCACTTGATTTCTAAAAAGGTTAAACCTTCCTCTTTCTAACGACATATAGCTCATCTTTCTGGCGGTGTGCCAGCGCCCTCTACAAATAAAAATATAGGGTAATATTATTGTACTATAGCTGTGCCATCTATTGTTATTTTACAAAACTAATTATAGATTAATTTAGAGTGATTCAATGTCTTTCAATAAAGATCACAAAAAAAATAAAAAAAATAAATCGGAGAGGGTGAGGTGAGGTTGGACCACTTGCTGTAATACTGTGGTGAGCATTATATATAGGGTGATCCATCTAGAGGTATTTATTCAGAACAAAAAAAATATAAAAATAGATTTATTTAGAGTGATTCAATATCTTTCAATAAAGAACACAAAAAATAACTACAAAATCGGATAGGTTGAGGTTAGACCACTTGCTATAATACTGTGGAGATCATCATATATAGGGTGTTCCATTTAGAGGTATTTATTCAGAACAAAAAAATATAAAAATTGTGGAATCTTTATTGGTAACTGTGGAATCTTTATTGGTAATTAGAAAGGACATTTTATGGCAGTTACACACTTGATTTGAATTATTATATTTTTTTGTTCTGAAAAATACCTCTGGTACAATGCAAGAGGTGCTATTATACCCAGAGAAAACCACGGTTTGGTGCGGTTTATAAGTCGGTGGAATCATCGGTGCATATTTTTTCAGAAATGATGATGGTCGGAACGTAACCGTGAATGGTGCGCCATGATATCGATCTTTATGATACCAGAAATTGAAGCACGTAATCTTGACAACACTTGGTTTCAACAGGAAACCACTTGCCATACAGCTGCTCAAACAATGGCTCTATTGAGAGGTCATTTCGAAAAGTAGGTAATTTCACGTTTTGGACAGGTGAGTTGGCCGCCTAGATCGAGTGTTATCACACTTGTAGACATTTTTCTTTGGGGTTACGTAAAGTCCAAAGTTTGTGCTGGCAGGTTTTGGAAGCCAACATTACGATTGTCATTAAAGCCATACCGGTCGAAATGCTCGAACGAGTCATCCAAAATTGGAACCCTCAGAATAGAAACCCTGAGGCGTAGTTGCGGCCAACTTTTGAAGGAAATTATATTCAAAAAATAAATGCCATAAAATGTCCTTTCAAATTACCAATAAAGATTCCATAAAGATTGAATTTTTATATTTTTTTGTTCTGAAAAAATACCTCTAGATGGATCACCCTCTATTATCGGCAAATTATATTGACGAATTACGACAGTATGGGGTCAGGCGGTTTTAATCGATTCAATCTTTGTAAGCCTGTTATATTATTTAGGTTGACTAATTCCGGATTCACGTGGACCCTTAGCCTTTCATGTTTTATGGCAACGCTTTTTAGTTCCTCTTCAACCGTTGTTATACCCAGATCTCTCTGAAAGTCTTTGTTTCTGACATACCATGGCGCGTTGACTATACTTCTAACGACTTTGTTCTGGAATGTTTGGATAGGTTTTATGTTTTTCTTGCAGGTACATCCCCATCACTATTGTTTGAAGAAGGTATTTGAACTTCATCTATGTATATTGGAGTATTTTGTAAACATTTATTTTTAAAGGTGATATGGACGGATTTTGTGTTATTTAGTTTTATCCGCCTTTCTTTAGTGCATCGAGAAATAAGGTTGACCGCGTATTGAAGATGGTTGTTAGCTTGTATCTCTGTATCTGCAACTGTAAGAATTGCTGTATCATCCGCAAAGGTTGCAATGACTGAATTTGTGGTTTGAGGTATATCATGTGTGTACGTATAACAGATATAATATTGGGCCCAAGATACTTCCTTGTGGAACTCCAGATTTTATTTCTACCATGTTCGAATAAGCGTCTTCTACCTTTACTCTAAAAAATCGGCCCTTTAAGTACGATCCGGAAATTTTTCTTACTAGGCCCGCATGCCATACTTTATCAAAAGCCAGTGATGCATCCAGGAAAGCAGCGGAACATATTTTCTTTCTTCACGATTATTTTAGTTATTCTATGAACCTAGTCAATAGTAGAATGATTGTTTCTAAATCCGAACTCATGAGTTAAGATTATATTGTTTCGCTCTGTTATAGGTTTAATTCTTCTCAAGAATATTTTTCGAACAATTTCGACATTATGGGTAAAAGAGAAATTGGCCTGTAAAATGTCTATTCTGCTGCTGATTTCCCTGGCTTTTGAATCATCAAAATTTCAGCTGTTTTCCAAAGGTAAGGTACATGTTTCATTTTAAAGCAGGCATTAAATAACTGCGTTATTCGTATTATATTTTCATCGTGAGAGAAAACGTTTCGAAAATGATTCGAGAATAGTTCTACCTTTTGTTCGTTGGTTTTGGCCCAAGCTGAATCATTCTTCCTGACTGGAGGATTTCGTGTATTCGGACGTTTTATATTTTTTGTTTTTTTTTTTCACAAAGAGTAATCGGTTGCTTTATCATTGGACAGTTTTATTATTTTTTTATTGAGAGCAGAATTCTTGCATTGTTTAATTTGTGTGCTGAGTTCGTACTTATATTATTAAGGCGAGTTTTGTCTGCTGGATACCTCGTGTGTTGCCATATCTTGCGAAGTCTACGATTTAATATATAATAAAATTTTGTTTCCGATATATATATATATATATATATATATATATATATATATATATATATATATATATATATATATATATATATATATATATATATATATATATATATATATATATATATATATATATATATATATATATATATATATATATATATATATATATATATATATATATATATATATATATATATATATATATATATATATATATATATATATATATATATATATATATATATATATATATATATATATATATATATATATATATATATATATATATATATATATATATATATATATATATATATATATATATATATATATATATATATATATATATATATATATATATATATATATATATACATATATATATATATATATATATATATATATATATATATATATATATATATATATATATATATATATATATATATATATATATATATATATATATATATATATATATATATATATATATATATATATATATATATATATATATATATATATTTATATATATATATATATATATATATATATATATATATATATATATATCCTTCTGATATCGGAAACAAAATTTTATTAAATCGTAGACTTCGCAAGATATGGCAACACACGAGGTATCCAGCAGACAAAACTCGCCTTAATAATATAAGTACGAACTCAGCACACAAATTGCCATATCTTGCGAAGTCTACGATTTAATAAAATTTTGTTTCCGATATCAGAAGGATATATATATATATATATATATATATATATATATATATATATATATATATATATATATATATATATATATATATATATATATATATATATATATATATATATATATATATATATATATATATATATATATACATATATATATATACATATATATATATATATATATATATATACATATATATATATATATATATATATATATATATATATATATATATATATATATATATATATACCAAGCTGCTGATTGGATCATTCTTGTAAGACGTTCGATTCCTACATCAATATAATCTGTATCTAGTGGAAGAAATGGAGGCGGATCTTAGAAAAATCGGAGAATGATCTGAATTCATATCATACCCATCTTGATGTTGATATATGTTTGACAAGGAAAAAATCAATTTGGTCTGGCTGCTTATTAATATCAGGTGGCCAATAGGTCGGGCTGCCGGTAGAGACTATTTCGTATCCTGTGTCCCTAGCCGCTCTATGCAGTTCTCTTCCTTTTGTAGTTGTTAGGCGAGATCCCCAGCCAATGTGTTTAGCATTTAAGTCACCTTCGATGATAAACCTTGTGTTGTGCATTTCTATTAGATGTTTCTATTGATTGCACTTAATTTGATGCCGCGAGGGGCTATACATGGAAGTAATCCAAAGGTATTCTGTTTCAGCGTACAATCTTATGGTTGCCTGAAATTCGTGAGTTTGTAACTTTTCTTCTTCGTTATGTTTGAGATTTGTTCTGACAATTACAGAGCTGTCTCCTCGTGCAGTATTATTCGGGTGGATGGTGTGGTATGTTTCATTGTTTTGGAATTTTATGTTGCAAGAGATCATTTTTCAAGACGACTTAAGCGGAACTCAATGGTTTTGAAAAATTGTTGTTACTCCCAATGCCGTTGAAGGATTTGAGATAACACATTGTTAGAATTATCTGGCGTTTTTTGTGATATCTGCATACGACGGACCTTGTGAAACGTTGATTCTAGACACAGATGGGTTAAATGTTTTATTTTTTGCATTCTCCCGTTTATTGGGATAGCTGGTTGTAGAAATTTTATTCTGTTTTAGTCTTGGTTGCGCAATTTCTGTAGCTCTTTTGTTACTAGGCATCAACGACAAGATGCTGGATGTTGTTTTCTGCAGTTGGCACATTTGGGATGTTCAAATTTCTTACTGCACCAGATCGAACTATGTTTTCAGGCGAATTTAACACATCTTAATGGTTTATTAAATTTTTATATGGCCAAATTCCTGGCACTTCTTACATTGTGGTAAGATTTTTTGTTGCTATATTGGTTCAATGACAACAATGGTATCAAGAATATGTTTTATTTTATATATTTTGGAGATATCCTTGGAGGAATCAAAAGAAATTATAAACATATCGAGAGGTGTTTTAGTTTTAAATATCAATTTATTTGTAGCCTCGAGTGCATTAAAGCCTTGAGATTTTAGATCACCGACGAGTTCGGTAAGATCGCACGTATGATGCAAGTTTTAAACCATTACTTTAATTAGCCTTGTGTTTTAATTTTAATAACTATGCCATGAATTTCCACAAACAGACAAGTGTTTCGAAAGATCTCTGTAATCTTCGGAAAAGAAAGTGTTTATTTTGTAGGTTTCACTGCTCAGCATTTTTATCAATACAAAACCTTTAACAATACTTTTTATTTCTTTATGAAATTATTGACAGTTGTTGACTCCAGATACCATAATTGGCGGTGGTTTGTTCACTTCTTTCAGGATTTTGTTCACTTCTTTGAGGATTTACATAACTTTTTTTTATTGATTTGTTCTTGTGCATCGGTTTGTCGACTTTAAGACGAGAATTCCGGTGTATTATTGACTTTTTTAAGTTTTTCCCTATTTCTATTTAAACTCCACTCAGTTTAAAGAGCAAGTTCTACTTCGTCCGTTTCATACTGAAAATTTTATCTTTCTGGTACTTTTGATATTTCGATTTGGTTAACCTCATCAGTTAAATCCTGCGTATTCGAAGAATAACTTATTGAGGCGGACCCTTTTTTATTTTTTTCTTTCTTTTTGTAGAATCCAGTTGGTTCTTTTGATAATTTATCGTCTTTTTGTTTTAAATTTACACTTTTTTCATTAAACTATTCTTTTAATTTTTCGTTTTCTTTTTTGAATTGTAAGAATCATTCTTTTAACGTAATGATCCTTTCATTTAGCTGCGAGTTAGCTCTTTCGAGATCTTTTATTTTATTCACTCTCAATGAGCTTAAAATATTGCGAGGAGAGTCCGTAGCCAAAATTCATCATTGTTTCTCTGAAACGTCGGTTAATTTAAAAAACGTCAATGCCCCTGTGGCAACACTATTCCTTTTTGTGCATTCAAAAAATTTGTAACATGAACATTATTGGTTTAGTTTAGCTGTTGAAGTGGGTAAAGATTGTATTAACTCTTCGCTCCTTAAAATCTAACGCCCTCGTTTGAAAAATTTTTACTTGAATTTTAAATAATGTGTTTTTTGTTCTTAACTCCCAATTCTGTTCAAGTTACCTTCGCTTTTATTTTAGTCCTTATTTTTCACAATGTTGCCATGAGGATTATGGCCAGGATTATTAATAAACTTATGTTTACCGTTGTTCTAATTGTGTTATCCCTTTTAATCATATCAATATAATTGGTATAATGCGGACTTACATGAGAGACCTAGTTTGCAGTGCATGTCTGACTTCCTTTTTTAATGTGGAATTTTATTAGAAATGATAATTTTATTATCATCGATTGTTATACTGCCACTGAAATCATTTAGCAGCAAACCCCTGGTTTAAGCTCATCGTTTTGATTGGCATTGATACTTGTACAGTAAATTTTTGATACAATTTTCATTTCTTAAGTTAACTAAATTTTTTGGTTATAAATTGTTTTTTTTTTTTAATTAGTTACACATATTCAAGATTCCGTACATTGCTGTTTCACCTTATGTGTGATATTTTTAAATTTTATTTGTAATTAATACATTTTGTTTCTTTATTGGTCTTATTTTTATACATTCACATGTGTTGTTTTTTGTAATAGGCAAGTTTAAAACATAAACAATAGTCGTTCCACTACTGGCTACCCTAACATTACTAAACTCTAATTTCTCTTCAATGTTTGTGTATGGAATTTTATCATGTTTCATAATTTTCAAATTAGATAGAATAAAAGAATTAACAATATTGGATTTTGCCCAATGTAATGCATACTCAATATTTGTTAGCCCCTCTTTGATAAATTCCAATTTAAATTTATTCTTAAGCTGAACTTGCTGTCGATTTATTTCTCTTTACAATGTCATTCATTTTAACATCAATCTTGTCTATTTATAACCGCTTGTTGTTATTACTAACAATTAGATTCCCGATATTCTCATTAATTATTTCAAGGTCACGATAATCCGGTGTACCAGCAATCTATTTAAATGTTGTTCCGAAGAAATCCAAGGACATTTTCTTGATAGTCCTAGGATGTAATTTATTAATCAAAGCCTGAATTTGGTATATTTCGCATGCAAGATATGGATATAGGGGATTCTTCTTCGCAACTTTACTTACGAAACATCACCTGGAGAATACTCCCTTTCAAAATGGGACTTCTCATTTTTAAAATGGGACTTCTCATCTTTACTTAATATTAAAATGTCGACTATGTAAACATAGCAAATTTTTCCAATATGTTCACGATGGATATCATCTACTGCTCTCTGGAATATCGATGGAACATTTTTCAGTCCCAAAGGAAGTCTCTCAAATTCATACTTTCCATTATTTATAGAGAAAACTGTTTTCTCAATATCTGATTCCTTTAGTAAAATTTGGTGAAAACCACTCTTAAGATCAACAACAGAAAATAACATATTTTTTCCCTGAGAAATTATATTATGTTTATGGTGATCTTGATGGTCTTATTATACCGTTAGCTAACAAACTAGCTATTTTCTTCTCGACAAATTCCCGCATAGTTAAAGGATATTGATATGATTTTGAATACAGATGTGTATCCGTCTTCGTCAAAATTTCTCCTACTACATTCGTGGCAAAAGTAGGCTCTTCATCGGGGCAGAAAATAAGGATGAGTGATATCGTGTCAGTGTCAATAGTGCATTCCTCTGTGATGGAGTCATTTGTTCTGTCCCAATATCTATGACATAATCTCTGTTTAATCTTCATTTTAATGCTGCCCTTGATCGAAAGTGTGTTAGTGGCGGTATCTATTACAGCGGATAGCTCTCTTAGACTGGCATAACCAAGAATACCGTCCAATGTTTTCAAAGAAGATATGATAAAGAATTTTAACTTGTAGTCCTTAAGTCTGAGCAGACTAATTATGGTATGGTGAGTAACTTGTACATTCCCCCTAAAGAATTTGCTAAACATGGTCTGTCGTTAGCAATTTCGTTCCTATCGTATCTAAGTTTTTGAAACTTCTTACTTGATCGCGTGTCTACTCGTAACCTAAATATCTCGCCATTGCCTGTCTTACACTCAATGTAAGGCAGCTAGGCTAAAAAAATTAATACAAGTATTCTCCAAATTTTCATCTAGATTCTGATTAGCATCAGATTCTGTAATGTCCCAAGGCGCCTCCCAGTAAGCATTGCCATCATAGTCATTCAGTTCGTATTCGGTTTGATCTAGATCAGAATGCAATTGATAATTTATATGATAATTCCTTTGCATCTTGTTCGGAACCTGCAGAGAGAAATTCGACTGTATTATTAACAGGTGGTACTTGGTGGGAGCAGTGTTGTATTTCATATGACTACGAGGAAGTTGGAAAAGTCACGGAATTATTGATCTGCCCTCGTAGTTGTTGTGTTGTCGTTATTGAAGTGGAATGCTTGCATGGCATTCTGGAGAACATAATTATAGTTCTTTGCGAAATCATATGAAATAAAGAATACACCAGACTACAAATGTATCTTCAAATCTTTGAACTTAAAAGTCATGGGTTCCCCTGTACACATTTCTTCCACAAAATCATCCACATATAAATTCATTGTTTTCAAAGTGCATCTTTAAGACTGAAGCCAAGAATCAAATTTGACCTCCTGAATACACTCTCGATCAAAAGACTACATTAAATTCTGGTTGCATTAGGACACATTGTCAATTTAAGGCAATCCAATTGTCTTCATAATGGCAATAAATAGACGAAGAAAAAAGTATGGCAGGGGTAACAATATTCGAAGAGCATCATACTATTGTAGCTTATATTGTTGTGGCATTATCAAACAATAGTATTGTTCATACACACCCATACTATGATCCCCAAAATTTTTTGAAGGATTGGGTAAGTTTTCATTCAACAACAGACCTTTTTAAAGCAAATTATGTAAAAATACATTAAACTTATAATAATAGGAGTGATTTATTTAACAAAAGAAAAAATCATTTATTAAAAATATTTCAGTTATACTAATCCAAAGTAGTTTGTTTAGAAAAAATTTAATTTACATATAAATAGAACTATTATTGCGTAAGATTCGTAACAACACGAGTAACATTGTCAAATTAAAAAAATACGATTTTACTGGTGTGATTGCCGTAATCATATTACTGTTAACATAAAATCCAAAAAAAACAATACTTTTTCGCACCTCCCATATATATATTGTTGTTACAACCATATTAATATTGCCGCAATCTTACTATTACGAAAATGAAAACAATACTATACAATACTATGGTTACGACGACCGTACTTTCATTGCAGAGAACATACTATTGTTGCCGTGATCTTTCTTTAATGAATTAGTCTAAAATCTTTTCTTAGGGTCAAGAAGGGCTCATTGCGGGTTACCTGCATGTTACATAATAAAGTACCAATGGGGGTTGACAAAATGTTAATTTTTACCTTTTAAACATAATATTAAAATAAACTACCTGTTAACTTCTTCATCTCCGCTTAATATTTGACGTTAGTGTCACACAATTTCGAAGAATATCCATACATTACTCCCACCTCATTCAACAATTTGTCTATGATATTTTGACAATAAAAATCACATTCAATATTACGTGCGCTCAAAACTACCTATAAGATTGCGAAAAAATCCACAAGGATAAAATTCTTAGAATTGCAAAATTTTCAATATTAAAATTAAAAGGGAATTTAAAAATAAATTTATCAACATTTCTCTTTAAAATCAGTGTTTTTATGTCTGAGATGGACATTAGAGCGTACCACCTCACAGTTAAAAATTCTCCGTACACCTTCAAATACGAAGTATTATTGCAAGGTAGCTTCGAAATTTTTTTGTTTTTTTTTTTGTCGAACGTAGGGGTCGCGCTTTTACATTTTTCTTTTTATCTTCTGCATTTACAGCCAGATCTTAATGTGTGATACATCGATGTATTTTCTGTTTTTGAAGTAACTGCCCTCAAGTACCCCTTCTGGTACTTACCGATCATACGAGGGCGACCGCAAAAGTAACTGGTCTAACATAAAAAGAACCGCTTTTTGGAATTATTATTATTTATTTTTCAACATAATCTCCTTCCAACTCAATACACTTCATCAAACGTTTTTCAAGTTTTTTAATTCCATCCGAAAAATAAGATTTTTCAAGACCTTCAAAATTTTCCTCAGTTTCAGCAATAACCTCGCTATTAGCTCCTCGGAATTGGTCCAACGGACGATTTTTTGGGGCAAAGTCAACAAACGCGGCGGATAGCTTTTTCATCTGGAGTTCATCATGTAAAATACTCCAAACTTGTTTTTCGTGTATTTTAGCAATATCAGCAAGTTCTCTGAGCTTTATTCGTCTATCTTTAGTCACTTCATTAAATATTTTTCTAATGTTTTCAATAGTAGTAGCAGTTTTCGGTCTTCCAGAGCGTTGTTTATCTTCCGTACTTGAACGACCGACCCATTTTAAATTGTTGAACCCAGGATTTCACGGTGGAGTATGATGGTGCATTATCACCATGAACAGAATCCAATTCATCTTTGATTAATTGTGGCGTATTACCTTTCATATAAAACTGTTAAATTACCGCACGAAACTCTTTATGTTCCATTTTTCAAAAATTATAAAACTTGTTTACTTCAATCACCTGTAACAAAGAAAATAATCATGGCTTATAAAAGATTGCTTTTAAAAAACAAACAAGTTGCTAGTAAAACAGAAAATGTGCCAGGCCAGTTAGTTTTGTGGTCGCCCTCGTATATCATAAAATTAAAGCTCGAACAAAATCATTAAACTCTTGCTCAGGAAGTATGTCGATAATCCCAGCAGAACTATTTTTAAAAATGTTTTTGACTGTTTTGCCGAATGTAAGGGGATGTCCTTTTGTGTTGTTCTTTGTATCTTCGGTGTTTAGATGTTGAAGTGTGATACATCGATGTTCTTGTCTTGAAAACCAAATTTTCTGTTTTTAAAGTCATTGAACCCAAGAACCTCCTTTTATACTTTTATTTTCTGATATTAGGATGCTACATTAGGGTACATTAGGTGGTGTCTTAATTGGGGTTGCCTGTTGGCTACCTTCTGAGCGTATTTTTTTTTTGATGAATTTAATAATTTGGAACTTACGGCAGTTTGTTTTGCATTGGGAACAAAAAAAGTGGTTATCTGTTCTTACATTCCTCCTTCGTTCAATTTTAATGTTTATTATGAACATTTGACTGCCGTTAAAAATATACTTATAAGAATGAATAAGTCTGATATTATAACACTGGTCGACTTTAACTTATCTTCTGTATCATGGCTTACGTTGCCTGGTTCAGAAGACTATTGTCAAAAATGAATTTGTCTCAGATTAATAATATTCTCAACCAGAATGGGAGGATTCTTGATTTGATTTTGACCAATAAAGTTTTAAGAATGCATTTACTCCGGAGAATAATCAACATCCTACTACATATAGTTTATTTTCAGTAACATTACCAATCACCTAATAACCCTAGAGCCGATGGTATTTCGAATATATTATTGAAAGGCTTCTCTGAGTCCCTTGTCTTACCCTTATCCTCATTATTTCATTCATCATTGAAATTATGGAACTTTCCTGATTTATGGAAAGATCTTACTTGTTTCCACTTCATAAATCTGGTAGTCTGTTGGATGTATCGAACAATAAAGGGATTGCTAAATTATGCGCAACTCCTAAGTTATTTGAAAAAAATATAACAAATTTTGTTTCACATAATGTGGCCCCTATACGAGGGCGACCGCAAAATTAACTGGCCTAACATAAAAAGAACCATTTTTTTGGAATTATTATTATTTATTTTTCAACATAATCTCCTTTCAATTCAATACACTTCATCAAACGTTTTTCAAGTTTTTTTAATTCCATCCGAAAAAAAAGATTTTTCAAGACCTTCAAAATATGCCTCAGTTTCAACAATAACCTCGCTATTGAACGAACATTTTTTTGCCACCGAGAATTTTTTTTAAATTTGGAAACAAGAAATAATTAGATGGAGCTAAATCTGGACTATATGGTGGATGCGGAGCAATTTCAAATCGTAATTCGGCCAGTTTTTGTTGAGTTAAAAATGCAGTGTGTGAAGGAGCATTATATCTTGACTTTTTTTCTAAATGCGGTCGTTTTATCTTGATTTCTTCACTCAACCGATCCAATAATGCACAATAATATTCACTATTTATAGTTTTTTCTTTCTCAAGATAATCAATAAATATTATACCCCTTGCATCCCAAAATACTGTGGCCATTACTTTTCCTGCTGACTTAACAGTTTTCGCCTTCTTGGGACCACTTTTACCAGCTTCTATCCATTGTTTTGACTGTTCTTTGCATTCTGGGATGTAGTGATGGATCCATGTTTCATCAACAGTTATGAATCGGCGCATGAACTCTATTGGATTACGCTGATAAATCGCTAAAAGCTCCTCGGAATTGGTCCAACGGACGATTTTTTGGGGCAAAGTCAACAAACGCGGCACATATATTGCGGATAGCTTTTTCATGTGGAGTTCATCATGTAAAAGACTCCAAACTTGTTTTTCGTGTATTTTAGCAATATCAGCAAGTTCTCTGAGCTTTATTCGTCTATCTTTAGTCACTTCATTAAATATTTTTCTAATGTTTTCAAAAGTAGTAGCAGTTTTCGGTCTTCCAGAGCGTTGTTCATCTTCCGTACTTGAACGACCGACCCATTTTAAATTGTTGAACCCAGGATTTCACGGTGGAGTATGATGGAGCATTATCACCATGAACAGAATCCAATTCATCTTTGATTAATTGTGGCGTATAACCTTTCATATAAAAGTGTTTAATTACCGCACGAAACTCTTTATTTTCCATTTTTCAAAAATTATAAAACTTTTTTACTTCAACCACCTGTTACAAAGAAAATAATCATTAAATATTTCGGGAATTTTGACAGATGGCTTATAAAAGATTGCTTTTAAAAAACAAAAAAAAGTTGCTAGTAAAACAGAAAATGTGCCAGGCCAGTTAGTTTTGTGGTCGCCCTCGAACTCCAACCATGCCAACATGGATCTCGAATGGGTCATTGTACTATTACTACGAGAATTGATATTTATATTTCAGGTCCGGCAATAAAAATACAATAATTTATCATTAGAAATTTTATTGCTTTTCAAAATATTCTCCTTTAAAATCAATACACTTTTGCATGCGCACAAAACAATTTTCGAAGCACTTCCACTCCGATTGAGACACATCCAAAACATGATTTGTGGACGCTTCAATAGCTGCTTCGGGCGATGAAAAACGTTGACCACGCATTTTTTTTCTTGATGTTAGGGATTAAGAAGAAGTGATTGGGTGCCAAATCAGGGCTGTACGGTCGGTGGCTCATCAAATCGACATCTTAAGTGGTCAAATAGCTCATCGTTTCAGCTGATGTGTGAGAGAGCGCATTGTGGTGATGTCTTCTCCTATTACCTTTCCTCATTTCTTCGAACACTTTTGCTAAACAGATAATTGTTTACCACTCAGAATTGACCGTCCTACGTTCCGGCCTTTTTGCTACCTGAAATTGAATCCCGTAGTCTGGACGGTATTTGGTGTCAACGGAACAGTGCCACTTTCCATACAGCTGCTCAAACAATGCATTTATTGAGAGGTCATTTCAAAGAGAAGCTAATTTTACGTATTTGACCGGTGAGTTGGCCGCCTAGATCGTGGATTTCACGAGTTGACACTTTTATTTCTTTTTCTTGGACTTTTTCTCTTTAAAGCCCAAAGACTACGATGACAAACCAGCAAAGATTCAGGTTTCGAAGCCAACATTACGCGTGTCATGAACGCCATACCGGTCGAAACGCTCAAACGAGTCATCCAAAATTGGACCTTCCGAATGGACACGCTGAGACTTAGTCACGGTTAACATTTGAAGGAAATTATATTTCATAAATAAGTGGCATAAAATGTCCTTTCAAATGAACAACAAAGATTCCGCACTTGATTCGAATTTTTGTTTTTTTTTTGGAAAGAATACCTTTTGACAGATCACCCGATATATAAGTCATGGACTCTCAGAGTCCATGACCGATCTCGTTTAAAGTTTGTGTCTAAACTACTATCATATAGGACTAACTATGGTGCAAGTTTTTTACTAATCGGAAGATATCGTTTCTAAGGTTGGGTCACTTAAACCTGCAGGTACGGTATACCACAATTTTTCAATTTCACACAAATTTTTCAAAAGTTGTGCTGTGCGTTACGGTTTACTATATTGGAATTTCGTGGAAATGTCGTGTACCCTACGGTCAATTGATCTATTAATTATTTTGGTGAACAAATTAATGTAAGCTGTTGATCAGGCAATTCATTTGGGCTGCCCGAGACTGATTAAATTGTTGTGAATTCAGATTTATGCACCCTACAAAGGACTTTAATCAGTTTTTGATTGACGGGTTTTGTGTTTGTTCGAATTGTGAATATATGGTTTGTCCAATTATTTCACGTATTCTTTTAAGGATTTGTTTTTTTGTATATTTTATTAGCATTTTTTGAAAGTTATACTGCATTGTCGATCTTTGCATATTTTCGTGTACTAAGCCTTACGTTCCTAGTATTTTTCGATACTTTTGCGAAAATTTGGCTTTCAATTTTCATGTCGATCAACTCTCATACTGTATTCCAAAGAGCCACAATGGCTTTAATTAAGTTCAATTATGTAGACTGCAGATCAACGGCACGAAATAACGTGAAAATTGTGAAATAATAATAAAGCACTCACGAAAAGTGTTAAAATTGTCTAGAGACCTTAAAAGGTATAATGACGGAAGATATTAAAGACGCTGACACAAAGTACGACACGACTTTTTAAGCATTTGTACATTGTTTGTCTTCAATCAACCGACTGCTGGATCAGCTTCGGGCTCCTTCCAAGCCTGTCCCACATGCTTTACTTGAGGTTCCGTTATCGAGGAGGATGCTCCTCCCGCCCCTTCTTCATTTGCTCCATCGGCGAGAAATATCGAATCAATTGTGAATTAACACTCATTCTCGCGGCTTTCTTTCTGCGATGACCGTTAATCAAGTAAATACAGAAAGTTTAGACCCTTTATTCGATTTTTTGTTATTCAGCACCTCTCTAGAATAACTGTGACACTTTATGAACAAAAGTCTGTCTTGTCACCTTGGAGTGTTTTAGATTTTTTTCCCAAGGAAATAATTTAAACACTGGCCTGCCTGCGAGACCTAAAGAGTACAGATTTTGCAAGAAAAAAATCACCTACTAATCCAGTGTCCTCGTTTCAACAAACTTGTTTCTGCTATTAAGCGTCACCAATGTTGCAACAATAAAGCCAAAGATTGCAAAAGCAAATTTTATTGCTCAATCTGCAAGAAACGCCATCACAGCCTGTTGCACGGTGAGTCGTCAAATGGAGAAGGTACGACGACAGTATCCCATTCTCATCATCGTGCGACACGTCCCTGCGATTAAAGACTACATCCCTAGTGTTTTCGAATATTTCTGTCAATTTTCAATTCAAAATATTGCTAGGAGGTGTTAGACATTTGGAAGGTTTTTGTCAACTTATGTATGTGGTCGACTTTTCTGAAAAAAACCTCTAAGAAGCAACGTTTTGCGAGGAACGCCACAGACGAATCACTCACTGCCGAGTTTCCTCGGACGGTACTTTTTGGGGAGTCTTTACAATGAAACGACATCATTTGACATCAAATAGATTACAGGTAGGGCATACATGCCCCAACAACTAGAGTTATTTATGCGTGTTTACCTTATAAGTGTACATTAAAGATATAAGTGGAAGTGTCCACAGCGGGACTTAAACGAAGAACGAATGAATATAGTATTTTGCGCCGACCTATACCGAAATTGGTTGTTTTAACCAATTACACTTTTTGTAGTTTTGACTTTCGTGGTACTTCTGTGTTCATAATTACGCGCACCCTTTTTTATCATTTACACACATATCATGGATCACCCTCTGCCCTTCCGAGTGTCGGCAGCTGCCCGTACCAAGTCTTGGTCGCGCTGGTCCCATATGGTTCTTGGACCTTAGGTGTACCTTCATGTCCTAAATGGTAAAATTAACTTGAGCCCGGGTCTACCCTTGGCTTAACATACCATCTTTGGCTGGTTATTTCTGGATCTTTGCCATTCTAATAAATGTTACTTCTTTAAATCTAGTTGTTTAGTACTACTACTAAACTCTTTCCTTCCGAAAGGTACTGCGTAAGGTCTTCTTGGCCCACTCCCGTTGTGCCATTTGCTACATCGTAGGATTATGTACTTAACGCTAAAAGTCGACTTTTTAACTTTTCGAAATTCGACATTTCGACTTTTTGATATAAAAATGTCCACTTTTTTCTTTAGGGGAATAAAAATCCCATATTTTGAAATAAATAATATATAATTATTGTTTTGAAGCGATCGATTAATATAAATGTATAAACCAATTGATTTAAAAAAGATAATCATTTTTAATTTTTTTTTTTGAAAAATTTGACTCTGAATTTGATTATCACACGGGACAGAAGTGGCAACGAGTGACAAAGTTTTTTTTCGCTACTATTGCAATAAATGGGTACTCGTTTTGGAACACCATTATCAACATTATGACCGTTTTCGCGTCTAGTGCTTACCTTCTTGTCACGGAACTCCCGTATGCTACCCTCTTCTTTAGCCTTGGAACCCATAATCTCCTCGGCCACATCAACATCGAGTTAATGAAATATCTATAGTAATTCGAGAATTTCTCATTTCGGTGTTTATCAGTTCGCCATAAAAAATAATAAAAATAAACTTGTTTTACGACTGAATATAATTTCAGTGTTAGTATACTAACCAAATTTATTAATTGCTCTGGATGAATCTAGAACATTTTTAAAGGCATACGGTTTTAACCTTGGCATACTTTGCCACTACAATACGAAAAAACTTTTATGTATGGTCCTCATGGTTCATGCTTGTAAAAGTATCCTTAAAGCCTTTCCTTCCGAAAAGTGATACGTAGAGTCCTATTGTCCTACTTTATAGTGCCGCTTTCTGCGTGGTACTATTTAGGTCCTTTTGGGCCACTAAGTTAGTAGGAGCAATTTGCAACACCATATTATGTTGTAAGTGTTCGACAATGTTCAGTTCTAACTGCCGACAACGCTGTCACTTGCTCTTATATTGTGCGTTGGGAAATTTCTACTGCCAGCCCAATACGATTTTGTGCAAATATAGCGCAAAGGGTAGTAGGGATTATCCCAAAGTAGTTGCCGCTGCCTCGATATTTATTATAATAATTAAATGTCAACATTATGAACATTATGAATATTTATTTACAAGAAACTAAAACGGTTTAGCATGCTGTCGGAAATACTTTTAGATGCAAGCAGGGATGACTGGACTCTTCCCGTGAACGCTACGTCACCATTGGCAGACTCCAACCAACGAATATGCTCTAACCATGATCAGTAGCCTTACACAACTACGCATTCAATAACACAATAACCACAATTACCTTCGCACAGCTTTGTTTTCGTCGGCTTATTAAACAATTTTTAGTTTCGACATATTTCCAGTTTGTTTAAAACCTTATGGAATATAGACAGAATAAGTTCCGCGGAAAATATTAAGGAGAAATCATTTAAATCACATAGCGAGTTAAAATCAGCATACATTTTACGAAATCAAAGTGTAGAAACTAATGGTATCGCGAAGGTCTAAATGCGACGTTAATCGAAATTCTTGGTATCAAAATTCCGAAGCCACAAAATAAAATAATTTGGTAATAAAGCTAACCAAACAGGGATGGTAATCATTTCAGATCTTAAGTTTTTCGGTTAAGGGTTTAAAAGTGGGTTTTAGGTACTCTTCAACCGCTGTGATTGTTTGCTTCAGTCGTTCGAAAATCATAGGACAGAAATATTTATTGATTTAAATTAGTTTTATTAAACAAATATGTAATTTTAACTGATGTATGTACAAAAAAAAAATAAAAAATAGTTAGGTACATTTATACATACATAAAATATTACGTTACAGGCATACAGAAGCGAATTTATGTAAAAAATAGGTTTCGATGTATCAATTTTGTACTATGAACCGAACCAAGTTTTTTTTTTTATTTTTTTTTTTGTATTTGGTTCAGTTCACAGTTGGTTCGGTTTAAAACCAGCTCGGTTTGCATTCGTCTTAACAAATAAACAAAATTTCCTTATTTACACGATAGTTGTCTGCTAGTGGTAAAAACCCTAATGTCCTATTCAAACCTCTGTAAGTTTGTAACCCTGTAGGAAATGTCTATAGTAAAACTGGACTGATTCACTATTGACAGTCACCAGTACTACTGGCCAATTATACCCCAGGCAATGCTTTATGCTATAGACATTTAACATATGGGCTTTTCCATGGTGTCGTACGGGGCAGTCGTACGCAGTTCAAGTGAAAAATAATAATAAAACGGATCTTTATTTTGATAATGGTCTTAACGTGTAACTCTTAGTAATCTATAAGGGTGCTAAGTGTAAAATGAAACAAAGTGTTCTTTACATAAATGTTCTGTTGAGTAGATTTATTCTGACTCAAGTTGTAGAAGAGTTATGAGGTTTTCTCCTGGTGAGTATTTATTTTATACTTAAGATTAAAGAAGATTTGTAAGGTCTTCTTCGGTCTAGTAATGGTTTCATACTAATTTGAAATATGTTCGCTTAGGACTATATATACAAAAATTCTTATCAGGCGAACCACGTTGGTTTACAATTTTTAAGGCAGAAATCAATGCACGCATCGCAGGCCGTTATCGCCCTGTGCGTGCATTTCATCGATCGTTCGTTGCATTGTACGTTTTATTACATTATGCGAGCATAAATAGAATTTTATTGACGACGGACAATAAAAGGCACAAATTCGACGCGTCTTCCCGCTGCACTTGAAAATGCATTGGGAATCCAACATACCCCAACACAATATAAAACGTGTTCACTTTGAAAATTCTGCCAGGCGAAAAAAGTACATAGGGTATTTTTAACTTAAATCTATTATTAGTATAAGTGGACTGTATATTGCTAAAACTATCTACCAGCGGTCGCTGTATTCTACAATGTTTAATAGCTATAAAATCTAGATTTACTATTACAATACTATTTTATATTAGTGATTGTAGCACCATAAAACTGGATTCTATAAAGTTGGGCGCCTTCCGAATCACCGAGTTGTTTTCCGCAGTGCATTCCAGCTCAGATGTCCACCTCTCTTGTTGGATAGTCGGACAACCTTAAATTCTTCTGTTGCCGTTATCATTTGCCGTCTTTGGTGTGTTTTGAGACTGCCTGCATCGGCAGCCTTCAATTTTGTGTCGTAATAAATTCAGGTACAATGAAACGACATCATTTGACATCAAATAGATTACAGGTAGGGCATACATGCCCCAACAACTAGAGTTATTTATGCGTGTTTACCTTATAAGTGTACATTAAAGATATAAGTGGAAGTGTCCACAGCGGGACTTAAACGAAGAACGAATGAATATAGTATTTTGCGCCGACCTATACCGAAATTGGTTGTTTTAACCAATTACACTTTTTGTAGTTTTGACTTTCGTGGTACTTCTGTGTTCATAATTACGCGCACCCTTTTTTATCATTTACACACATATCATGGATCACCCTCTGCCCTTCCGAGTGTCGGCAGCTGCCCGTACCAAGTCTTGGTCGCGCTGGTCCCATATGGTTCTTGGACCTTAGGTGTACCTTCATGTCGTAAAGGGTAAAATTAACTTGAGCCCGGGTCTACCCTTGGCTTAACATACCATCTTTGGCTGGTTATTTCTGGATCTTTGCCATTCTAATAAATGTTACTTCTTTAAATCTAGTTGTTTAGTACTACTACTAAACTCTTTCCTTCCGAAAGGTACTGCGTAAGGTCTTCTTGGCCCACTCCCGTTGTGCCATTTGCTACATCGTAGGATTATGTACTTAACGCTAAAAGTCGACTTTTTAACTTTTCGAAATTCGACATTTCGACTTTTTGATATAAAAATGTCCACTTTTTTCTTTAGGGGAATAAAAATCCCATATTTTGAAATAAATAATATATAATTATTGTTTTGAAGCGATCGATTAATATAAATGTATAAACCAATTGATTTAAAAAAGATAATCATTTTTAATTTTTTTTTTGAAAAATTTGACTCTGAATTTGATTATCACACGGGACAGAAGTGGCAACGAGTGACAAAGTTTTTTTTCGCTACTATTGCAATAAATGGGTACTCGTTTTGGAACACCATTATCAACATTATGACCGTTTTCGCGTCTAGTGCTTACCTTCTTGTCACGGAACTCCCGTATGCTACCCTCTTCTTTAGCCTTGGAACCCATAATCTCCTCGGCCACATCAACATCGAGTTAATGAAATATCTATAGTAATTCGAGAATTTCTCATTTCGGTGTTTATCAGTTCGCCATAAAAAATAATAAAAATAAACTTGTTTTACGACTGAATATAATTTCAGTGTTAGTATACTAACCAAATTTATTAATTGCTCTGGATGAATCTAGAACATTTTTAAAGGCATACGGTTTTAACCTTGGCATACTTTGCCACTACAATACGAAAAAACTTGTATGTATGGTCCTCATGGTTCATGCTTGTAAAAGTATCCTTAAAGCCTTTCCTTCCGAAAAGTGATACGTAGAGTCCTATTGTCCTACTTTATAGTGCCGCTTTCTGCGTGGTACTATTTAGGTCCTTTTGGGCCACTAAGTTAGTAGGAGCAATTTGCAACACCATATTATGTTGTAAGTGTTCGACAATGTTCAGTTCTAACTGCCGACAACGCTGTCACTTGCTCTTATATTGTGCGTTGGGAAATTTCTACTGCCAGCCCAATACGATTTTGTGCAAATATAGCGCAAAGGGTAGTAGGGATTATCCCAAAGTAGTTGCCGCTGCCTCGATATTTATTATAATAATTAAATGTCAACATTATGAACATTATGAATATTTATTTACAAGAAACTAAAACGGTTTAGCATGCTGTCGGAAATACTTTTAGATGCAAGCAGGGATGACTGGACTCTTCCCGTGAACGCTACGTCACCATTGGCAGACTCCAACCAACGAATATGCTTTAACCATGATCAGTAGCCTTACACAACTACGCATTCAATAACACAATAACCACAATTACCTTCGCACAGCTTTGTTTTCGTCGGCTTATTAAACAATTTTTAGTTTCGACATATTTCCAGTTTGTTTAAAACCTTATGGAATATAGACAGAATAAGTTCCGCGGAAAATGTTAAGGAGAAATCATTTAAATCACATAGCGAGTTAAAATCAGCATACATTTTACGAAATCAAAGTGTAGAAACTAATGGTATCGCGAAGGTCTAAATGCGACGTTAATCGAAATTCTTGGTATCAAAATTCCGAAGCCACAAAATAAAATAATTTGGTAATAAAGCTAACCAAACAGGGATGGTAATCATTTCAGATCTTAAGTTTTTCGGTTAAGGGTTTAAAAGTGGGTTTTAGGTACTCTTCAACCGCTGTGATTGTTTGCTTCAGTCGTTCGAAAATCATAGGACAGAAATATTTATTGATATAAATTAGTTTTATTAAACAAATATGTAATTTTAACTGATGTATGTACAAAAAAAAACTAAAAAATAGTTAGGTACATTTATACATACATAAAATATTACGTTACAGGCATACAGAAGCGAATTTATGTAAAAAATAGGTTTCGATGTATCAATTTTGTACTATGAACCGAACCAAGTTTTTTTTTTATTTTTTTTTGTATTTGGTTCAGTTCACAGTTGGTTCGGTTTAAAACCAGCTCGGTTTGCATTCGTCTTAACAAATAAACAAAATTTCCTTATTTACACGATAGTTGTCTGCTAGTGGTAAAAACCCTAATGTCCTATTCAAACCTCTGTAAGTTTGTAACCTTGTAGGAAATGTCTATAGTAAAACTGGACTGATTCACTATTGACAGTCACCAGTACTACTGGCCAATTATACCCCAGGCAATGCTTTATGCTATAGACATTTAACATATGGGCTTTTCCATGGTGTCGTACGGGACAGTCGTACGCAGTTCAAGTGAAAAATAATAATAAAACGGATCTTTATTTTGATAATGGTCTTAACGTGTAACTCTTAGTAATCTATAAGGGTGCTAAGTGTAAAATGAAACAAAGTGTTCTTTACATAAATGTTCTGTTGAGTAGATTTATTCTGACTCAAGTTGTAGAAGAGTTATGAGGTTTTCTCCTGGTGAGTATTTATTTTATACTTAAGATTAAAGAAGATTTGTAAGGTCTTCTTCGGTCTAGTAATGGTTTCATACTAATTTGAAATATGTTCGCTTAGGACTATATATACAAAAATTCTTATCAGGCGAACCACGTTGGTTTACAATTTTTAAGGCAGAAATCAATGCACGCATCGCAGGCCGTTATCGCCCTGTGCGTGCATTTCATCGATCGTTCGTTGCATTGTACGTTTTATTACATTATGCGAGCATAAATAGAATTTTATTGACGACGGACAATAAAAGGCACAAATTCGACGCGTCTTCCCGCTGCACTTGAAAATGCATTGGGAATCCAACATACCCCAACACAATATAAAACGTGTTCACTTTGAAAATTCTGCCAGGCGAAAAAAGTACATAGGGTATTTTTAACTTAAATCTATTATTAGTATAAGTGGACTGTATATTGCTGAAACTATCTACCAGCGGTCGCTGTATTCTACAATGTTTAATAGCTATAAAATCTAGATTTACTATTACAATACTATTTTATATTAGTGATTGTAGCACCATAAAACTGGATTCTATAGAGTTGGGCGCCTTCCGAATCACCGTGTTGTTTTCCGCAGTGCATTCCAGCTCAGATGTCCACCTCTCTTGTTGGATAGTCGGACATCCTTAAATTCTTCTGTTGCCGTTATCATTTGCCGTCTTTGGTGTGTTTTGAGACTGCCTGCATCGGCAGCCTTCAATTTTGTGTCGTAATAAATTCAGGTACCAAACTCCTTGCTACACTCGGCATACTTGGGCTGCAATTACTGTAATTGCAGTTTAATCGAATTTAATTCTTCAATAATTTTTAACTCCTGGCGGATCCTGTTGGTCTTTTGACGATGGTGCTTAACATCATTATGCTGCGTTTTAGATATATTGTTGTCCATAACAGGCTGTTTGACGCAGACTGTAAAATGTTTTTTGAATGCGATTTAAGAAATCCTTCTTTGTAGTTTTGGCATTTTTAGTCAAATGTTTCTTTGAGCGATCAGCAGTAATCTGCTTACGAATGCCGCCACCGCATTGATTCATGTCGCCGCCCCCACACTTACCATCTTCTTGAATTTTAAACATTTAAATATAGTATGGTTCTCAGTGACACAGCATCCGCATTAATTTTTATTAGGGTTCCTGCTTGACCAGGCTTTACTTTGAGTTTTTACTTTATTTAAGTTATTGACGGTACTTTTCTGTTCTTTGTAGCATATGGAACTTTGCAGTTGTTCCAAATAGTCCTTCACATCTGACAGCTGTTAAATATCTTTAGCCTTTTTGATTTGAAGGTTGTATTTCTGCAACTCTTCTCTTAAATTTTCGTAGTATAATGTGAGCGAAAATCGGTGATCCACAATTTCCAGTTTATTTTTTATTTATGCTATCTACTCGTATTAACTTGTTTACATCGGTGTCGGAATTTTCCACAAATGTCAAATGTCATTAAACATTTTCCGTTCATTTCCGTAGCGTTTAATTAGAAATTGAAATGCCGCATCATAATTGCCCGGTCCACCGGACAATAAGTAGGCAATCACTGCTCTGGCTTCGCCTTCCAAGCTCATTCGCAGATAGTTAAATTTGATATTATCTATGTTCACTTTGAACACTAAGGTTGATCTTGGGTAATTTTTTATTTTCAAAATTATTGCAAAAATGTATTGATGTTTCTTAAAAATTGTTTTTATTTTACTTAAGTATAAATTATACTTTTCTTTAATTTGATATTAAGCTCGGTCGATCGGGACATGTCGCACGGAACATTTTTTCCATCATGGCATTTATATTGTTTTTGTGGTTTTTTTGACTAATATAAAAAAAGACTTAGTAAAAATCTTTTAAAATCAAAAGAAAAATATAGTGTATTTATTTTGGCATGACAAAAAATTAACAAAATATATGCACGGATATTGCGTAGTATCAAATATAATAATCGAAAAAAACTAAATTTAAATGAAAATATATGGAATAGCAAACTGTTTTTTTTTTAACAAGCAGTTCTAGCTGCTGTTACTTCTTAACCATCGCAGCAAAAGTAGCGCAACTGGGATATACCTGGAATGCTTTTTACTTCTTTCCATTATTCGTCTAAAATGTATAACATGGAATGTTATTAATCTCATCAGATGACATAAAATACATTTTAACCCCATTAAAGTTATTTTGTGTTCAATTATAAAATGACAATGCATCGGGTAAAACAACGTTTTTCGATTTCGTTATCTGCCAAACTTTCCTTTTGGCAACTGCTCCGACTCAATCGACGGGCCCTTTTCATGTGTGCTTGCCAAAAAATACATTCTACTGAGATACAGCCCAATTGTTTTCGGAAAAATCTATTTGAATGGCTAATTCAGTAGGCTTTAAATTGAATTTGGTTCCCTCAAAATACTGTTGCTGAGCTCTTTTCACAAGAAAATGAGTTTTAAATGAGACTATTTTGTCCACAGCATATTAGTTCAGAAAAAGTTTCAACGGCATTGGTTAGAGGTATATGATTATCTATTTTCTGCCATTGCTTCCAGTTAACTTAATCTTGCATATTTGCAAAATATGCCAAAAGAAGAAACTGATGATTCAAATCTGTTAAGCACTTCTTGCAATTGTTTGTCATGCAATTTTCATTATGAATATTGCAGCAAACAGATTTAAGAAAGCGTTCATAGTTGCTGGGAAAAGAAGGTATAATTTTCGTGCAGATTTCCAAAAATAGCCATAATTAGCATGGTACAGGCAGACACACAAATTGTGTGGCATTTTCGCTACTAATTGCATAAGGCGTGGCCGCATACTGAAAAACATTGATTTTCCATTTTTCGTTTGGATAACCCTCTTTATAAAGGGTGGTTAAATTTTAGCGCCGATGTTGATTTTGAATAAAACACATTATTTAGGAAATTACTGTCATTTCATTTTATTATGATAATATCGGTGTGGTTCAATTATGTTTGAAACAAATGGCGGCTGCGACCTCGGCGGCACACCTCCATCCGTTGGTCCAAATTTTTGATGATGCTGAGGCATAATTGAGGTTCTATGTCGTTGATGTGCCGAATAACAGATTAAGATCGCCACGAAGTGAGATAACACGGCCATTGAATTTGTCGCGCAAAAGAGTTTCGTTAGCTGTGTGGCAAGTGGCACCGTCCTGTTGAAACCACATATCGCCCACATCCATATCTTCCGATTCGGGCCATTAAAAGTTCGTTACGATAGCGAACAACATTCACAGTAACTGCCTGACTGCCGCCAGTCGATAAACCACACCAAACAGACTCTTTGTGGGTGCATTGTTTTTTCGACAATAACTCTTGGATTATCATTCGGCCAAATGCTGCAATTCTCATTATTGACGAATCCACTGGGGTGAAAATGTCTGCCTAATTACTGAAGATGATTTTCTTACAAAATTGATCATCCACCGTTGTCATTTCTTGCCACCATTCTTACCATTGATGACGTTCGGTCAAGAGACTAGTTCTAAAGTCAATTGCACCTTTAAGCGTGTAAATGCAAGTCTTTATGCATAATGTTCATCAACGACGAGCGTGAGAGGTGCAATTTTTGGGAACGACGACGAGTTGAGGTGGACGGCTCTTCAGCCACACTCGCGAACAGCAGCAATATTTTCTGCAGTACGAGCACTCACTGATGTTTTCACATCTACAGACCCGGTTTGCTCAAATTTTTGCATGCTTTTTCCGATTGTACGCACATTTGGTGATTAAATTGCACGAAGTGCACGATATGCATTTTGATTCGAACGCCCATTTTCATAGTAAGCCTGAATAACTTTAACGCGTTGCTAGCTTGTGTATCTTTCCATGGTTCAAATTGAGTTAGTCTGAAATTGAGAAATATCAAATGAAATGCAGAAAAAAATTGAATTTTAGGTGTGGTTTACATTCAACATCGGCCCTTAAGATTTAACTACCCTTTACAATTCATATGCTTCACCCACTGTCATCATAAATCGTTTAGCAATTAATTCTCCTTCAATCAAATTGTGCTCTTTCTCGAAGCTTGCATAGTAACGCTCATATAAAATCTTTGATAGAAGTAACTACATTTTTTGAAAATTTTTTTGTTTTGTTCCTTTTGTAAATGTTGCTTATATTTTTTAATCAAAACTTCAATTACCATTGTTTTTTCTGCAAGGATTTTGGCAACTCAAATTTTCTCTCCACCGTTTGTTACTATAAACACCTTTTTTGTAACAAAGGTAGGTTTTGTTTATTATTATTTTTTACTAAAACTATGTTTTTCGTACCTAAATAACAATGAAAGGCAATAATAATTATTATTCATTTGACTCAAATATTCCATATTTTTTTCTGTGCTATTTCTGTTCTTTAGTAGTTTATTGGCTTCTTCATCTAAATCCTGATGTTCCACTTTCCATTGATTGCGAGTACTGGAGATGAACATATCTGGCGTTGCGAATAATATATTAAATAGATCTTCATTTGTGGAATTTCGTGAAATTTTTCTAGTATTGTGCTCTCTATAAAATCTGTAATCCTTGTTTCTTTTTTCCTGAGCCAACTCTGATAGTTCTCCAAGCGATATTTAATGGCATCTTCTCCATGGTTAAGGATTTTGTGAACTGTTGCAGACATTTTTCTCCATGGGTTGTTTGTTGTATATATTTTTGCAGTTTCCTTTGCATAATCTCCAAATTTTCTAGAGTTAATTTCGTCATTGCACCCAAGTACTTCTAGGATTATTTTAAATCTGAAAATAAGGCTTAAGTCCACTCCTGTTATTTCAGATGCTGTTTCTGGATGTGAAAAGAATCTTCTTGCGGTATTGCCTGACCCTTGTTTTGGCTGATCTATAATCAATCCAAATTTCCGATATTCATCATGAACATGTTTCTTTTTTGAACTTTATATTATGACCAAGATCGCAAATCTTGTTATATTTTGCCGATTTTTTTTTGTAATTTAATTGTTTAAAAAACTTTGTTGTAATACAATTTTTTGTGGACTGGCTGCTTTTGCTATCGGCGCACTAATAACAAATGCTTTTTTTCGGTGTCGCGAGGGACATCAAAATATGCAATATCCCGTTAGTTGTTTTTCATTTGAATAGCCTCCTATAATTTCTTATGCGTGTTTTTTAATCCTTTGTACTCTTAAAAGTATTTAAAAGATCAAAAGTCAATGCATAATGTCCCTGATAAAGAACTTTTATCAAAACCAATGAAAAAAATTGCGGTAGCGAGACGTTACGTTTGAAATGGGTAATATGGGTAATAGAGTATGTAAAATTGTTTAACATTAGTTAAATTCGATTGTTACCCTTTTAAAATATGATACAACAGAGTCTTTTTAAAAACTTTTCATTTCGTGGTCACGGTGGACCTTCCGATGGAAATGCCCATATGCTTTTCATTGGGAATCCACTTAAGGCATTGGAACCAGTGGTTCACTACTTTTTTGTCATAATTGTTTATTTAGTAGGGACATAAATACTGTTACAACATTGAACACACCAATTTCAATAGTAGAAATAAACATACCCCGTTAATGTCATATGGGTTTTGAAAGCTAACCTCAATAGCGTTAGTCTGTAACGGGATATTAAAATTGTATGAACTTTCATCATGGAGTGGTCAGATAATCAGAACCGTATCGCTGTAATAGCGCTTTTTAATAGTGAAATGAAAATAAACGATATTTTCCAAACGCTCCGGCCACTTGGGGTTAGCCGCATGTTCGCCTACCGATGCATAAAACTGTTTGAGGAGACTGGAGATGTAAAAGACCGCCACCGGTAGGGCCGCCCACGCTCTGTTCGAACACCGCATGTCGCCAAAGCCGTTAAATCAAGAATTCACAGAAATCCGCTCCGAAAACAGAAAATCATGGCCCGTGAGATGAATATCACACAAAAGTCCATGAGCCGAATCATTAAAAAAGACTTGGGACTTTCAAACGACGTACCGGAAATTTATTGACTGCAGCTTTAAGAAAAATAGGATTGAAAAATGCAAACGTCTTTTGGTGAAGCACGCTGATAACTTGCACAGAAAAATTTTGTTCACCGATGAAAAAATTTTTACCGTTCAGGAAAAATTTAACAAGAAAAATGATAGAGTGTATGCGCGGTCATCTAAGGAAGCATCTGAACTGATCCCAAGGGTGGAAAAGAGTCATCACCCAGCTTCAGTCATGGTTTGGTGGGTGTCTCTTACGATGGGGTCACTGACCTGCGTTTCTGCGAACAAGGAGTCAAAACATCGGCCAAAGTTTACCAAGAAACCGTTTTGGATGCCATGGACTTTCCAGCAGGATTCTGCGCCGGCCCATAAGGTTAAAACGTCCCAGGCCTGGCTTTGAAACAATTTGCCGGCGTTCAATTCCTCTGAAGAATGGCACTCAGGCAGTCCAGATTTGAACCCATTGGATTACAAATTGTGGACGGTTTTAAAGAACAAGGTTTGTCACAAAAGATACCCCAACATTGGATTTCTTGAGACTGCTTTGGATCGGACTGTGGCGAATTTTCCAATGGACGTGATTCGTGCAGCTATTGCCGATTGGCCAGTGCGACTTAAGGCGTGTGTAAAGTCAAAAGGCGGACATTTCGAATAAGTATATTCTTTTTGGATACAATATACAACAATTAATATATTAAAAAATATTTGGTCTGAAAACATTCAGTACTTTTGACTGTTTAGTTTCTATGAACATATGGAGACATTTGAACTAAAGATTCAGTGGTGCATTTTAATTATCGTAGTCAACACTTTCGGCTTTTTTACTAGATGTCCACAATATTCTTGAAAATGTTATAAAAAAAGGTATTTTCTTCAAGGCTGACTTAACCTTTCGTCAATTAGAGTTTATAAAAATCATTATTCTTCTTGGTCAAAGGAGTAGCTTTCGTTTTCAGGTTGTTCCTTATTTTGGCGTATGCTGCGACTAGTTTGCATAAAATATTCAATGTTTTACCAGAATATTGGCTGAAAGTTGATATAACGAAGAAATATGTTGAATTATTAAAAATAAAACCTGGGTTAGCATATTTTTTACCTATCATAGCCGTAAACACATTTTCGTAATCCCGAAATCGCTTTATGCCAAAAAAAGCGAATACATTTGGATACATATTTCGTGTGAATTGAGTAACATGATAGGGGACTGATCTGAAACATCTGCTAAAAGCATGAACCGCTATGGAACTCTGTGACACGTTTTTGATCTTTAATGCCAATATACGATACATACCCATTTTTAAACAAACTTTTATGTGACTTGGCATTTTTGACAGTTATTCACAGCTATTACAATTTTGTTTAATATAAATAAATAACTTATGTTATCAGAACAAGTACAGTATGTAATGGTAAAATACAGGGTGTCCGCCGGGAAGGTATTACCTTGCTGAGGAAAATACTTCAGTGTTCCTTTGGAATGTTGGGTATGACGGAAGGCAGTTGTGGAGAATTGAAACTATTACAAAATTACTATCATAACACATTTGTACTGAACATCCTTCATTAAATTTTTTCTTTTTCACCTAAACGTAGGTTTGTTTTGAAAATGTTTGATTAACATGAATTGAGGGTTCTTGGAAAAAACTCTAAATCTATCGAACGTCCTTCAAAGTAGATGTCGTCTTATTTTATTGTTGCTTAAATTTTACAGGAATATCGGATTAAAAGAAAACCTTATTAGACTCTTTGCAAAAAATTATGCAATCATTGACAAAAGCTTCTACAATGACATCTCCTTTGTAATGCGTGATCCATCTAGAGGTATTTTTTCAAAACAAAATAGAAAAATTCAAATAAAGTGTGGAATCTTTATTGGAAAGGACATTTTATGGCATTTCTTTTTTGAATACAATTTCCTTGAAATTTTGGCCGTTTCCATTCTGAGGGTCCAATTTTGGATGACTCGTTCAAGCATTTTGACCGGTATGGCATAATGTTGGCTTCCAAAACCTGAATCGTAGCTGGTTTGTTGTCTAAAGGTGTGATATCAGTCGATCTAGGCGGCCAACTCACCTGTTCATAACGTGAAATTGGCTGCTTTTCGAAATGACCTCTAAATAGATCCATTGTGTATGGAAAATGGCACCGTCCTGTTGAAACAAAGTGTCGTCAAGATTACGGGCTTCAATTTCAGGTAGCATTGACTTTGCCGTTGGGCCAGAAATGGGCCTCATCACTGAACACAATTTTGGTCGAAAACAGCGATCTTACCGTATCTCACTGAACGCTCCTTTCCATAATACGGTTGCCAATATTTGAAGGAAATTATTTTCAAAAAACAAATGCCATAAAATGTACTTTCAAATTACCAATTAAGATTCCACACTTGATTTGAATTTTTATATTTTTTTTGTTCTGAAAAAAATACCTCTAGATGGATCACCATATACTTTTTTTTTAGTTTTAATATATTTTTGGTTTTTTCTCTTTGCAAAATTTGATGAATCGAAGACGGTTTTCGAACATGTGCAATAGATTATTAAAAAAATCCCGTCTGAACCGAATACAATAGGGAAATTTCCCACAAATAATTTATGTAGATCATTAGCTAACTTTACATTATTTTATAGGTAAATATGCCGTGGATAACTCAGTAGCCTATAAGCGCAATGTAAAGCAAAAATTCATGTGAAGTACAATTAGATGTTTATAGGCGAGGGACTGATAAAATTCAGTCGCCTTCCAATTATGTACTTCATCCAACGACCTACGCGTCCGTGGAAACTTCTTTGGGAAACATTTTCTTAGCTTCAGAAGATATTTTCGGTACATTTGATTTTGGGGTTTTTTCTTCTGCTTTGTTTTTAATGATTCGAATAAGCATTTCTTGTAACTCCTAGATCTATAAGGTGCATACTGTCTAAAGGACAGTGTAGATATTTTCTTAAAGAAAAGTCTGTGTCGGAAATTAAAGTGCAACATTTTCTTAGCTTCAGAAGATATTATTGGTATATTTGCTTTTGGGGTCTTTTCTTCTGTTTTGTTCTTAATGATTCTATGGATCTATAAGGTGCATACTGTCTAAAGTACAGTACGAGTATATAAGTAGATATTTTCTTTAAGAAAAGTCTGCGTCGGAAATTAAAGTGCCACTAGAAGTACTATAAGTAACCACATATACATTTTTTTCGATACTTGTGTGCATTTAGTGCAACCATGTGATGCAGAAGGCCTGGGACAGCCGATGTGTCGCGTGATAAACGGTGGAACACAATATTAGTTTTCTTGTCATTTTAAATGAATCCACCTTCTTCAACAAAATCTATGAAAAATTCTTCAACACAAAATATTTTAACTATATTTAAACGTCATTTTAAATGAATCCACCTTCTTCAACAAAATCTATGAAAAATTCTTCAACACAAAATGTTTTTAACTATCTTTAAACGAATTGGACACAATTGGACTCGCGAACTTTTAATTAATGGGATTCCGTCCATGTTTATATCCAGTTCAATTTAGTTGTAGTTTTTCACAACGCTACTAACTTTTCTTAGCTGAGTTTCCAATCATATGTGGCAATAAGCCGTCAATTAGAAAACTTTTTTAATTGAAATCTCCACAAAATAAATTTTATTAACAATTGTTGCCTCTTGCTCGTAAATTCTTTTTTTATACAAAATGTATAGTTTTTCGCTAGTCTTTTAAAGCTTTTGGATTCACTTAACTTTTTTAAAATAAACTTTAATTTATGAACAGCCACGTGGGTTTTACGCGAAACAAGCTGAAACAATAAAAAAACTAAGACTTTAGATCAGCTGTAAATAATATTTCTAACCAGCAGAGAAGAGACACATCTTCAAACATTTAACACACAAAGCACCTTATGTATAAGTATATATATATATGGGGCATTTCGTGTTGAGTGACCTTTTGGAATCGATATTTTTCGATCAGGGTGAGACTTACACCAAGGTTAGTCCTATTGGATTGTAGTGAAGACACGAACTTTAAACGAAATAGGTGAAGTACTCTGAGTTAGAGGGCGCAACTCTGAGTTAGAGGGCGTAACAAGTGACTTATTACCTATTGTTGCTAGCAAAATTTGTTCAGAGTTTTTAGATAGGTATTTATTCAATCTTTTTAGAAAAAATTTCACTTTTTTTGCAAATCAATTAATTTTACTTGTTTTCCAGAAAAGAAAGATAAGGTCTTTTCCTTTAAGATAATGTTCTCATAGTGGAATGCGATCTTTCTATCTATCAAAAAATGTTTTGTAACACAAAACAACGTTGTTTCAATTTTTAGCATATGTACTATTTAAAACTTTTTCCTTTTTTGTATTTCTTAAACCTTAAATATAAATCACATACTAAGAAACTATACAAATTAAACTTTCCAACGGTATGTAACAGCCTAACTAAAATGTCATACCCTCGAAAATATAATACCCACAATATATATTCACCTGAGGAAAAAACACCCCTTATATTTAAATATTAAAAATTTTGCAATACTGATTATTTTATCCGCCTATGGAAATAATTTGTGGCCTTTATCCGAAATTGTATGACACTTGACTTCAAAAATTGGGTGGAAAACTAATCTATGGGGGTTAACCCCCATAATTTTTATTACGTAACATGCAGTGAACCCACAGTAAGCCCTTCTTGACGCTAATTTTTTAAACACTTAAACACTTCTTCATATACAATAAATTTAGTGTAAAAAAAATAGTGAAAAAAAATTACATTTTTTAGAAAAGAGTACAAAAAGTTTTGATTTTTGAAGTGAATTTTTTTTTATTTTTTCTAAAAAGATTGAATAAATAGCTATCTTAATCACTCTAGACAATAGGTTAAGGTAACATGGCTGCGAGAAAAAACTTTTAGGGCAAAATGTCAAAATTTGAGCCCCTCTAACTCGGCGAGTCCTTGATCGATCTCGTTCAAAGTTTGTGTTTACACTACTATCCAATAGGACTTACCTTGATGCAAGACATCGACTCGTATTAGTTTTTACATCATTAGTTTTTAATAGTGAGCCCGTTGGCATATCACGGTTTACTTCATTTCTATCCGAAGACGATAAATCAGCTGTGTCGAGCTCTTTTATTTTGTTTATTCAATCCTCTATATTTTGTTAGTTCGTGTTGAACGTCTGCGTTGAAAATTGTATACCATTTGCACACCTAACGGCAAATTGTTCTCGAGAGCTTCGGAAATGTTCAGAGCAGTATAACGAGAATGCGGTTCTGCGCATTGTGTCAAGTCTAGCAAACCATAACTGAATATAGATTTAAAAAAAATTATATACAAATTTTAACCAACATATGCCTGCTGTTATGTAAATACTAAATTAATAAATGTATTTTAGTGTATCAAATTCAATTTATGTTCATTCGCTAATTTCCCAACATCATAATTAGTATGAAAGATACGTACATCGGTAAACAATTTTTAAAGCGCACTCGCAATAACATTACAGATTTCGATGAAATTCTTTGACCGGTCCTAAACTGACTAACTTGTTGTACAACCAACGGTGCTGATGCATCATACATTATACATGCATCATCAAATCTGACTTGATTCACTAAACTACATATAAAACTTGCATTCATAGAATAAAAGTGACATTTATTTTATAGGATCGTACGATAAATTCTCAACAGAACAAGTTTTCGGCAAAATTTCTCTTTATGGCGGAGGTCTCAAAACATACAAAAAAAAAATATGCCACTCTAAGAATGACCCAAAAATGACGAAAACAACTCTAAAATTGCTGCTGGATCACCAGGGTACCAAACGTGTCCACCTGATAACATGTAAGTATGCATCATAAAAAAGGGAAATTTCAGCTGACTTTAAGTAATTTCTTTGTTTAAAAGTCCTAAAGTGAAGTTATTGCATTCATTCTTCGTGTGCGTCGCATCTTGTATCGCATTAAACCAGGTGTTGCAGGTTTTGTTTTGTATAACGGTATTCTAAGTAAGGAAATTTTATTATTTTTATGTTTGGCTGAATTACACATCGTAAATGAAGTCGTTGTGTTATAGTCGGAAAATATTTACTACTCCTTGTAGCGTTACATAATCATGTCAATCCCAATTTTTGGATCAAAAATTAAGTTTTATTTATACTGCATAACGATTTGTTTCAATTAGTATAAGCGGTGCCACTGTATTGTCGAAATAAAGTGAATTCGAACGATTTATTAATCCAGCATTGACGTTAGTGTTAGATTCTAAACAGCGATGTAAAAAAGGTTTTCTTAATTGTATTTTCCTTACGTTGAAAATTTAAATTGTCGATCGCGACGATACTAAAAACAAGAAAATATGTTTAGTTTCTAAAATCAATTTCAGATTAGCAAATCTGTCTGAAGTTTAAGTAAAATTTTACTTTATAACGGGGTTTTCAATAGGGACATAACAATTTCGTATGTTTATGTCAACGCACCCTCAAACAGTCGAAGTCAACATTTTCATCACTTACGAGCAACGTTTGAAAATCATTACAAATTACTACCGAAATTCTGAGTCGGTGGTCGTACCGCTCGAAGCCACGAAAATATCGCAGCTGTAAGTGTATCCGTTCAAAATGAGCCAAATCAATGGGTCCACGTCGTTCTCAAGGTTTGAGCACCTCTTAAACCACACTGTGACGTATTTTGAAAAAGATCTTGGCCTTCATCCTTATAGGATCAAACTGACCCAAGAACTAAAGCCACTTGATCATTTGAAAAACCGAAACTTCTCTGACTGGACTCTGGTAAAGAATTTAATCGAAAAGTCATCTTTAGCCATGAAGCTCATTTTTGGCTGAGTGGTTTTGTTAACAAACATAAGTTGCGATATTGGACTGCAACAAACCCACATGTGCTTCAAGAGACACAATTGCATCCGCAAAAAATGACTGTAGTTTTCATACCAGAAGTTAGATTTGGCCGTATTTTTCGTTGATGAATACAATCGTCATGTTAGCACGCGCTACAGTCGATTTACTGAAATTTACCGGTCGAATGGCCACCTCGTTCATGCGATTTAACGCCATTGCTGGCCAACACCTTAGACGAGCTCAGAGACAACATCCAACGCCAAATTGCCAACGTTTCGGTCGAAATGTGTGCAAGAGTTGTGGAAAATTAGGTCCAAAAAATAGAAATAGACCGAAATCAAATTTCATTCTTAAAAGTATTATTAGCACTACACCTGAAATAAATTTGAACTCTATATCTTAAGTATTCTGTGTTTTTTGAATAGCCTCGCACAAAGGTACCAATTGGAGATCCTGCCCACACAAGCTACAAATTAAATCTAATCGTGCTAAAATTTAGCAAGGTACGTTGGACCATATCGGTTCATGTTTTCCTTTAAACCCCATGTAAAGGTGTCTCCGAATATGAGGTTCTGCCAATCCACAAACCATATTATAAAGTACAATCGACCGTGGTCAAATTTTGTTTTGCGCATATATTTTCAATCCTAGAATTACGCATCATATCGGTCTATTTTGGCATACACATAGCTCTAATATGAAAGTCCATACACATTTGAGGTCCTGTCCCAAAAGAGGTCCGGTATTGAATCCGATCTCGCTTAAATTTGTTATAGGGTATTATGTGAATTTTAGTTGTTGTTGTAACAACAAAATATTTTGTTCCAAAGTCCAGTTCGTCTATCTGCTTCTCCAAAGAGATCTTGGGGTCAGCTCAGTAGGCTTGGACGGACAAGTTAAGAAGTGCATCACGTCATGTGGTCCCTGATGGCAGGCGGGAAAAACGTCCGAACTTTGTCAGAAACACTCGCGCTTGCCGATATAGCGTCTTCTCTTCTGGTGAAATCTTCGGAGAATGAACCCCTAGCTAGAGGTGGGTACTGCTGCTGCGACTTCATCAGCGTGAATATCGTTCAGACATGCCTGATAGTTTCGATGATCTTAAGTCTGTCTCTTGTACCGCTGGACATCTCTCAAGATCATGAAGATTGTACTTGATCTGTCTATGCGAAGGTGGTTGGGATGACTACTTCGAAGACACCCAACCACATACTGCGTAGACAAAAAATTGTGTCTGCGCACGGTATGGACCATCGTCTTCTGATGTAGATGGACCTTAGAAAAGACACAATGATATTCTCAGGCCGGCATTCTCGCAAGCTTGCATTTTTTTTCACTGCGTCATTCTCACGTTCGCCGACCACACTGGCGATGCGTAGTTCGCTAAAGACTGACCTATCGCAAAGCGGTGACAACGTGTCATAGTGCACAATGATTCATCTTCTCTTGTTCGTTTTTCGAATTTCTCCGAAGACTTTGGGCAAAAAAATTCCGCTCAAGCGGAACAGTCGCCACATGACCAGTTTTACCGAAGGAACAGGCGACCATTTGCTTAGAAGTGCTTCTTCCACGAACAACTTTCGGTCGTCTTTGAAGACCCACATGGTCGATTGCTATTTTGTTTTGGGCTCATACGCATGATTCGTCACCTGTGACGATCATATAAACTTCCTTTGAAGCACCGCGATCGTATTTTTTCATAATTTCTTTGCACCAATCAACACGAGCCTTTATTTGAGCGATTGTCAAATTGTGCGTGATCTAACGAGAACAAACCTTTTTTAACAGCCAGGTGTTCATGCAATATCGAATGTATGCTGGTGGAAGAAATGCCCAAGAATGACTATATCTCACGTTATGTCACATGACGATCTTGTATTATTAGTTCACGTACGGCATCTGGCATAACGGTCGTCTTTGAGTGAGCGTCGGCCACGATTGAATTCATTAAACTAGTTTTTCAAAGTGCTATAGGATGGTGCTTCATCGCCATACAAAGATCTAAGTTCATCGATGCACTCTTATCGTGATAATCCACGTCGAAAGCTGTGAAAAATGATCGCACAAAAATGTTCAAGATTTAATTCAATTTTTTTTGCCAAATTGATTTTTCAAGTCTCTGTAAACAACACAAATGATGGTCGTACGTCAAAACGTTCTGAGTACGTTTGTGCTAAAAATGTCGAACTTTCCAATAGAAATGTCAGATGGCACCAGGCAACACGTAGTATTGCCTAGGCCAGAAATATATATATATATATATATATATATATATATATATATATATATATATATATATATATATATATATATATATATATATATATATATATATATATAGGCTGGTGCTCCCAAAACATCCTTAGAGCTACTTGGCCGTGTTCAGAGGAGAGCGATGGTGCTGATAGGTGACATATGGGTATCCAACTCAATTGTCTCCCTTGGACATTGTCGGAATGTGTGTTGCGTGTCGCTGTTCTGTCGTTACTTTCGTGGTGTGTGCTCCAGGGACATCCGTCGACTTATTCCTGACGTAAGGCTGTTTGGCAGGTATACACGACTTTCCAGGAATTCACACCCGTTTGTTATCGATTGGCCGATTGACCGCACTATACAATATATATCGAATTCGACTTCCGGCGAAAGTATTTCCTACCAATTACGACATCCAGAAATCCAAGACAAATGTCAATAAATATTACTCCCACTTTCTCCCCTGAACTCCCTTACTTTCCACTCACCACACAATGCACTGCTTAAAAGAGGACATCGCCTGAGCGATGGTTAATTAAAAAACCAACCAAATTTAAGGTGGTTTCATTCCATTTTTACATTTTTGAGAATTCGTTTTCTAATGAGGTGAAATGCTGAATTTAAACCACATTCGAATGGAATTGTGTTCTGTGACAGCCCTGTAAGTAGGCCTAACTATTTTCATATAAATCCCTTTTTGGGGGAATGCTGTTTGCAAATAGCTGACAGTGTTGAATGATTTCAATGCTGACATAGCAAAAGTGTCTTCAGATTAAAGTCTGTAAGATGGGTCTTATGGCTCTCAAAGGATCTGTGCTGCGAGGGACTTCAACTGAAAAAACACAGCACTTTGGGCATACGCCAATGTGCTATTAACATCCCTATATGGCTAATTTTTAAATACATTTTAAACTAAATATTGCATAATGTTGTTGTTGCTAGATAAAATGTACAAGTAGATTTTATTTTGAAGGGTGGAATGTAATGTTTCGATGGTTTGTATACTTTGGCATTTTAATTTAACAAATTGAATATGGATTATTACCGACTCGATGTCTCTTGCTTCTATATTTTAGTAGGAGACATTTTTGTTAAAGGGACAGAGTGTTCTATTAAGAGCTTGAGAACTTAAAATGTTAATACAAGACAGAAATGTTGCTGGAATAAATATATTTTTGTTGCAGCCCGGTAGATAGTTTGATGGCATTTATTTTTAAAAATAATTTCCAGCATACGTCCACCGGGGCTTCGAGTTATATGGTATATTCGATCAGTCCAATTTAAAGTAAAGTAAATAAATCACTATATGCATTAAAAAATATGAACATAATTTAAGGGCCGATCTTGAATGTGAACCACACCTAAACGTTAAGTTTTTTTCTGCATTTCATTTGATATTTCTCAATATCAGACTAACTCAATTTGAACCATGGAATGATACACAAGCGAGCAACTCGTTAAAGTTATTCAGGCTTATTATGAAAATAAAAATCAATTTTCGAAGAAAATCATCTTCATTGATGACATACATGTTTACCTCAGTGGATTCGTCAATAAGCAGAATGCCGCATTTGGGCGAATAAAAATCCAAAAGTGATTGTCGAAAAAACAATGCACCCACAAAGAGTGACTGTTTGGTGCGGTTTATGGGCTGGCGGCATCATCGGGCCGTATTTTTTTAAAATGAGGCCGGTCAGGCAGTTACTGTGAATGGTGCTCGTATCTTTAGATGACTTTATGGCCCGAATTGGAAGATACGGATGTAGACGGTATGTGGTTTCAACCGCACGGTGCCACTTGCCACACGGCTAACGAAACAATGGCTCTTTTGCGCGACAAAATCAATGGACGTGTTATATCACGCCGTGGCGAGGTTAATTGGCCGCCAAGATCATGTGATTTGACACCGTTGGACTTCTTTCTTTTGGGTTATTTGAAGCAAAAGGTGTACGCCGATAAGCCAGCAACAATTCAAGAGCTAAAGGATGAGATAATTTCCTGAATAATTTGTGTTTTATTCAAAATCAACATCGGCCCTTAAAATTTAACCATCCTTTTTTATAGAAAGTCGTGTTTGAACAACCTAAAAATGCAAATACAAAATGTTGAGAATAAAAACCTGATGACAACAAAAATTATTGCTACAAGAATAAAAATAATTTTTAAATAGAGGTGAACATACTTGCCCTAAAATAAAATTAAGATCAATAATGTTCCAAAAATTTGCAGAAATCCAGGACATTAATTTTTTAATTTGTTTATAGAAACACATTAATATCCGGTTATTTACAAAAGCAGGAAATGTACAGCCCAAAAAGTTAACTTCATACGTTGTCCATATATATACCGCAGCGATCGGTAAAAGGCAAACCTAATCATCTCTAACTTCTCCTGTAGTAAATGAAAACAGTAACTTTAAAAACTTTAATGGAAATTTATCTTGTCCAACAGCTTTAGACTTTATTCTTAGGAACGCTTTTTCTAACTCCCACAGACCGGAGTTACGCCGCTGCGACATATCAATATGACTTCGATTGCAAAGGAAATCTTACTACGAATCAATGAGGTGTTGAGTTCATAAACTTTAATGCCACAGTCATACGGTGTAAATACTCCATAACTACTATTTCTAATAAGCTGTTCGTGTGGTGTCAATGGTGGTTTGAATATTGGCTTTAAATGCTGAAAGAGTTGCTGGTTTGTCGGCATAAACCCATAAAATGAAACCCATTGGCGTTAATCGCATGAACAAGGGGATAGTAAACAGTGCCGCTTTTGGAAATTAAGATGTCACCAACTTGAATTTGATTTATACCAAATGTTGATGTTCGGCTGAAAAATTATCAAAATGAACAATTCAGCCAGCCCGATTGCGCAGTCCATTCAACTTAACGACAGCTCTTCCCTTATTTCGAAAAAATTAAGAACCGATGATGCCAATAGCGTGCAACCATTTTAATGGATGTAATGATGATTCGTTTACAACTTCGTTCCAAAAGTTTAGGGATCGTACCAGCTAAGAGTTGGACACGAGTGAGTGAGTACAATTTGAAGCGAACGCCTGAGGAATATTTTTTTTATAAAGGCCCATTTAGTCTCTACGGTTGACGGTGGACGGTAGACGGTTGACTCAATATTGTGCGTTTAGTTACAACGGTAGACGACGGTAAGACAAAACAAAATAAAAACAGCTGATCGAAGAGCGTTTGTACAATATAACAAAATATAATTTGCAATTAGCGTTGTGAAAAAGTGATTGTGTTAAATAAAAATAAAGAAACAATTTTCCTAATGAAAAATAAAAAAAAATCAGTGGTGGCATTTATTGCGTATATGTTTTTGTACCAATATATGCAAAATAAATATAGAAAAACGAGAAAGTGACGGTGGTATGCTCGGCCATTAAACTCTGAAAGGGCATCACAAAATTATTTTAAGAAATATTTTTGTAAAATGAAAGCTATGGACCCGGAACAATTTGTGCTACACACCAGAATGTCAAGGGATTTGTACGACATGTTATTGGCCAGCATAAAGGTGTATATTATTAAACCACATCAGATGATAAATGCCGATGAGCGCTTGTCAATGACATTATTGTAAGTTTTGATTGTGAAACATAAAAATAACATTTAATGTGTATTTCCACAAATTTTTGGCACAAGGCGTGACCATGCAATCGATTGCTTGGAACTACAAAATAGGCAAATCGACAGCGCGGATTATTATTCTGGAAACATGTGAAGCAATTTGGTCTGCACTTTCGCCCTTATATCTAAGTGTACCAACAGAATACGAATATATGGATATAGCGAATGATTTTGCAGACATGTGGAATTTTCCCAATTGTGTAGGCGCGATTGATGGAAAGCACGTAGCTGTGAAGTCCGGAACATTGTACTATAATTACAAGAACTACTTCAGTATTGTTTTGATGGCCATGTGCGATGCAAAATACGCATTCACTGCAGTCAGCATTGGCAGCTATGGCAGTGAAAGTGATGTAAGTTGAATTATACTTTATTTTTGAAATATATTTAAATTCATTCTCTTTAAACAGGCATATTTAGACTTTCACCTTTTGGGCATGCAGTATTGAATGACACATTGCCTTTACCACCTGATGCTCCCTTGCCAAACAGCTTATCCCAAGAAGCAATGCCCTACGTTTTTGTTGCTGATGCAGCTTTTCCACTGTGCAAGCGCATCATGAAACCGATTTCTCCGCGACGTAGTGGCGAATTGCTCTGCTTGGAAGAGAAAATATTTAACTATCGCCTATCAAGAGCGCGGCGCACAATAGAAAATTCGTTTGGAATCCTGACTGCACGCTGGCGCATTCTTCACAGAAAGTTGGAGTTTATGCCAATAAACTCTGAAAAGGTAGTGCTTGCTTGCGTTGCCTTGCACAACTTCATTCTCATTAATGATTTTGCGCGCTACTGCCCATCAACTTTTGTGGACAGTTATTCCCCAGAGGGCACAAGAATTCCAGGAGAGTGGAGAAAGGAACTGGACAATAATGGCGGCCCTTTGCGGTCCATAATTTCGCATGCTCGTAGAAGCTCATTTAGCTCTCTTCAGCAGCGAAATATTCTTGTGAACTATTTTCTTGCAGAAGGAGCAGTATCTTTCCAACCACAAAATTAATAACAAGAAAAAGTATTTCATAACCAACTCAATCTGTTAAGATTGAAAAATGAAAAAAAAAGAATAAAAGAATAAAAACAATCCTGTAATCAGTCTTTTCATTTCATTTATTGATTTATTAAAATTTCATTTTCAGTTTGGGCAGCAATTAGTATTTGAGTAATGTCGCCAATTACTCTCATCTGCTTTTTCTCCTCCATTCCTGTGAGGCAGCTTTCCACAAATTTGCCAAAACTGTGCGCTCGCATGTCTGCCGGAGCTTCTTCTTTCTCAAGAAAAGATTTCATTGTTGTTGTTATCTCCATAAAGGCTGCTGCTTGCTCGTCATGCGCCACTTCACGTCTTCGTTTTTGGAACCAGTACTGGAGATGGCAATGGCGTCGTAACTAGCACTGGAGATGGCAACGGTGTCGACGCAGAAACCAGCTCACTCTCTTCTAGACATAGCATGTCTTCCGTTTCAAATGAGAAGTTCGAACGCTGCCTAAATATAATTCATTAATAATTATTTGCTAATGAAAAATAAAATTTTATGATGCACTTACCTTCCTCCACGCATATGTCCACTCAAAAAAGACAAACTTTCAAAGTGCTGCCATTTCGTCTCTGTTATTGCTCCACTTCCAGAGCTGCAGGCCATCCTTCGCACTTCTCTGCAGTACTTGTCACGCAGTGACGTCCACCTTTTACAGCATGCATCACCTGTTTGGTTAAAAATTTATTTAATTATAATATTGTTTTTTATCATATTGTTTCTGTATTATCTTACCACTTGCTCCTATCTCCAATCCAATTGCCTCCCAAACTTCTTTTTTTCTTTGCGTATTTTTGTACTCTTTGTTGGTTTTATTGTACAACAAATCATTTTGTTGTACTAAAACAATGAGGCTATCTTCATTTATTAGTAAATTACTCATAATTTTTAATTTTTAATGTAATTTACAACTTACAAACAATTTCCGCGCGCAAAATGTCGAAGTGAAAGCAATAACAATAAACTGCTGTTCGGTCTCAACGGTTGACGGTTGATTCTGCAATCTGCAGAAGTCTACCGTCGTCTACCGTCAATTTTAGTTGTCTCTCTCTAACACATGCATAATGCAACCCCAACTCAAACAGCTGTTCGGCTACCGTCAACCGTCGAGACTAAATGGGCCTTAAGGCCAAATTACGCCTTGAAAAAAATATTTCTTGATTTTGAAGCTCACATTTCTTTTTGCCGCTTTAGCTGGCATATTTTTTCTTCTGTTTCGAAAGAGTGAAGCTACTTTTTCGCGCACAACGACTTTCAGGCGTTGGATGCTGAACGATGCTTTCGGATGCAAGGGCTAAGTGGTAATTGCTTTCATCTTGCGCAAAAGTAGCACTAAAATTTTCTGTTTTTATTATACCATATGACCATAGGATAGAAGTATATATAAGTTTGCAATTCCGTTGTGAAAGTTTTACAGTTTTTACTGCAACTTTACTTAGAACGTTTTGTGGTTTTATTGCGAGTTGTTTTGTTTACAGTTACCTTAAAAAAATTTCTGCGAAGATTATTATGATTTCCAGCGTGGATTATTGAGACAAGAGCGCTTTAATCAACTTATTCGACTTTTGGTAGTCAAGGGGCATAAAAAACAACTGTAAACCGCTGATACCAAGAGTTCAGTCTCGGACGCTTTTCGCTCCAGAATAAATTTTGTGAAGGTTGTCCAATTTCGATCGTTTTGCTGGAAACTTTGATGCAGCTTTTGAGGCGTCCAACAAAAGTAATTCAATAATTGGTTTAAGTGCATGCAATACAATTTATTTTCACTGATATTTTGAAAAACAATCATATAATTTTCAAGGACAAATTATTGTTTTTTTTATTACTGGACCCGAACGGCTGCTATATATATTTCTGGACTAATATCATCAAAAATGGCTTTACTGCTTTACAAAGTATTATCCAGCATGATTTATACACTTTTGTATGCGCTCAAACCAATTGCACTTTTTCCACTCCGATTGAGACACCTCCAAAACATGGTTTTTGAACGTTTCAACAGCATCTTCCAAAATCGTTGACCACGCATTTTTTTTCTTGATTTGCGGGAACAAAAAGAAGTCATTGGGTGCCATTTAGAATTCCATTTAGAATTGACCGTCCTACGTTGCTTAAGCGGAACGGTCGCCTCATGACCAGTTTTTCCCGAAAAAACAGGCGACCATTTGCTTCGAAGTGCTTCTTCCACGAACAACTTTCGTTGGATTTGACTCGTCTTCAAAGACCCACACGGTCGATTGCTGTTTAGTTTCGGGCTCATACGCATAGATCCATGATTCGTCACCTGTGACGATCTTATAGACGTCTTTTCAAGCACCTCGATCGTATTTTTCAAAATTTCATTGCACCAATCGACACGAGCCTTTTTTTGAGCGATTGTCAAATTGTGCCGGATCCAACGAGAACAAACCAGGTGTTCATGCAATATCGAATGTATGCTGGTGGAAGTAATGCCCAAGGATGCATTATCAGTTCTCTGGCACACCGGCCGTTTTTGGACGACCTTAGTCGTTACCGTTTTTCACAGTGCTATAGGATGGTGCTTCATCGCCATACAAAGATTTAAGTTCTTCGCTGCGCTCTGCGTGATATTTCAGGTCGAAAACTGTAAAAAATGATCGCACGAAAATGTTCAAGGGTTAATTCTATTTTTTTTTACCAAATTGATTTTTTCAAGTCCCTGTAAACAACACAAATGATGATCGAACGTCAAAACTTTCTGAGTACATTTATGCTAAAAAATGTCAAACTTTCCAATTTTAATGTCAGATGGCGGTATTCAACACTTAGTGTGGCTGTTTAAAGACAGCAAAAAATTCGCCAAATTCGAAATATTATATAAACAGTACGTTTCGATCAACTTTCATTCTGCGATTCAACTATATTTGAGGTCTTTGCACGTTGGTCAAAGGTCCCTAGAGTACCGCTAATGAGGTCCCTTCGAACATCGACATATGGTTACTCAGAAACAGTGGAATTTCCTAATGTGATTTACCGCCTTTTTTTATAAACCTGTTTTCGTTTTAACCGAAAATATCAATTTCTAAGAAACTGGGTTTCGTATATAAGTTAAAAAAAAACGAGAGAACCGTACATGGTACATATGTATAAACTTAATATCTTTAAGTTTCTTCATATGTTGCCACTTACCTTAACAAAATGGCTGACTTCCTAAACGTATATTTATAATGTATCAATACAGTATTAAAACTGAGTTTATACATTGTATAGTTTTTTTAATGCGTTGAATCATAATACATTGCAACACTGAAATCGTTTAGGAATATATGCATTGTATCATACCTATTACTAAATAAGAAAAAATGCTTAATAATTTTCCTGCGACGTCATTGTGTTATGTTTTGCATTCGCTATGCATCTACTTCTATTTGGATACCAGTGTTTGTTTTCCCTGCGTGTTAATTACAACAGTGTTGCAAAAGGGAACACAATACTTTGTCGAAATTTTCAGGGTTGCATTTACGAACACCCTTCAATGTATTACTACAAAGCAGCATGCGTTTTCAATGGCTCCCTGTGGAAATTATACAAAGGGCTTAAATAACAGCTCCGAGGCGGTACAATCACAATTCGGCTTGTTATGTCAAAAACAATTCGTAAAATTTCGATGGTTCCGTTGTCTGTCTATGTGACATGTGGCCCCGTCTTGTTAAACCAAAAAACCAGAAAGTTTAAAAAATTATCGGTACATTTTTTTAACAGCCGATTTAAATTTAAATGGCCTACCCGGTATACAAGTTTCGGGCCATCCGAACTTAAGAATTGTAAACTTAACTTTACGACAAAAACATTCGGAAACAATCGGAATACCGAATCATAACAGACGAGTAGTAGACAGCCACGATAATACATGCCACTGCCATTTTATTAAATTATTGATTAAAATATTGATGCAAGATGTCTCGAGCCGCTAATAATCCCTGCTCAATTTGGGAAAAATAGAGTCCTTTATTTTACACAAGGGTACTGACATCTTGTCGGTCTTAAGTTGATGGATGATAAGCCTGTTAATCTGATAAATAAATATTTCAATAAAATATTACTAAAGCAAAATCATCTTTACTTCTAAACAATAACTACGCGAAAGAAGTCACAGCGTCAGTGTCCGGGAACTGCATGAATGTTCTGATTGGGAAATATCACCAAAACTTTTACTATAGGGTAAGACGTTACCCCGACACGCGCGTTGCTCTGGCCTGCCCACTATCCAGATCGCCAGGTCTCTGAGCGCATATTATAGACGAAATAGACTACAAATTTTCCCATATTTTTGTAACAACAACAACTGTTACCTAAGTTTCAATAGCCGCGGATATGAGGTCTACTTGTTTGCTTATAGGTTTTGTTATTTATCACCAGGAATCGGCGTTCTATATATATATATATACATATATATATATATATATATATATATATATATATATATATATATATATATATATATATATATATATATATATATATATATATATATATATATATATATATATATATATATATATATATATATATATATATATATATATATATATATATATATATATATATATATATATATATATATATATATATATATATATATATATATATATATATATATATACTTAGTAGGGACATAAATACTGTTACAACATTGACCACACCCATTTCAATAGTAGAAATGAACATAACCCGTTAATGTCATATGGGTTTGGAAACTTACCTCAATAGCGTCAGTCTGTAACGGGATTTTAAAATTGTTTCAACTTTCATCATGGAGTGGTCAGATAATGAGAACCGTATCGCTGTCATAGCGTTTTTCAAGTGTGAAATGAAAAAAACGGTATTTTCAAAACGCTCCGGCCACAAGGGATTAGCCGCATGTTCGTCTACGGATGCATAAAACTGTTTGAGGAGACTGGAGATGTAAAAGACCGCCACCGGTCGGACCGCCCACACTCTGTTCGAAAACCGCATGTCATCAAAGCCGTCAAATCAAGAAGATGAATATATATATATATATATATATATATATATATATATATATATATATATATATATATATATATATATATATATATATATATATATATATATATATATATATATTCATCTTCTTGATTTGACGGCTTTGATGACATGCGGTTTTCGAACAGAGTGTGGGCGGTCCGACCGGTGGCGGTCTTTTACATCTCCAGTCTCCTCAAACAGTTTTATGCATCCGTAGACGAACATGCGGCTAATCCCTTGTGGCCGGAGCGTTTTGAAAATACCGTTTTTTTCATTTCACACTTGAAAAACGCTATGACAGCGATACGGTTCTCATTATCTGACCACTCCATGATGAAAGTTGAAACAATTTTAAAATCCCGTTACAGACTGACGCTATTGAGGTAAGTTTCCAAACCCATATGACATTAACGGGTTATGTTCATTTCTACTATTGAAATGGGTGTGGTCAATGTTGTAACAGTATTTATGTCCCTACTAAGTATATATATATATATATATATATATATATATATATATATATATATATATATATATATATATATATATATATATATATATATATATATATATATATATATATATATATATATATATATATATATATATATATGACTTATACTATTTTATTTAAAGACATAGGTATGTTTATAATACAGGTCTCCAAATATTTAAATGTATCTATTACAGAATTGTGATATTTTTATATTTTAAACCCTTTTTAATTTAAATTACTGTACCACCCCCCATTTCTTCTTTCTGTACTTCAGACTTTGTTTTTGGAATTCAATTTCGTTTCGTTTAGCATAACTAAATCTGGATTATGCAAAGCCAGAAAGTTAGCTAACTCGTAGCGTCTATTTAGCCAGATTGATAAATTTACATTTATCTGAATTATATTCAACTTTTTTGATATCAAATTTGTTACATTTGAATTAAATGACATTACACTTCAAGAAATGAAAAAGAGCATCAATTCTTAAAGCTTGGATATTCAATTGTTTTTGGAAGTTTACAATTTGATTAGATAATGTATCTATAGAATTTTTGAGATTTTGAAAAAAGGAAATTATCGTTTCATTTAATATACTGTTTGTTGAATTTAATAAAATAGAGTATTGAGCTATTTGCTCACTCATTTTATTAAATTAAGTATTTGTGTGACACTCAGAATATTTTTATTCTTCCTTAAGCACTTATAAATGAAATTAATTAAATCAATTGAGTTTATAATAACAGAAATGTTTACGAAAACTTTCACTTTGTCCCTAGAATAAACAAGACGTCTGTCTCTCATGCCGGTTTCTATCGAACTCCACAGTTTTGACCGCTATAACCATGACCGATAGGTCCAACAAAATGTCAAGACCACTGCCCTTAACAACTGCTTCAGAATGTCTGGATTAAACCAAACCGCAAACAAAGAACTCGATTAGAGCCGCCAAATGTTACGAATTCTAGTTGAGAACTTCTACCTAACTCTGGAGAATTTAATTTCCAAGATTTTGTTTTAGTTGCGAACATCAGTGTCTCATGTACACTAAACGATTCTGAACTGTTGGATTTGGAGGGGAAGAAAACGAAGAACAACCGGCATTCCAGTCAAAGTGAGTGGGGCATCAAAATCTCCTACTGCCCTACGCCCTTACAACGCAAACAAGAACTATCAGAACTATGGAAAATTCATTGGACGGCTATAGAACTTAAGTCGCTAACTCAAAAGAAAATTGCAAGTTTTTTCCTAACGAATTTCTGTAAACATTTTTACAAATATATGGACAAAATCACATTTCTGGTTAATTTTAATTTTCCCCCATCCCTCTTGGTTATTGCAACTCTCATTATTTTGAAACTCTCGGTAATTCGAGAGTAGACTGTATATAGACGGCAGCGCCACCTATTTAGAGCAAACGGAAGAGAAGCCTTCCGATGGATAAAGCTGGAGTCCACTCTCATTATTCAACTCTTATATATTACCAAGTTTTAAAATAATAAGAGTTGAAATAAAAGAGTTGAATAATGAGAGTGGACTCCAGCTTTATCCGTCGGCTTCTCTTCCGTTTGCTCTAAATAGGTGGCACAGACAATCGACAATAATATCAGCATCAATAGAAGATCCAAACACATCAGCTGCAGTCGCAACAAACATAAACCCTTCACAAAAGACAAATTCTAAACAAACGAATGAGAATAAAATAAACAAACAAGAAAAAATTCCACCTATTCATATCTTCGATGTTAATGCAAAAGAACTAATTACGTTTATTAAAAATGGATTGAAAATTAATGACTAAAATAAAAGAATTTTACATCAAATTAAATAAAATTACATTGTTTCTTAACTCCATGGAAAACTATATTCTTGTTAAATCACATTTACAAGTCAGAAACACTAAACTCTTTACCTATACGTTAAAGTGTATAAAAACAAAAACATTCCTACTAAAAGGGCTTAGCGCAGACATCGACCCCAAAATTGTGTTTGAAGAACTATGTAACCTTCAAACCGCTGATTTGGAATTTGTGAAAGTTAGTCATTATATCACAAATAAATCGAAAAAAGACGGGTATAGCTTACCATTTTTTTTGGTGCAAATTAGCTCTGGCAGTAATTTGAATCAATTAAAATCAATCAGAGGATTGCTTCATCGCTGTGTCCAGTGGGAGCCGTTAAAGAGGCCTGAAATACCCCAAATGTAGAAAATGCCAAGGCTTCTTCCAAGGCGCCTCAAACTGTTTTTTGAAAAGAAGATGTGTAAAATGTAACCAAACCCATGATGTTAGGAAATGCGAGTTAGCGAATTTTGTTGTAAACGAAAGACAGAAACTATTCTACGTGCTATGTAATACCTATGGTCATCCAGCATCGTACAAAGGCTGTGAAAAATATAAAGAATTACAAAGAAAAATAAGAGAAAAAAGAAAAATTCTTATAAACAACAAACATTCCAATACACCAAAAGTAAATTCTAATGTTAGTTTTGCAAATATATTAAAAATAAACACTATTAATACTGGATCTATTGATACCGAAAATGTTAGCAGAACGATTATATTCTTAATAATTCCTTTTTTCAAAATCTCAAATATTCTATAGATACATTATCTAATCAAATTGTAAACTTCCAAAAACAATTGAATATCCAAGCTTCAAGAATTGATGCTCTTTTTCATTTCTTGAAGTGTAATGTCATTTAATTCAAATGTAACAAATTTGATATCAAAAAAGTTGAATATAATTCAGATAAATGTAAATTTATTAATCTGGCTAAATAGACGCTACGAGTTAGCTAACTTTCTGGCTTTGCATAATCCAGATTTAGTTATGCTAAACGAAACGAATTGAATTCCAAAAACAAAGTCTGAAGTACAGAAAGAAGAAATGGGGGGTGGTACAGTAATTTAAATTAAAAAGGGTTTAAACTATAAAAATATCACAATTCTGTAATAGATACATTGAAATATTTGGAGACCTGTATTATAAAGATACCTATGTCTTTAAATAAAATAGTATATGTTATTTCAGCTTATTATCCATCAGGTAATAATAATGACCGTTTAAAAACCGAAATACAATTACTTTTTGAATCACTACAACTAGACAGTTTAGACAATTTTTTTATATTAAAACTATCTAGAATAGGGCAATCCAGTAAACAAGCCAAAAGGAATTATATTGAAGGATTGGTTATCTAACAACGAGATAAGATTTAATGTAATTTTTATGCTTCAGTTTCGCCATCTTACCCAAGATGTGGTTCCTATTTAGATATATGCACAGCGGATAGCAGAATATTTATTGCTAAATTGTCTCAAAACATTAGATTACTATAGCGACCACAACGCCATACAAATAATGGCCTCCAGCAATATGAATGAGGAACCCTTTTCTCTCTTAAAAGAGGAAATTGTACCACAATTGGACTATAAAAAGGCGAATTGGAACAAATTTACCCTAGATTTGAATAGGACGATCATCAAAGAGCCGTTAATACCCAATAATAGAAATCTTTCCAACGATGAAATCGATTTTCACTTGCAGAAACTTAGTTACTTAATAACTAAGTCTATTGATAAATATGTTCCACAAATTAATTAATTAATCACATGATAAAAAAGTTACACACTGAGAAAAGCAAAATTTTGACAAAAATAAAGAAACACAATAGACTAGAATGTTTGTTAATACCTAGTGAATTGCTACTCTTAAAAAATAAATTGAAACTAATTTAAAAGCTCATGCTCGATAATTTTAATATATCAGTAAATAAATATTCCGAGGCGGCTTCTGCTAGATATATAATAAGGGACGAGGCGCAAATATTAGATATTATAGTATCATATTTGGAACATATTCATTCATCGAAAATAATGGACATTAACAATACTGTTCATAATGAAGTATCTGAATGTTACACTCAGTTTTTGGAAACAAAAGCATGTCATGAAAGTGTTCACTTCAGTATCAGCGTTTTCGATGACGGCAGAAGAGCCAATGCATCTGTTGATAAATCAATGGCAGATAATTTTTTCATAACTAGAGATGAAATAATATATATTTTCTCCAAACTGAGGGGAAAATTGTCTTCTGGCATAGATAAAACTCCTAATATTGTTTTAAAAAAAGTTCCCACAACTTTAAATTTTGAATATTGTACATTATTCAATAACATGCTCAATAATTTGTATTTTCCAAGAAATTGGAAACTGGCAAAGGTTGTGTTAATACCAAAAAAGAATAAGAATACAATTAGTTTAAAAAACTTGCGGGCTATTAGCTTACTGCCAAATATCAGACACATTTTTGAAGTTTGTATAAATAATTTCATTAATAAGATATGCTTTAAAAACGATCTCATATGCGGAAAACAATTCGGCTTTTAATATAGACACTGTACAATTCATGCTATTAATCTATTAACATCAAATATAAACTGGCAGATGTATAAAAAATATGCCACTGGTGCTTGCGTTATTGATTTCGAGAAGGCGTTTGATACAATATGGATCCCTGGATTAATATATAAATTATTAAAATACAATTTTCCCTTGTCACTACACAACATGATAAGTGAGAAAAGATTTGTAGTATGTAATCGTGGACAGACTACTTCTAAAGAATTTTTATTATTATTAATGGATTACAACAGGGAACTGTAAATGCCCCAATTCTTTTTAACTTGTTCATACACGATTTATTATAAGATATTTAATCATTGGATTTGCCGACGACATAATAATATACCACGCGGCTGATAAAATTGAAGAAATTAATTCCAAATTACAAGAAAAATTTAACGTTGTTGAAAATTATTCTATCAACTGGAATATGAAAATAAACGCAGATAAATGCGAAACGATTCTATTCCGGCCACCAGTGAACATATGCAATTATAACATCAGAAAAGAATGGAGGGATTTCGGTATTATGTCTTTATTGCAAAATAAAAATATACCAAGCAGGGTAAAATACCTAGGGGTACATTTAGATAAATTTCTCTGCTTTAATATACATATAAACAGACAAATATCAAAAGCAAGAAATTCATTTTTTTATTTCACCATCATACATGGAAAAAGTCAGAGTAATTGAAAGAAAGTGCTTAAGAGCATGTACTCAACTATATAGGTCTCCAAATAGTAACTATACTAAATACATCTCAAACAAATTGCTGTATAACTCCTCGCAAACAAATAGGATTGATAATGTAATAATAAAGATAATAAGAAATCAAATAGTTAAATGTTTAGACTGCACCACAAATAATCTAATCATGGCACAATTCTATGTAAACGAAGAATATATATGTAAAACCTTATCAACTGGGTTTGTTCCATCTGAGGCTTTTCTTTACCTTGACAATAATGGATTTATCCAAAACAACCAAGGCATTCCTATCTTCTATCATCTTTATAGAAGAGCAACTAATAAAGCTGTTGATGGCAATTTAGTTCTTGGTGGATTAAAGTTTAACATCTTTATTTCTTCTTCTTTTTTTACTCTTGACATCTTTTTTATATAAATAAATCTATAGAAAAGGTAATGGTTTTTCTAAATATTTTTTTATTACCATTCAACTGATCATTGTATATTACATATATATTCTTTAATTATAATAATTCTGAAAAGACATCTTTACTGTACAATGTACTTATAATATGTATGTATACTTGAGAGCTCGTGTTCGAGACTATGTATTTATAAGTGAATTATTCAAAATGTTAAATCTATTAGTTTATTTATAGAATCTATCTAAAAAAAAAAGCGGTCAAAACTGATCGCCTCTTTACCCTTTTCACTGCTATCCAGTACAAGAGAGACAATTTTTCTCGGTTGATATTCAACCAAGTTACTGGCATATAAGTGCGTAAGATCCGAAAAACCGGGTTTTTACCGTAACTCCAGATTTTGGAGGTGTTTGGAAAATTTAAAAACCGGTTTCTTGTTGTACTCAGCAAGATCTACAAGAAAAAAATATCATTTCCCAAGTATTTTTGCTCTGTCACACTGTGTTATTAGTACCTGTCCTATTGCGTCAATGACTGACTTCTGCCTGACATTGTTAAAAGCTCCCTCTATAAACAGTTAAGCCATCAGTGGTGTTCAGTGGGCATATATGATATTGCCAACTAACGAGTGCAGCGTTGCCCTTCGTTTAGGCATGCTGGGATGATCTAATGTTTACATCGATGATTCTTTCCAATGTTTTGAGCCGAAATTATGAAAGACTGATTGGTTTTCCCTCCTATTGGGATGAGGCTCTGTAGATTGTCAATACCCATGGCATGAATGTATCGATGTTCACCTGTAAGTCCGAGGGAATCTCTAGGATGAATCTTTAGACTTAAAGAAAAAGACGGTTATTCCACATCACTGCGGAAATTCCTCTACCATTATCTTTAAGCTTGCTGCGACAAGAGACTCGCAGGTATAGATCAGAATATCTGGCGTTCATATATATATATATATATATATATATATATATATATATATATATATATATATATATATATATATATATATATATATATATATATATATATATATATATATATATATATATATATATATATTATATATATATATATATATATATATATATATATATATATATATATATATATATATATATATATATATATATATATATATATATATATATATATATATATATATATATATATATATATATATATATATATATATATATATATATATATATATATATATATCCGAGTTTTAGGCGCATTTTTATATATTAATTTTTATATATTAAGATTTTTTAATATCATTTAATTTAGTTAGTTTTTCTGAAATTCTGGAGACCAAGTGTCTCATGCCATTCTCAATGACGATTTTGACTTATTTACGCATTTACAGACAACACAACATCTTTGCTTTTTTTAATATCAATTTGCATCACTGTCATTGGGGCAACCGTGATCCTTTGCGTGATTCCGCAAAAACAAATTCTGACCCAAAAACGACATAAAGCAAATCCCCATTGTCTGTCATTGAAACAATGATTTAAATCTTCCTGCATATCTTATCACTCTTTTCGCCTCCTTAATACTATATCGAATTTCTACCTGTTATTCAATGAACCAATACTTTTTTTGTTTATTTGGATTCTCCCAAATCCAACAACCATACATCAGCATTCTCAGTATTTAATGCATCACAACTGAACAACTCTTCTATTCGTGCAAATGATACTCTTTAGTCGTTAATCTAGTACGCAGATTCTCAAGTGTATTATTCCAGTGGACTTACAGGTCATGATCGGGACATTCGTGCCATGGGTCTGACAATCTTCAGAGCCTCATCCCAAGAGGAGGGAAGATGTATCAGTTTTTTATCATTTCTGCTCAAAACATTGGAAAGAATCATCGATGTAAACATCACATCATCTCAGCATGCATAACGAAGGGCAAGACTACTGACACTGAAGATCACTAATGGCTTTCCTGGATATAGAGGGAGTTTTTTGCAATGTCAGGTAGGTGTCAGTCATTGAAACAATGAAGCAGGTAGGAATAAAGTATACAGTTACATCTTTCGTTGAAAAACTCATGAAATATTAGAGCATTCAGTTCACTGTAGACGCCTCTAATATTGGCAATAAATGGAACATCACGCTGCTCCCCGATGTGAGATTTTAACATCAATACTCTGCTGAAATCCATAAAAAAGGCGTGCTGCAAGTCGATCGCATTCGCAGACGATGTGGGGGTGGCATAAACTGGAAAAATTTCTCTCTGAAGCACTGGAGTCTGCAATTTTTTTTTTATTTTTTTACTTGGATGATATACTAAACTGAAACCTGAACACACCGTCAAGGACACCTTAGGTGGCAAATGATTTATGTTACTGCAAAAAGGCCATTGGTCTCAACTGGGGAATGAGTTCCAAAAACGTATTGTCAAACCTATTTTTTCTACAGGGCTGCTGTCTGATGAGGGGCGTAAAAGAGGAAGAATCATCAGTGGAGCTTCGAACTTATTATGAGAACTAAAGCGATAATATACTGGTGCGCTTAGAACAACTCCATCTAAGGGTTGTTCACTATCCTTAACAGGCTTTCGCCAGACATTTTTGGCAGAGCAATGAGTAGGACACAGTGGATTTCGTGTCTTTCCTTTTTCAGGTTTTGTTATCCGAGGTCACCTATCCATTAAACAACTCTGTCGTCATCCATGATTTTTAGTTTGACATATATGTTGTTGGCAGTGATTCTATTCCATGGAAACATCATGGCTCTGCAGGTTTTCCAACAATAAGGGGCTTCAACTTTTGAAAACCGTACATGCTAGAAGGACGTTTATTTTGTCATTGCTCAGTTTTCCTCAATGGCACTTTCCGTTTTTTCATGTCATGGTGCGATCAGGAAGACATTTCTAAAAAGTCTGGGTTCGTTTGTGTTGAAAATGTTCCTTGGGCCATAGCCAGTCAAAAGTTTATTAACTTGAAAATCCATTCGAAACAAATGAAAATAAACACGCTGGCGCTCTCTCCGCACATCCTTTTAAATGCAATGTTTTTAAATTTCGAAAGCCTGCCCTCACTCGATGCAAATCCTTTTATACCAAGAGACTGTGCCAAAGACTTAGCTTTCTTCAACATGAAGCCGCCCGCGGGAACGTTTTGTGTTCTTCACTGACGAATCCACTTAAATAAGTGTAATGCGGGGTTATGAATGGGGTGGTGATCCTTTATTTAAATGATAATATTTCTTACAGGTGTTACCGGGGGACGATACATGGTATTTATTTTCACTATTTGGTCGCAGTTTAGAACGGTACACACGTGCTCGGTAGACTTCTTAGTTCGGGAGATGTATACGGTGAAAGTGTTCGGCGAAACTTGCGGTTTCAGTGATCTTAAGAAAAAACACCCCACAACTTTCCCTTACATTGGTTTTTCTAATGTATATTCTGTTAACGAAAAAAAACCTTCAGCAGTCCTGTACCTGTGGCACTGAAGTTTTACATTAAGAAGAGAAACAGTTGATATTCAAATCTAAGTCATAAAAAAGTATTCAGTCCATACTAAAGAGATGTATTATGCTTAAGGTTTGATTCTTAGCAAAAAAGATATAAATGAGAAATAATATAAAGTAATATAACAACAACTAAACAAAGAGATCTTGTCGCATGACAGTGATGGGCTTAACTATCTTTTGTCACTCTCTTTAAGTAGATCTAACCAGAATTAATGAATGCTGTAAGATTTATGACTATGTACATGTATCAATATCTTTAACAACTGACCTTCTCTTAATCGGGATCCGACTATGTGTGTGAAGTTAAATTCCAAATTTAACTAGCAAATACAAAAACCAGCACCGTTAGCAGTGAGAAACGGATGAACAGAGTAATGTTAAATAGTTAAAAAAAATTAAAATATCAAATTGTTTTAGAATATTCTGCTTACAATATTAAGGAGAGCAACCCAGGAGCTACTCCTGGTATAAATTTCAATCCAACATACCTCCCCGTTTGCCCCAGTGCACTATAGGTCAAATGATCAGTATAGCCTTGCTTAATTCAAGTTTTACAAATAAGCTTTTACATTTTTTGTAGTTGCCATCGTGGAAAGTATATCTCAAACCATTACGATCTAATTTTTTTTTGTGGAATAATAACTTACTGCTGGCAACACTCTGCCAAAGTCACTTTTTAATTGTAATCTGTCACTCATGCTGGCGCAGTGAGTTTGTTTAAACTGCCAATTGTGGACGCTAAGAAAAAAATTAAAAGAAAGCTGACAATGGAAAACAGCAAAATAAGTGAGTGTTAATGCTTTTATCAAAAAAAATGGAAAAATATTTGTGTTTTGCTAGAAAAAAATCTACTTTTCAACATAACCTAAAAATTTTTACGTTTCTTGAAAGTAAGTAGACCTCAAGCGGCAAAAGTTGGCAACGTACGAGTAAAAAGAAATGAATAATTTAAAGCTTTAAGAGTTCATTTCTTTTTATTTCGAACTGCGCAAAGGTGCGCGTTATGAATTATAGCGTTTTTTTGGGCTACCATACTATCGGTAAAAGGGAATTGTTTGAAATTTGGCAGAAGGATAGCTCTCAGTTGTAAAGTACGCGTTAAACAAATAGATGTGTGGTGAAATTTCCAACTATTAGGATTCGGTTGAAGAAATGTTACGCAATGTTTGCAAATATTTGACAACCAAATTTGTGGAATGCGGCAGAAAAGTAGAGAATATTCGACATAACCCCTGGTTTGATTCCGACTTGATATTTGCTATACAAGCACCTCCAATGTAAATACCACAGCAGCTGGTCGTCTAAAAGTAAGTTTTATCGAAAAATCGGAATATGGAAAAAAACAGCAGCAGAGCTGGCAACCGAAACAAATTTCGAAACAAACTTGTTAGTCCGATCAGCAGTTGCATCGGCTCTGAGACAAGGGGAGACAGATTTGGTTGCTGTACTCACAGAAACTTTTCAAAGCCCGACGAGACCTTAAAAAATGAGATTATTGTGCACAGTAGAGCAGACGAAACCAATCTTACTTTCCGTGGAAGGAGCATAAGCTTACATTCTTTTAAATAACTTCACAAAAGGTCAATATTCGCCGTGAAAGTAAGTTGAGAGACTGTGATATATATCCTCATTATAACGAAGTTGCAGCTGCTAAATTAAAGTGACGGCCAGATGGTGTAACCATAAGTGAAAAAGTAGCCAAGTCGGTTCTATCACACACAGCTCAAAGAATTGTTCATATGCAGAAGGAGGTTTTTGAATCTATTATGGAAAGAGTAGAAACCAATTATTTATCATTCGAGCTCATATTGAGTTACGGGTTTGATAGCAACACTGGTAGTATTTCTCGCTTTTGGTGACAACAATGATACCATTAAGACTTGTGGTGTCCTCTGGAAAGATTGTTTGGAACAATCAAAATCTATAAGATTTTGTCGCCCTATTAAATCGGAATTTTTTAAGGAAACGAAAGAGTTTTGAAAGAAGATTTGGAACTAAAACGTGAAATCGAAAGTTTAGAAAATGTGCTCGTAGAAGTTGGTTGCCCTCTCCAGTCGATATATCGTTTAAGCTTTTCTTCCTGGAACTAAGTCGAATCAATCTTGCCCGATTTGTGGTGGTACTCCCAAAGATTTTCTGAACAATTTTGACCACTCATCTTAAAAATTTTGCGGAAAGGAATCAAATTTTAAATACGGGAGAAGCCCCTTACATTGCTGGATTCGGTTCTTTGAATTTATGTTATATTTAGGTTACAAATGCATTGTTCACAAATTGCAAATACGAACTAAGGACGACAAGCTAGCTGTTTTCAGAAGATAAATTAGCAATCAAGAAGCTTTCCGGAAAGAACTTCGTCTCCGAGTAGACATGCCCAAAGTTTGTGGGTTTGGTAGCACAAATGCCGTTTGCTAAAATTACTGGCGTTGATGAAAATTTAGTGTTCCGCTTTAAAATAATATTGATATGTTTGTCGTGCCAATTTCCAATAAATTCAAACAAATTCCAATCATATTGTTTGAAGTTTTCCAAGAAAAGTATCCTTGGTTGCCAATGACAGCTACGATACATAAGGTTCTGATACATTCAAAGGACGTAATCGAAAATACAGTTCTGCCACTTCGTTCTTTCGGAGAAACTGCTGCAGAATCACGACATAAAGTCTACAAAGCTGGTAGATTGCATCATGTGCGGACAAGCAGCCGCACCGACAATCTTGCAGATGTTTTCAATAGAGCTCTGGATACATCAGACGAACTAATACCTTCAAAATATTTACATAGAGGTATACAACAACGAAAACTTCCAGTTTCCACTTGCAGCAATGGAGCTGTTGAGCTTTGATAACACCACCGGTGGCATTGATGTACACAGTGAAATCGGGGAAAGTATGCTTTTACCTGAAGAATCTGAAATTATTTTGAAGAACTTATGTTTAGATAACGAATTAAACTAGATAACTTAATTGAACCAATCTCTGAAATGAATTGCCAATTCATGATTAACAAAACGTATTTTTCAATTTTATGCCACAGAAGGGTTAATGGTCATAAATGGGTTAGTTTTTGATATTGCGTTTCCTGCGCTATTGGCAAATGTACTTATATATCCCAATTCAAGGAGCCCAAATTTTATTATTGTAGATTTGAACAGATTTCACGGTTGGATTATATAAGATTCGGCCCGGCTGAACTTAACGTCTTTTACCTTGTTTGCCACCACTTGAAACATTTTCAATATTAATTTTCTATATAACACCAAACAAAACAATTCTAAAAAAACGGCGCTCAGTGGGTTAATGGCATTAATGGGTAAATTCAGATTTTTTATTTTAAACTGATATGTTCTATAGTCTCTAATGCGCTTTTGGATCCAAAATCTAAAAAATACTAAATTGTGTTAAAAATATGTGACAGCGCATAGAGAAAGGGACCTAAGGGTAAAAAAAAATCAATTTTCATTTTTTTTTTTTCTTTTTTTGATGTGGACAACATCTTTTTTTTCATTATTTATTATTACAACTGCGTACAATAAAGACTCATCTAGTAATTAACATTTCACTATATATCACATTGTTCTCGGATATAGCCCACTGGCCATTCCGATAAATGAAAGGAATTATATTTTATTCAGCTTGGACCATGTCTTCGGGTAGTGTTCTTCTCAGCCTTCTGTTCTGTATAGGGTTTCTGATCATATGTTGCACTTCTGGATTTTTATGCAACAATAGTCCTTGCGCGTGTTTGGTTGCAAGACGTTTTATTTCATCAGTTACTGCCGGATTGTTAAGATCCCTATGAATGTCGTCGTTTCTAATATACCACAGACAGTTAGTTATCATTCTTAGAATCTTGTTTTGAAAGGTTTGAATTGGTTGTATGTTTGATTTTGACGCGCATCCCCATATTTGGAGTCCATAAGTCCATTTTGGTTTCATAAGTCCATTATTCAAGCTTATTTCTGAGTGTCTTGAGAATAGGAAGTTCATTTTTCGCAGAGTTATTTTCAGTTCACATAGTTTTTTTTTTGATATGTTCCTTCCATCTTAATTTTGCATCCAAGGTAAATCCTAAATATTTTGCAGTGTTTGCATACAGTACTATGCATACAGTACAGTACTAAGTGGTTAATTGGTAATTCGTTTATTTGTGAAATTAATATGAACAAACTGTGCTTCGTTCAATTTTATTCTCCATTTTTTTGTCCAGTGCATAATTTCATCAGTTGCCGTAGTATATGTTACTGTTTCACCAGTTACAAGAATCGCTGTGTCGTCTGCAAACGTAGCAATATTTGTGTTAGGAGGTTTTGGAATGTCTCTTGTGTACTGTATGTAAAGTGTCGGTCCAAGAACGCTTCCTTGCGGGACACCCGCTCGAATTTGTCTTAGTCCGGAATATTCATCTTCGTGTTTTATTCTAAAGAATCTATCAGTTATGTATTATTTTAAAATTGCACTAAATTGGGTTGGCAAATCTCTATATAGCTTGAAATAAAGGCCCTCATACCAAACTTTGTCAAATGCTTGCGCCACGTCTACAAAGATTCCAGAGCATATCTTGTTATCAGTTAGTGCTTGTTCTACAACACTAGTTACTCTGTGGACTTGCTCAATAGTTGAATGGTTTGGTCTAAAACCAAATTGGTGGGTTGGTATTAATTTCCGTTCTATTATTAAATTAAGTCTCTTTAGAAAAAGTTTTTCGAACACTTTTGACATAGTTGGCAATAATGAAATAGGTCGGTACGAATTTTTCAAATTTGGCTCTTTTCCAGGTTTTGGTATCATTGTTACTTCAGCTACTTTCCATTGGCTTAGAACATACTGTAGGCGAAAGGAAGCATTTATTATGTACATAAATTTTCTGATAGCTATTTCTGGCATTTCTTTAATAATTTTTCCAGTTATTAAGTCATAACCCGGGGTTTTTTTCGTTTATTTCATATTTGATACAATTTTTTAACTCCGGCAGAGTAACAGGAGAAATATCATTTAGATCAATATTGCATTGATGTTCCACAATATTTTCATCAACAGACATTGCGGGAAGGGGACTAAATATGTCTTCAAGGTAATCAGCAAATAGATTAGCTTTATCTATGGATTTATGTGCCCACGTTCCATCTTCTTTCTTAATCGGAGGAATAATATTTTTTGTTGTAGAGTAAAAATGTTTAGTTGTTTTCCAAAGCGAATAATCTGAATATTTTGTAGCTGTCAAGTTTTTTGGACGATGTTTTAAATTTGTTTGTTCTTATTTATCCAACGTTGTTTTCAGTTTGTTGCAAAGATTGTTTAGTACATTTTTATTTTCTGGTGTTCTGTATTTTTGTCATTTTTTTTCTTGCTTTCCGTTTTTGTTTAATAAGGGATTTGATTTCATCAGAGATTGGGTTTGCAGTTTTACTATTGATTGGTGCTGTGCTGCACCATGCAGCTTCTTGAGCTAATCGAACAAATTTTTCAAGTTGCTCCTCGATTTCTGCGGGGGTTTTTAATGATACGTTCAAGTCCACTTTATTTATCAAATGTGTTCGAAAGTGTATCCAGTTAGTAGCTCTGGTGGTTAGCATTAATATTTCCGGTTTAAGTATGATTTCTTCGCTAACATTCATAATAACTGGTGTGTGGTCAGAAGACAAATCATCACTGTCAAGTATTTGTATTTTGTTTGAGTTAATACCTTTTGTTATAAAAAAATCGATTAAGTCCGGAAGTTTTTGCGGATCTGTTGGCCTGTACGTGGGTTTGCTACCAGAATGAAAATTACATCTCAAATCCTTTCCTGCTCTAAGCAATTCTCTGCCTTTCGGATTATTAAGCCTAGAGCCCCAAAACACATTTTTTGCATTTAAATCGCCTCATATGATAAAGCACTTGCCTAGTTTTTGCATAAATGCAGTAAAATCCAAATATTTAAGATTGTATCTTGGTGGACAATATATCGCTGATATGTTAAATTCTTTATTATTAAAATGTACAGATATTGTTATAACCCGCATATTGTCTGCTTCTATTTTGCTATGTTCACCATGCTTAATGTTTTCTTTAACAAATATTGTAACACCTCCTCTCGCTTTAAAGTTTATATATGTTTGCTTTGTGTTATGACTTTCTGATATTAGACATAAGTCTACATTTTCAGTTTTTAAAAATAGTGTAAGTTCTTGAATATGCTTTAGTACGCCATTTGCATTCCATGTTACTATTTTCAGTATTTTTAGCATCAAAGTGGGTGTAGTTGCAATCGGGAATATATCGCTCGCAATTTGTCGAAGATTCGCTCATTTATGTACGACTGTTCTTCAAGTCTACGATTAAGTTGACTAATAAATCTCAGTATCTCATGGTTAGTATTTGAAGTTTCCGAAGAGGTCACTCCTTTCAGAGTATTTGCGTATGTTTGATTTCCAGAAACTTTGAAGTTTGTTCGTGGAACATTAGCTCGAGTGCTCACAGGAACACGATTGCTGTATTGTGGTTCTTCGACCTCATCAGTAATGTGGTGATAAACTGTTTTTTCTACATTAGCATTTTTATGTTTATTGTATCTTATTGAACTTTTCCTTACCTTTTGAAGCTCCTTCGCAACCTCACATCCTCTGTAGTAAGAAGGATGTCTTTCGTTACAGTTAACGCAAACTGGCGGAGTGGTTTTGTCTACAGTGCAATTGCTTGATTCGTGCTTTCCTGCACAGCTGAAACAGCGGGGTTCTCTGGAATAGTATTTTTGAGTGTGATTAAGCCTTGGCATCGCTTATACTGGGGAATTATTAAATTATTTTTTAAAGGTTCGATTTTGACCTTTGTGTTTACGATATATTTGATTTCAAAATTTCTTTCAATTTTCTCATTATTGGAAAATGTGGCCATAAATAGAGGAAGCGAAGTTCTTGTTCTGTTCTCTCTACCAATAGATTTTTTTAGAATGTTTAAAACCTCTTTCACATCGTATTGTTGTTTTTTTTTTAACTTTCAATGATCTCAGGCTTAATTGTTTGATGTAGCCCTCGAATCATAACTCTTATTGCCCTCTCGGTCTTGTTTTTATATGTATACCATTCTGTTTTGTTATCCCTCAGTATATTTGCTAGTTTTCTATATGTTATGTCATTCTTAACATTTATTTTAAAAACATCGTTATATAAAGAAGTAATTTTATATGTTTCTCTAGGAAGTGTATTCACTAACTTTTTAATTTCCGAAAAGTTATGAATGTTGATTATGTTGATTGGTGGTGGAGAATTTTGAATTTCCGAGTGGATTTTATTATTTTCTATTTCAGTGACAGTAACTGAATCTTTGATAGCATTAGCATCGTTCGAATATGTTTTCTTTGCCTTTCTTCTCTTATTCAAAATCCAGTTCCTTTCACGTTCCAATTTTTCTTCGTCAGTGACGAAATTGTAAGTTATATTTCCTGCAGGCTCTTCTCCTTCTTCTTGACTTTGTTCCATATGATGATCATCTATATTTACGTCGTTTTGAATTCCGGCAGCTTCTAGTTTTTCTGCTTTTAATAGAGTTATTTCTATTCTGAGTTCCATGTTTTTTTCATTTAATATTTGCATTTCATGACATATGATTTCATACATACTTTTGAATTCAATTATTTCTTGTTTAAGTTTTGCGTTTTCTTGAAGAATTATTAAACCTCTATTACCTCTGAGTGGTGTTCCTCCATCAGGAGGTGGATTATGTTGGTCCATTTCTCTCAGTGCACTACTTTTATCAACAACTATTCAACACTAGATGGCGCTAGTTCAGTTAATCAAAGCTGGCAACACTACTTACAATCACCTGATTTATGTAAAACAGATGATTTTTGTTTTATTTGTTTTTTTAGTACTTGTAGGATTAATTTTCGGTATGCGATTTGTAGAAATGTTAAAATTGTCCACAAAATTTATTTTATTTCAAAGTTTTTTTAATTTAAATATGTATCAGGGCGACATATACAATACCGCGAATCCGTGTGTCGACGATTTCCGCCCGGTGAGTGCTATGTTCCACAATTGTATTATTTAAAAGGAAACTTCTGTACTTATACGAGTGTTTTTACGGAGCTATACAAAAAGTATTTCTTTTTGAGCATCGAATGAGACCGATCACATGCCCAAAAGTGTTCCCTCCCAGAGATATGCGCGTTTTATGAAAGCGAAGTCGACGATTCTAAGCGCAAATAGAAAGGGACCTAATCTTTAAAATGGCTCTCCTGAACCAAACTTTTCGTCAACTTTTTTTTTTGATGTGGACAACATCAGAGCATCGAATGAGACCGATCCCATGCCCAAAAAGTGTTCCCTCCCAAAAATATGCGCGTTTTATGAAAGTGAAGTCGACGATTCTAAGCGCAAATAGAAAGGGACCTAATCTTTAAAATGGCTCTCCTGAACAAAACTGGTTTTTAAACCTTAGGTCAATTTCTATCTTGCGCGTCACATATTCTGTTTACAGAAATAATAAGATCAGCCCAGGAGCTACTCCTGGTATAAATTTCGTATCTAAAAACGGAATTAAACTTTATATCTAAAATTAAAAAAAAAATACTACGAGGGTTGCTATATATATCTCAGGCCTAGGCAACACTTAGTGCACCATCTGACAGTTTCATTGGAAAGCTTGACATATTTTAGCATAAACGAACTCGGAACGTTTTAACGTACGACCATCATTTGTGTTGTTTACAGTGACTTGAAAAAAATCAATTTGGCAAAAAAAATTGAATTAACTCGTGAACATTTTCGTGCGATCATTTTTCACAACTTTCGACGTGGATTATCACGACAAGAGTGCATCGATGAACTTAAATCTTTGTATAGAGACGAAACACCATCCTATAGCACTGTAAAAAACTGGCTTAATGAATTCAATTGTGGCCGACGCTCGCTCTAAGACGAAGGTCGTCCAAAAACGGCTGTTGTGCCAGAGAAAATTGATGCCGTGCGTGAACTGATATTGCAAGATCGTCATGTCGTATACCGACATCCTTGCGCATTTCTTCCACCAGCGTACATTTGATATTGCATGAACACCTGGCCGTTAAAAAGTGTTGTTCTCGTTGGATCCCGCACAATTTGACAATCGCTCAAAAAAGGCTCGTGTCGATTGGTGCAGAGAAATTTTGAAAAAATACGATCGCGGTGCTTCAAAAGACGTCTATAAGATCGTCACAGGTGACGAATCATGGATCTATGCGTATGAGCCGAAACAAAACAGCAATCGACCGTTTGGGTCTTCGAATACGAGCCAAATCCAACGTAAGTTGTTCGTGGAAGAAGCACTTCTAAGCAAATGGTCGGCTGTTTCTTTGGCAAAACAGGTCATGTGGCGACTGTTCTGGAAAAAGTGCTTCGACAATTGGTTGGAGAATACTTCGATAAGCAATAAAACCATATTTGATGATAAATATTCGCATTTTCTCTAATAGGCCAGAAATATATAAATTGTTTTAGGATATTTTGATAACAGTAATAATGTTATGAATTTGAATCCCCCAGTGGGGGCATATCCAAAAATAAAATTTAACACAACATACGTTTGTTTTTGTATATCAAAAAATTCACCTCTTATAGTAGGGAACACTGTCTAATATTTTATTATTATCTTAATTATGTATCTTCCTTTTTTAAATTTTATACTTTTTCCTTAACTGATATTTTAGAAATTATCTTTGTTCATCCGTTTACACCGACTGCTAACGGTGCTGGTTTGTATCTTTGCTAGTTAAATTCGGAATTTAACTTCACACACATAGCAGACACTCTATTTATGTTTTCAGGACGGTATTCTGGGAAGTTTGATATTTCTTCCACTGCGTCGGCCTCACTGGCGCTGCGTAGTTTGCTACAGGTTTCTTTGTCGGCTCCCCAAGTACTGCCGGCTACTGACTTGAGGACCTTGTTCCTACTTTGTAGCTTATCGCAGATAGCTCTAGCTTGTGTAGATGATCGAAAAACGATGTGCAATTAGACCCCAAGGATCTTGGGTTACATGGTATTCGGGATGTCCACGTCATCGACATTACTGCATGACCCGCAGTGTGGCTGATGATTTGGAAGTTGAGATTTTCATATTCTTCGCAGTGAAGAAGCTTGCTAAGTCAGTGAAGTAATAGTGGACTTTCTCGCATATGTCATCAGCTTAAGGCCCTTACGCCAGAATCATGCAATAATCAGCGTACGACACAATTTCAACGCCGTCTGGAGGCGCAGGAATTTTAGAGAGTTACAGGTTAACACCCCATCCTGAATAACTCCCTGTTTAACACTACGGGGCTTCTACTTTCTTTCTCTAAATACTACATATTATAACTGGCGAACACACATATAGTTTACGACTCACATTTCAATGCAGGCGGAAGGGATGTTTCTGCAATGTTCTCGAACAGAGTGGTATGATTGATCCTGTCAAATGCCTTAGTAAGGCCAAGAGCTAAGATGACTGTCCTGTTGTTGGGCTTGTTCAGGTAAATGTTGCGTCAGGCTGGGGAGGAGCAGTACTTCAAGCGTCTTTGGTACTGGAGAAAGCAAGTTGATCGGCCTGTACGAATCTCGTTTACTTGCGTCTTTGCCTGGTTTCAGCAGCGGAACCATGTCCATGCCCATTTACCAGGCATCGGAAACTAAGTGAGTGGTTGGGCAGTTTGGTCATGTACTCTACTCCCGGGCTATCCAAGTGCTTTAACATTAGCGTTGAGATTCTGTCTCGACCCAGCAGCTTTGAACACTTAGCGCTGTGGATGACATGGGCAACTTCGTCAACGGTAAATTGTGGTGGTACCTCTTCGACTCGGAGAACGCGGATACGACGCAACACTCTCCTTTTCGCCTTATCAATCTCTTGGTGTTCAATAAAAAACTGGTTAAAATAACTCGCCCACCACTTCGGATCTTTCACTTTTTGGTTTCTCCCATTGGTCATGGTGGTTTCTCCCCTTGGTCGTGTGCCATACAGCAGCTGATAAATCAAAACTATTTGGTTTTTGTTGTCTATGGCTTTAGTGCATGTGTTCCAATCGCTTAAACCTGATAGAATTCATGCTATAAGGTTGTTCTTAGCCAAGATATAGGCTCTGTCTAGCTGCGTGCAGAGTTAATTCCACAAACCCGGTCTATACGAAACCAAGGTTCCTGGGTGCAGATGAGCTTCTCCGCGCTTGGCAACTGATGCTGCTGTGGAATGGTGAAGGTTAATTGGCTGACCTTCAATACAGGTCTTGCCAAAGAAGGCACCCACAAGTCCAGTGGCCGAGTGGGTATCCTCGTTGTTAGATAAAGAAGCAGTTTCATTGTCATCACTGCACATGCGGCCCAAAGACTTCGGATCTATAGGCTTTTTGTAATCACCCCTGTAGACGCGGATGACGGTATTTCAAAATCCATAGAAAACCTTCCTCTGCATCTATCGAAATTAACCGCAATGGTCTTCCTGAAACCACCATCAGTGACCCTGACTACTTTTAAGTACAGGCATTAGCCCCTGCATTTAGGAGAAACTGGCGCTAATTGACGGAAGTAGGTAGTTCTTGGTATGTTAGAGAAAAAAGTCCCTATTGCTACCATTACCCTATAAGCATTTAAGCCCTCGCATCCCGACAAAATTACTATCCAGTCGAGGGAGATTTACGGCGTAGTTGATTGATTGTTTATAATACCTACGAGTATATCTAACTTCTAGATTAATGTTGTCTTAAGGGAAAACACTTTCAACTCGTATGGCCTGTTAACGGTGCTTGAACAAAAACCTAGTCGAATGAATATAATTGGGTTCATGTATCTCGCTCGATTCGCATTACGGCAATACGTTATAACGTAAGAATAACGAACTGCATTGTTGCTTCCAAAAACCCTTATAATTTTGTGAATATACTATAACAAAAGGGCACAAGGTATTTGTTGTTTAAGAACTAAAAGTTGCTTTTAAGGTAATTTGGAACGCCGAATCCAAATCTGCATTTGGTATCAGTTATCAGCTCAACTCTTTGCGATATACCGTTATGTGCAAAATTAAGGCACTTCGAGTAAAAATATTTAAATAACTTAAAAACGGTTCAGCATATTCAGTTAAAAAAATTAGCTGCAATCCGTGTCTAGATTGTTTTTAATTTGGCCCTGAAGTTTTGGATATATCGTTGCAGTTTAGAAAAAAAATTTTGGTTCGTTTAAAATTCATAAAAAATAATGCGACAAAAATTACAGTGCTGGTCTAAAAGCTTTATTTCATTGAAATCAGTAAACAACGTTTGCTGCTGTTCTATTTATTAAATAAGTACGATAAAGCAATTGGTTTAAGGTCATTGTTTTAAGATATTACATAAGTCAGACTTATTCTATCCGCAATACTTTTCAATTTATTAATAAAAGATTTTAAAGAAAAATAAATATTTTTAATAGAAAAATATTATAATTTTATTACAACTCATGGACAAATCGTTGATTAATCCTTTAAGAGCCATCAAAACTGCCAGCTTTCAGTTTCTCACAACTCAAATTTTGGAACTTTCTACTGATATATCTAAAACAATCACCGTCCTTGTTGATTGTTTCACAAGCCGTATTATGCAATTCCTAGTCACAAGTGGTGCATTAACTATATTCATCATTCCTGTAACCATAGCTTCCCTTAAAGGTCTGTCTTTTTTTACTCCAGTGTTGAGATCTTGCTATGCTATCCCATAAACAAATAAAACACGGATGTTTTGTGTAGCCTCCTTGTTGGCCTAGAAGAAAATTTACCACACAAATGAGCCACTGGTGTTCGTTGTTCTTTATTTTATCTATAACCGAGAAAATAGTAGAATATTTTTCATTAGCTTTAGTTGAATGTGTAATCGACAATGAACCTAATTTATTACCGTTATGCAGAAGTACACGTTTTAGGCTGCGTTTAAAAGAATATATAAATAGTCGCCATTCATTTGAATCACACTTCTCTTATTCCATCGCTGTTACTCAACCAGGAACATCTGAACAATAAACAAACTTATCGTCTTAAGTACTCAATTAAATAGTAGAACTGAACATACCCCGTTAATGTCATATGGGTTTTGAAAGCTAACTTTAATAGCGTTAGGTTGTAACGGGATTTTAAAATTTATTCAACTTTCATCATGGAGTGGTCATATAATGAAAACCGTATCGCTGTTATAGCGCTTTTCAAGTGTTAAATATAAAAAAACGATATTTTCAAAACGCTCCGGCCACTAGGGATTAGCCCCATGTACGTCGACCGATGCATTAAACTGTTTGAGGAGACTGGAGATGTAAAAGACCGTCACCGGTCGGGGCTCCCACGCTCTGTTCAAACACCGCATGTCATCAAAGCCGTTAAATCAAAAGTTCACAGAAATCCGCTCGGAAAACAGAAATCGTGGCCCATGTGATGAATATCACGCAAAAGTCCTTGAGTCGAATCATTAAAAAAGACTTGGGACTTAGGGCTTTCAAACGACGTACAGGACATTTATTGACTACAGCTTTAAAAAATAGGATTGAAAAATGCAAACGTCTTTTGGTGAAGCACGCTGATAACTTGCACAGAAAAATTTTGTTCACCGATGAAAAAAATTTTAACTTTCAGGAAAAATTTAACAAGCAAAATGATAGATTGTATGCGTGGTCATCTAAGCAAGCATCTGAACTGATCCCAAGTGTGGAAAAGGGTCATCATCCAGTTTCAGTCATGGTTTGGTGGGGTGTCTCTTACGATGGGGTCTCTGACCTGCATTTCAGCTAACAAGGAGTCAAAACATCGGACAAAGTTTACCAAGAAACCGCTTTAAAAGCTGTTGTGAAGCCTCTTAAAAATTCCCTGTTCCAAAACCAGCCATGGACTTTCCAACAGGATTCTGCGCCGGCCCATAAGGCTAAAACCTCCCAGGCCTGGCTTCGAAACAATTTGCCAGCGTTCATTTCCTCTGAAGAATGGCCCTCAGGCAGTCCAGATTTGAACACATTGGATTACAAATTGTGGACGGTTTTAGAGGACAAGGCTTGTCACAAAAGATACCCTAACATTGGATTTCTTAAGACTGCTTTGGTTCGATCTGTGGCCAATTGTCCAAAGGACGAGGTTCGTGCAGCTATTGACGTTTGGCCAGTGTGAATTAAGGCGTGTGTAAAGGCGGACATTTCGAATAAGTATATTTTTTTGGATACAATATACATCAATAGAAATATTAAAAAATATTTGATCCAAAAACATTCAGTACTTTTTTATTTTTCAACATACAACGTGTGTAACAGTATTTATGTCCCTACTAAGTAGAAGGAGAATTTTGTCGTAATTTGTGATATTTTTCTGTAGATGTAGATTGCTATGCTTCTGTGTCAACACTAAGGTACAGGACTGGTCGGGCAAAAGACAACAAATTAGTATTTAACCATTTAGGCCGGTTAGTTTTCTTGTGTGCCTTTAACCTTAAATACTCTAATCAGTTGTAACAGAGTTTTAGGAATCCAGTACTTGTCACGCACATTTATGACCGTTTATTAGTTTGCTACGTATTTATAAAAATAAGATTAACTTTTCTTTATTACTTTTTTTTAATTCTGAGAATCATAGAAAAGTCATCGAGGTTTTTTTCAAATTTTGTACATATCTCAAGCAAACTTTTGAAATTCATACCTTTAATTGTGAATAAAAGCGAAACGCTTACATCGATATACATTATCTATATCTCATGTATATCCTGCGGATTATATTGCGATTTGCTCTGCGCTCTCCAAGGTAATGGAGAGCATGGTGAACCACCATCTTGTGAGGTATTTAGAGACCAACGACCTACTTAGTAATCCACATTATGGCTTCCGTAGAAATCGCTCTACCGAAAACCTGATGGCGTTCTTGTCGGAGCGTTGGATTCGTTCTATACACCAATTTGGTGAAAGTAAGGTCCCGGCTCTGGATATCTCCAAGGGCATTGATAGAGTCTGCACGGTCCACTCATATCAAAGCTGATCGCTTTTGAAGTCAGTAATACGTTTGCTCAATTTATATCGATCTTTCTTGTAGATCGCACTATTAGAGTTGTCGTAGATAGGTTCTCATCCAACAAACATAAGCTGTCCGCAGGTGTACCACAGGGCTCTGTCTTTTTCTCCTCTTTATTGCTTATTTTCATTGACGATCTTTTGGGTCAGACCGTGAATCCAATGTGCTCTTTTGCAGATGACAGAAACCTCTGCCATTCATATTCATACGGCCGTAGGCCGAGTCTCCAAGATATTTAAGACAAAAGGCAAATTATGGATGAGACACTTGTCGGGATCTACTGGCCATTGCCCAATGAAAATATCATGTGACACTCGTTGGGCGATACATGTATTCGATGTGTCGAAAGAAGCGCTCAAGTGCATAGGCTTTTTAAAGCGGTGCTAGAAATATTTCACTCCTTCTGATCTTTTCAATATCTACTTATATACAACTTATATCAGGCCGAAGACGGAATACAACTCCCGTATATGGACAGGTGCCCCAAAATCATCCTTGGATCTACTTGACTACGTTCAAAGGAGAGCGATGCTGCTGATAGGTGACAGTAAGGTATCTATTGTTTCCCTTGAGCATCGTCGGAATGTGGCTTGCGTGACGCTGTTCTATCATTACTTTAATGGTGTGTGTTCATCAGACATTCGTCGCCTTATTCCTGACGTGAAGATGTTAGGCAGGGTAACTCGACTTTCGCGGATTCACACCCGTTTGTTATTGATTGGCCAGTTGACCGCAATATACACTACAGATCAAATTCGGTTTTTGCTCGTGCAGTCCGTATGTGGAATCGACTTCCAGCAAATGTATAGCGTGATCCAACTAGAGGTATTTTTCCAGAACAAAAAAAATTCAAAAATTCAAATCGAATATGGAATCTTTATTTTTTGAAAATAATAACCTTCAAATGTTTTCAACTGCATTATGGAATAAGCGGGAAGATCCGCTGTTTTTTGTTCAGTGATGAGGCTCATTCCTGGCTCAACGGCAAAGTCAATAAACAAAATGGCCGCATTTGGGCTAAGAGCAACAAGAAGAGGTTCAATAGGTGTCATTATAGCCAGAGAAATCATCGGTATATATTTGGTTAAAAATGATGATGGCCGGAACGTAACGTGAATGATATCGGTCTTTATGCTACCTGAAATTGAAGCCCGTAATCTTGACGACACTTGTTTTCAACAGGACGGTGCCACTTGCCTCAAGCAATGGATCTATTGAGAGGTAATTTCAAAAATCATCTAATTTCACGTTTTGGACAGGTGAGTTGGCCGCCTAGATCGAGTGATATCACACCTTTAGATATTTTTCTTTGGGGTTACGTAAAGTCCAAAGTCTATGTTGACAAACCAGCTACGATTCAGGTTTTCGAAGCCAACATTACGCGTGTCATTAAAGCCATACCGGTCGAAATGTTCGAACGAGCGTTCCAAAATTGGACACTCAGAATGGAAATCCTGAGGCGTTCTTGCGGCCTACATTTGAAGGAAATTATATTCAAAAAATAAATGGCATAAAATGTCCTTTTAAATTACAAAAAAAGATTCCACACTTGATTTGAATTTTTATTTTTTTTGATTTGAATAAATACCTCTAGATGGATCACCCTATATTTCCCACTAATTGCGACATCCAGAAGTTCAAGGCAAATGTCAATAAATATTACTCCCTCTTTCCCCCTCCGATCCTTTACTTTCCACTCGCCAACGCAATGCGCCGCATGTATAGGGGGCATCCCCTGAGTGTTGGTTATTTAAAAAAAATAGGTTTTGACACTTCTTTCCATTTGCAGTTTTCATTATTTTTAAAAATACAAAATTTGAATTTTTTAGGTAGAATTAAAAAAAGGCAAAAAATCAGTTATCACCGAACATAGCATAACTCATTCAATTTTGAATCAATCAATTTTTATGTACGTACATGTTTTAGAAAGCTACTTTAATATGATATTCGATAAAGCTAATAAATAGCTCATAACCGACCAACTTTGAGCGTGATGAAAATTATAATGTGTTTTTTGTTTTGTTTTAATAAAACAGTCATAATTTTTTGGGGGTATCATCAAATTTGATTTTTTCAAAGGTAACAACTACATCTTAAAAAACACAGTTTTAAAAATCGGCCTATAAAAAGGATATTTATGATTTTTTGGAAAAAAGTCGAAAATGCGATTAGAACCTTAACTTAAAAATTCGAGCTGATGAAAAAAATGAAGATTAGATTTAAAATCAGCGACCTCAAATTAATAAAAATTGCTATAGAATTCCAAACAACACGCAAAAAGTTCCATTTTGTTCCCTTGTGTAATATATACAACTCTGCCTTTATTTAATGACATCAGCTGCTGTGAGCAAAACAAATGACAATTCTCAATTTATGTAAAGAAATGAACAGATATGTAAACAATAAATGTTCACAATTCGGCTTTTTGGGTGGCTGCTGGTGTGTTGGTCGCTGGTGGTTTGTCGGTAGCTGCTGGTGTGTTGGCAGCTGGTGGTTTTTGCTTCGAGGTACTCCAAAATGCTAAGTTTTTTTGAGCGAATGTTCCCAACGCCTCTTACACCCTCCCCTACCGAGGGTGTCACATCACCATTACAACGAACACATTATGGACCAATCCGTTATAGAGAGATGACAAGAAACACCGTATATGTTAATTAGCTACAGAGGATTATCAACAGCCAATCGTACAAAAAATTATAATAATCACTAGAAAATTTACTACAAAATAAACAAAACTAATTAAAAAATGAGAAGATCTATAAATAAAAAATATAAACTTAAATATAACCAGATCCTTCACTTATGAGCCGATTAAAAAAATAAGGAAACTATAAGTATACAATTGTAAAGACCATAGATTTTAATGCATCAAAACTTTAGGAGAAGCCAATTAAATAACAAAACGATTTAAAATCAGCACACATTCTACGGAGTGGATCACCATAGACATAACTGTAACTTTGAAATCCAGGTGTAAAAACTATATGGGACGTGAGTAGACATTTTTGACACTAAAAGTTTAGAAGCCATCACCTCACGGATAATTTTATATACCATCATTGTAATTATCATGGTTCGCCTACTCTTCAAATTAAATCTGCTGTTGTAAGATGGGTTTTTATAACCAGAATTCCCATGAAGATTTCTTCTGAAGAAAAATAGTAAAAAAGAGTTCGGTTTGCACTCATATTCTAAAATTGGCCTGACTATATAAATATAAAGCTGTTTCTTAGTATATGAATCAGTAAACTCTTTTGCCCAGCGTTTTATAAGATAAAAGACACCGTACGTTTTATTTTCCATAGTATTGATGTGCTTATTGAAATTTAACTTTCTGTCCATCATAAAACCTAGATCAATAAATGAGTCAGGCGATGTCAATTAAGAGCTGATGTTTACTGATGGGTGTTTGCGTTTTGAAAATAAAGGCAACTTTATATTTATATATGTATTGTAAAATTTACTTTTGGTCTTTTAAAAATTTAAATGTAAATTTTGTAGTTTAGTTCAAATTGTTTGTTGGGTTTTCTATGTTTGTATGAATATTAGATATTCTTTTGTGTGTTTGAATATTCGTTTTGTATGTTAACACAATATTTATTTATTAATGTAACAATTATTTAACACTGTACTAATATGTATTATAGATCAATGTTATAATGTTCACTTTATGTAATTTTGTTTAATGTTGTATTTGTCACTTGGACGGACACGAGAGTTGGTAGCCGAACCGACGCCTTTGACTTTGAAATAAGAACTTAACCCCAAGCTCTCAAATCAAATCATCAAAGCGCCAAACGAAAGTGGGGAAAGTGAACGAAAGTAAGTACAACGAAAGTGGTGTGTTCGCACTACCAGGTTAGAGATTTACACTAACCAAATGAGCTTATCTCTAAACATCCCGGAACTTCGTGATCAGTGTAGGTGTCTATTTTGATACTGGGCCGGAAAAGACATATCCCAGCGCAGTCTTCATGCCCTGGACTTGGCCAACACTAGCACCGACTGTACACAATTGAGCGTTGAATGTGACAGCTTTAGATCCCTGAACAGTGATGCGGCAATTCGGGTGCAAGTCAGTGACGGGTTGAGCAAAACCCGGGCCGAGTAGAATGATTCGAGATTATTATCTATCAGACGTACTACCGCTGTCGGCACGAACACGGCTGGGGTTCTGAGCGTGAAGTCAGGCATGTTGTTTGCTGGGGTCCTATGCTGACTTTCTGATACTTTAACCACAGAGGGCCGCCGATGAGGAACGGGTGCGTCCTGCCAGCCAAACAATTACGGCAATAATGGCCATGTTCCACCATCTCGAAGCGTCCGCGACGGTAGCACTGCGAAAACGGTTACAATGACGTAGAGCATGGTCCCGCTTGCAGAGTGTGCAGGTATCTATCCACCACTCCTGCCGGTTATTCTGACATTGCTGTAAGTTGATAAAGATGTAATGATGGATTAGTAGTATTCGATGTGGGTCGGCCTAGTCAGTCCAAAAATAGCTTCAATAGTTATGTTATAGGCCGTGTAATCGAACCGTTAGGAGTCAGGAGTTCTACGACACGAGTGTTAATGTCCGGTCAGGGGAATGTTTTAATGACTCGAACAATTTTCCAATAGTTAGTTAATGTTTTATCTTCTTTGACGACAACATCGTTATCCTGAATGTTTTCGTTCTGATACTTCCACTTGTATCGACGATGGAGTTTAGTGAGGTATTTCGACTTCCAGGTCAGATTTTCTGTAGCAATATCGGGTTCAGCAGGTGAGAGCATTGGTGTACCGTCAAGGAAATGTCCTGGGGTTTAAATCATTTGGGCCATCGCTAGCTGGACTGGGCGGTCTAGAGTTTTAACATGCTTCTATACGGGCCAGGATGGTAGAACATTTTTCATAAGTAAAGTTCATTTAAGGTATGAACTTTCGACGATGGGTCTTGAAGGATTTGACACCTGTCTCGCTAAGTCCGCCCATATGAAGGGCTCCAGGCGGGATGAACTTCTAATTTAAGTTCCGATGCTATGTTGTATTGCGGCCAGCAGTAACTGCCTCATGAAGTTAAGTCTGTCATATTTGATTAGCTCAGCTGTGCCAACAAAATTGGTACCATTGTCAGAGTAAATTTGTGACGGACAGCCTCGTCTTCCGATGAAACGTGGGAGAGCATCCAGGAAGGATTGAGTCGACAGGTCATTGGTGGCCTCCAGGTGTACTGCTTTTGTTGCAAAGCAGACATAACCCTACTTAATTCGACATGCCCTGCCAGTGTAGCTCTTTATACCAAAGGATCCTGCAAATTCGGCCCCTGTGTTGTTGAAGGGTCTCGAAAACATTGGTCGCTCGGGTGTCAGGGTAGACATGATTTGACTGTGCGTGTGTTTGTTTGAACAGGATGCATGTTCGACAGTTGCGTATTACCTTTTTTACTAGAACCTTTAGTCTGAATATTCAAAACTCTGATCGTAAAAGGCGGGTTAGAAGGTGATTTTCACCATGAACGGCGACCAGATGCGCAAACTCGACCAATAGTACAGGCACCCTGGAGTCATATGACAAAAGGATTGGATGTCGTTCACTATATGTCAGGGCGGTCGATTGAGTGAGATGCCCATTGGACGTAATTATTCCATGGGGGTCTAAAAATGGATTGGGGGTTAGGAGACAGCTCTTAGCAGAAATTCTTTCTTTTTTCTATAGACAATTATATTCTTGGGCGAAATAATGTTTTTGGGTAAGGACAATGAGTCTTGTTTTGACAAACTGAATTCATTTAGCAGTCAGAGCTACCGGCATTTCTATTGGTGCTTCTCGATTTCTTCCTCTCTGCATCCACCATCGGAATACATAGGCTAAGACTCGATAGACATTGGGTAAAGTCGAAAACCTAACTAGGGAATCATCAAAGGTTGTGGTCGTGAAGACCTTGATAGGTTTCTACTCTAATGTGGTGTTTTCTGAAATCTTATAAACTGACCATCGTTTTATTTACGTTTATTTTCCATAGTATTGATGTGCTTATTGAAATTTAACTTTCTGTCCATCATAAAACCTAGATCAATAAATGAGTCAGACGATGTCAATTAAGAGCCATGTTTACTGATGGGTGTTTGCGTTTTGAAAATAAAGGCAACTTTATATTTTATATATCGTAAAATTTACTTTTGGTCTTTTAAAAATTTAAATGTAAGTTTTGTAGTTTAGTTCAAATTGTTTGTTGGGTTTTCTATGTATGTATGAATATTAGATATTCTTTTGTGTGTTTGAATATTCGTTTTGTATGTTAACACAATATTTATTTATTAATGTAACAATTATTTAACACTGTATTAATATGTATTATAGATCAATGTTATAATGTTCACTTTATGTAATTTTGTTTAATGTTGTATTTGTCAGTTGGACGGACACGAGAGTTGGTAGTCCCGCTTGCAGAGTGTGCAGGTATCTATCCACCACTCCTGCCGGTTATTCTGACATTGCTGTAAGTTGATAAAGATGTAATGATGGATTAGTAGTATTCGATGTGGGTCGGCCTAGTCAGTCCAAAAATAGCTTCAATAGTTATGTTATAGGCCGTGTAATCGAACCGTTAGGAGTCAGGAGTTCTACGACACGAGTGTTAATGTCCGGTCAGGGGAATGTTTTAATGACTCGACCAATTTTCCAATAGTTAGTTAATGTTTTATCTTCATTGACGACAAGATCGTTATCCTGAATGTTTTCGTTCTGATACTTCCACTTGTATCGACGATGGAGTTTAGTGAGGTATTTCGAATTCCAGCTCAGATTTTCTGTAGCAATATCGGGTTCAGTAAGTGAGAGCATTGGTGTACCGTCAAGGAAATGTCCTGGGGTTACAGGGTTTAAATCATTTGGGCCATCGCTAGCTGGACTGAGCGGTCTAGAGTTTAAACATGCTTCTATACGGGCCAGGATGGTAGAAAATTTTTCATAAGTAAAGTTTATTGAAGGTATGAACTTTCGACGATGGGTCTTGAAGGATTTGACACCTGTCTCCCACAGTCCACCTATATGAAGGGCGCCAGGCGGGATGAACTTCTAATTTAAGTTCCGATGTTATGTTGTATTGCGGCCAGCAGTAACTGCCTCATGAAGTTAAGTCTGTCATATTTGATTAGCTCAGCTGTGCCTACAAAATTGGTTCCATTGTCAGAGTAAATTTATGACGGGCAGCCTCGTCTTCCGATGAAACGTGAGCGAGCAGCCAGGAAGGATTGAGTCGACAGGTCATTGGTGGTCTCCAGGTGTACTGCTTTTGTGGCAAAGCAGACATAACCCTACTTAATTCGACATGCCCTGCCAGTGTAGCTCTTATACCAAAGGGTCCTGCGAAGTCGGCCCCTGTGTTGTTGAAGGGTCTCGATAACGTTGGTCGCTCGGGTGGCAGGGCAGCCATGATTTGGCTGTGCGTGTGTTTGTTTGAACAGAATGCATGTTCGACAGTTGCGTATTACCTTTTTTACTAGAACCTTTAGTCTGAATATCCAAAACTATGTTCGTAAAAGGCGGGTTAGAAGGTGATTTCCACTATGAACGGCGACCAGATGCGCAAACTCGACCAATAGTACAGGCACCCTGGAGTCATATGACAAATAGATTGGATGTCGTTCACTATATGTCAGGGCGGTCGATTGAGTGAGATGCCCATTGGACGTAATTATTCCATGAGGGTCTATAAATGGTGAAGAATGTTGCTGGGGATGCAACATTTATTGGGGTTAAATATGCTTATTGAGGCTTCGTACTTGCTGAGGATCCCTGTCTCATAAGTACTAAAGTCAACTGTAGAGAAGTATAACTTTACGTACATACAAACACCATTGGATGCAAATATGCCTCTCACTTAAAGCAATATTATTGTGATATTACGAACAGAATTGTTATACGCGATATAACAATTCTGTGTGAAACTGAGAAAGTACAAATTTGAATTATAAGAGAAATTCAAATTTGTACTTGTGGTTATAAGGGAAACGCACTTAATTTCAATATATATATCTTACATGTTTTATTATAAGTATAAGTTGGGGATGTGATGTCGACCGTCTTATCCGTGGTGATGATGATGAAAGAGGCCGAGGCTTCGTTGGCAGCCTCCAAGAAGATTCGGTAGCATCCACAGACGATGCAAATACAAATAAATATATTGTTGCCAACAGTCAACAAAGGATGTACGGATAAATTTAAGTACACATCGTTGCTTAAATATTACTAAGTTTTAGAATTCATTTACAATTTTTAGTAATTCAAGTTTATAGCAGTGGTAATTCTGCTTCTTATTGATTCAAATATTGATTTAAATATTGGGGAAATTCTACTTTGAACATCCTGGCCCCCTTGGTCGACAAGACCAATAATAATGATTTATAGGGCATCGTGCAGCTTTTCTAGGGCCTTCAATGCTACTTGCAACATTTGTTTGGGGTTTACAGATGGTCCTGCGGATTTTTGGCTTGTTTTGTAGTTGTGTTGTCGATCATGTTGTTGTTTGTGTCGCTGATGGGTTTTATTTGAGTGCTGATATATCGTTGGTTTTCGCTTTAATGTATCTTCCTGTCTTTGTCCTGTACGCAGCAATACTGGTGAATGAAGAAGGGTGTGATGTTCACCTCTACACTTTCGGCAAACATCTCCAGAGGTAAATTGAGCAACTTGATGTGAGCGTGCCAAACAGTTGATGCAATATTGATGTCTTCGAGCAACTCTGCGACGTCCTTCTGGCTTCATGGCTAGGAATATTTTGCAGTATCTCAGTGGGTGAAATTTTTTATTACAAATTAAGCATTTATGAATTTTCGGATCTCTGGGAGCCCTGTGAAACAAATAAATTTTGTTAATTTGATATTTAATGTGAGATTGGAAAATGTGGGATTGGGTATATTGTTCTGTAATAAAAGGGTTAGAAAAGACAACATTCATTTTGTGGTTAAACTACTATTAGTTTAGTCTCCGATAGGTAGGGGACAAAGTTTTACAATTGGCCTAATGATGGTACCCGTCTGGGTTTTTACTTCAGCCACTCGAACAAAATTTTCTTGGCCTTGAATGGTCCGTTTAATTCGACCTAGTTTCCATTCGCAAGGGGGTGCTAAATCGTCTTTTACGACGACCAACTGACCTGATTTTATGTCGTCTCTTGGTTGCTGCCATTTGTATCTCTTTTGTAGCTCCTTTAAGTATTCGTCTTTCCAGCGCCTGGCGAATTGATGTTGGATTGCCTTTAGTTTATCCCAACGGTCATATTGTGATATAGAATCGGGTTCAGGCTCTGGAAAACTCATCAAAGGCGCGCCTCTCAAAAAATGTCCTGGTGTCAATGCAAGTAACTCGTGTTGGTCATCTGTCATAGGTGATAACGGGCGAGAGTTCAGAATAGCTTCAATTCGAGTAAGAAGGGTTGTGAACTCTTCGAATGTATATTTGTGGTTCTGCGCGACTTTCCGGAAGTGCATTTTAAAGGATTTTACCCCTGCTTCCCAAATTCCCCCCATGTGAGGGGCATTTGGAGGAATAAATGACCATTCAAAACCATGGGAAGTATATTTTTCTGCCGCTTCCTTTGATTCTATTTTGATGAATTCTTCGAAATCCCTCTTTAGTGCTCGTTCCGCACCTACGAAGTTGGTTCCATTGTCTGACATGACCTTTTTTGGTAGACCGCGTCGCCCAACAAACCTGGTGAATGCTGCTAAGAACGAAGCAGAGGACAAGTCCGAACATAGTTCAAGATGAATTGTTTTCGTGCAAAAGCATACAAACAGACAGACATATCCTTTGTGGTAGGTAGCCTGTCGTAAAGTGGAAGCCTTTATGGGAAAAGGACCAGCAAAATCTATTCCTGTAATTGTAAAGGGTAGTGTAAAATTACTTCGATCGGATGGCAAGGTCGCCATCATTTGTGAGTGTACTTTTTGCTTGTAGATAACACAGGTTTTACAGCCTCGGATGCACTTTTTGATGGCAGATCTTAACCTGCATACATAGTATTCATTTCTGATAGATCTCAGCATTAGGTTATGCTCCGCGTGCATCAAAAGGTTATACGTGAATGAGATGAATAATTGGCAGTATTTCGATTTAACTGGAAGGATGATGGGATGACGTTCATTGTAAGAGAGATCAGAGTAAGTGAGTCGTCCATTGGCTCGAATAATATTATTGCCATCCAGAAAGGGGTTAAATGGAAAAAGTGAGATTTTTCTGCTTACAGTTTTGGAAGAGTTCAATGATACATACTCTCTGTAATAATGTCTCTGCTGGGTTAGAGTTATTAAACGATTCTTTGCATGAAGGAATTCAGAGTGCGTTATTGACTGTGAGCTAAAGTAGATAGATTTTTTAGAAATTCGAGAGTAGAAACGGAAAACATAAGCCATAATTCGAATGACTTTGTCCCATCTAGAAAATCTTTCAAGAATGTTCGGATACTCTTCGAAAGTACAAAACACTTAAATTTTCTTCATTTCGGGGGGATTCTCTTGTATATGTAAAGATTTTGGCCATTCATCAGGATGTTGCTGTATCCATGTCGGTCCGTGCCACCAGAGATTGCTATTGTTGAGATCCTGGGCACTACAACCGCGCGATCCTATATCCGCAGGGTTTTCGGCGGAACGTATATGTCGCCAGGAACAATTTCCAATATTACGAATGATTTCCGCTGTCCTGTTTGCAACAAATGTTTTCCATGTGCATGGAGGTTTTTGTAACCAACCAAGTACAATGGAAGAATCGCACCATAAAAACAATTCATAATTATATATTGGTAAGTGATTAAGGACATGCCTAATCAACTTTGAGAGGAGGACTGCGCCGCACAGTTCGAGACGAGGAAGACTAAGTGGATTGAGTGGTGCCACTTTGCCCTTAGAAATGAGAAGATGCGAACGTATTTCTTTTTCGTTCTGTATGCGAAGATATATTGTTGCACAATATGCCTTTTCAGAAGCGTTACAAAAGCCGTGTATTTGGGTCTTAGAGAAAGGAGAAAAACTTACCCAACGAGAGATTTTAATGTGGGGTATATGCCTCAGAGTTTGAATGAAACTGTTCCATTTTTGCAAAGTTGAATAATTCACGCATTCATCCCATTGTGTGCATTCTAACCAAAGTTGTTGAAGCAGGATTTTCGCCTGTATGATAATGAGAGATAACCATCCCGCTGGGTCAAACAACTTTGAAATTGTGGAAAGAATTTGCCGCTTTGTGACAATATCAGAGGGGTGAATCGTGGCAACTTTATATGAAAAACAGTCTGACAATGCATTCCATTGTATACCAAGAGTTTTAGTTGTGCTAGTCTCTTGAAATTTTAAGAAATCGGAGTCAAGGATATTTTCTGGAGAGACAGATGCCAATACTTCGGTCGAGTTTGAAGTGATTTTCCTCAAGGAAAACCCTGCTGATTTGAGAAGTGTGATCAGTTGCGTCAGAGATTTCATTGCCGATTCTGGATCGTGACTTCCTGATAATATGTCATCGACATACGTTTCTCTTTGAGAATTTGAGAGGCCTGTGGAAACTGTTCCTCATAATCACGAGCTAACTGTATAAGAGTACGTATTGCCAGGTAAGGAGCACAGTTCACTCCAAATGTGACCGTTTTTAACGCATAATCATTAACGGGGCTTGTTGGTGTTGGGCGGAAAACAATACGTTGAAAGGGAACATCGTCTTTGTTAACTCGTATTTGGCGATACATTTTCTCAATATCACCACTGAAAACGAATTGCTATAAGCGCCAATTTAAAATAAGATTGGTAAGATCAGCTTGTAGAGTGGGACCTACATAAAGGACATCGTTGAGGGAATATCCTGAATACGTTCGTTTTGAGGCATTGAAGACAACCCTTAATTTTGTTGTGGTGCTTTCCGGTTTTACCACCGCATGATGCGGCAGATAAAACGAGTTGTACGTGTCTCGTCTTGAGAGTTCTTGGGAATTCGTTAGTTCCATGTGATCAAGAGCAATATACTCATTCAAGACATTATGGTAAGTTTCTGCCATTTCTGGTTTGTTTTTGAGAGATTGTTCCAATCGTTTATATTATATCAGCGCTGGAGTTCTGGAAGGGCCCAAGGGCGTCTCCTTTGGAAAACTTGCCTTGAAAGGAAGTTTGACTACGTAGCGTCCCTCTGAGTCACGCACTGTGGTTTCAGTGAATAGAGATTCACAATATTCATCGGCTTTTGACATGGGACGTCGGCTTGGAACCTCTTCTTGTTCCCAAAATGTTTTTAACTGTTGAGCGATTACATCAGCACAACTTTCAGTGGTTGCAATTGAAAAAGATGATGTCGTCTGAATCGCGATGGATCCGCTAATAATTCATGTCCCGAAATGAGGGCCATTCTTCGTATCCCCCGTAAAAGATTTCGGTGTCGCATGGAGGGATCTTTATGCAACTGAAGCTGTTTTCTTCAATATTTGAAAATTGTTTAAAATTATCTGTGGGATGTTCAGCTGAGGCTGGTACTAAGGATTTCTGTAGATCCAATATCTTTGATTTGCATGCGTGAATGCTTTTAGTACAAGAGAGGTATTTGTTTCGGACAGTGTCTAAGTCTTCAGGCTTAAGCTGATCTTTTTTTAAACAGAGAGTTCGATATGATCGTAAGTAATTGGAATCAGAAACCTCTTCCTTTAATACGCCACTGTTTCAAGAGATACGAATTTCAGATACACTGTAACTAGATACGTGCACTTTTTGTTTTACTTATACAGTGAGATGTAAGACGAAGCAACAAAAAAACAACTTTCTGAGTTTGTAGAGTACTTGCAATAACCTATGAAATTACCCTCTTAGTCTTATAACAGAAAGTTCTGATGTTTCGTGCGTCTGATTCTGTTGACTTTCTTATGTCTGTCAGGTAGAGCTGTGTTCTATTGCACTATCACTCTTTCTATTTGCTTTCTCTAAGAAATAAGAGATAACCGGAAATATACATTCCACTTTATTAAGAGATTCGTTATGACTCGCTGCTTTTAATAGCAAAAGAGAGTGTGTGTGCTAGTTTTAACAGTGATATAATCTGTTTAACTTTTTCTATCATGCGATATATTTTTTTTCTGTTGGGTGTGGAGTAATTGGGGTACTCACTTGAAATAAATTCAGAGTTTTAAAATTGTAAGTTTTGAACTTCGGGATATACCGATTTTGATCAGTATTTTATTAATTGGTTCTTATGGGATTTATGGGATTTTGTGACTTAAGGCCCATTTAGTCTCGACGGTTGACGGTGGACGGTTGACGGTAGGCAATCAGCTATTTCAGTTGAGGGTTGCATTTTGCATGTGTTAGAGGGAGATAACTACAGTTTGACGGTTGACGACGGTAGACTTCTGCAGGTTGCAGAATCTACCGTCAACCGTCAACCGTCGAGACTAAATGGGCCTTTACGGTTTGCGTGACATTGTGTAAATTTTATTTTACTTGTTGAAAATTGTAGTTTTCGTTGTTTCTGCTTGCTTGATTGTTGCTTAGTTTTATGAAGAATGAAGAATGTTGCTTAGTTTTACAGTTGGTGTTGTTGTTGTACGAGTATTACGATGTCGGCCTTGTCACTTTCCGTATTGATATGAACCATTCAGCATTGGTTTTATATGGCGGTTGTACTGGTTGTATTGCTGACCACAGTTTCTATCTATAAAAAAATGGAGTTAATACAATTGCCTGTGTAAACCGTAGTGTTCGATGATATTTTTGGTGAAATTGTTGATGAAGCATATACTCACGACTGTTACTACCTTAACATAAAATATTAAGGAGTAACTAATTTTGCCATTACCCATGTAATTCACTTTATTTTCGCTGTTGGGATCCTTATGGTATTAATTTGGGATTTAGATAATACCTCAGTGTCTCCTCCTTCGTCTACTTCTCGGGTCTCTTGCTTCGTTTTTTTTTCTCAAAGATGAAATTAGTATGGTTTTTGACAATTTCTATTATGTGCAATAATCTTTTGTATTTATGTTGGTATTTGTATGTTTTTTATTTCTCACTGCACTTTTTGTACACTAATTGCAAATTATTTTACCAGACACAACAGGTGCGGTGGAATCTCGGTTTCTAACTACCCGTTAGAGAATGTCTGCGACGATCTGACTGCAATTATACCTTCTCTGCTCCCCTCTGGCTCAATGTTTTTGCAAGTGATGCGTTGCGAAAGTTGGGAGAGAAAAAGGGGTATGTAAGTGCGTGTGCTTGTTACATGCGTAATGATAAAAAAAACGTTTTTTCTTGTGATGCGTTTTGTTACAACGTACAGGTAACCATCTGCGAATGCTCAAGGGCGTAAATTTTGATGTTATTGTAGATTAATATAGATTTTTAAAATGTATCCAATAAAGGGCGTAGGATTCTGTAACTCATTTCGGGATCAAGGAAGGTTTGAAGGACCATGAAGAATGTTGCTGGGGATGCAACATTTATTGGGGTTAAATATGCTTATTGAGGCTTCGTATTTGCTGAGGATCCCTGTCCAATAAGTACTAAAGTCAACTGTAGAGAAGTATAACTTTACGTACATACAAACACCATTGGATGCAAATATGCCTCTCACTTAAAGCAATATTATTGTGATATTACGAACAGAATTGTTATACGCGATATAACAATTCTGTGAGAAACTGAGAAAGTACAAATTTGAATTATAAGAGAAATTCAAATTTGTACTTGTGGTTATAAGGGAAACGCACTTAATTTCAATATATATATCTTACATGTTTTATTATAAGTATAAGTTGGGGATGTGATGTCGGCCGTCTTATCCGTGGTGATGATGATGAAAGAGGCCGAGGCTTCGTTGGCAGCCGCCAAGAAGATTCGGTAGCATCCACAGACGATGCAAATACAAATAAATATATTGTTGCCAACAGTCAACAAAGGATGTACGGATAAATTTTAGTACACATCGTTGCTTAAATATTACTAAGTTTTAGAATTCATTTACAATTTTTAGTAATTCAAGTTTATAGCAGTGGTAATTCTGCTCCTTACTCTAAGATATTTAGATACAAATATTGATTTAAATATTGGGGAAATTCTACTTTGAACAAATGGATTGTGGGTTAGGAGACAGCTCTTAGCAGAAATTCTTTCTTTTTTCTTTAGACAATTATATTCTTGGGCGAAATAATGTTTTTGGGTAAGGACAATGAGTCTTGTTTTGACAAACTGAATTTCTTTAGCAGTCAGAGCTACCGACATTTCTATTGGTGCTTCTCGAGTTCTTCCTCTCTGCATCCACCATCAGAATACATAGGCTAAGACTCGATAGACATTGGGTAAAGTCGAAAACCTAACTAGGGTTGTGGTCGTGAAGACCTTGATAGGTTTCTACTCTAATGTGGTGTTTTCTGAAATCTAAAAAACTGACCATCGTTTTATTTACGTTTATTTTCCATAGTATTGATGTGCTTATTGAAATTTAACTTTCTGTCCATCATAAAACCTAGATCAATAAATGAGTCAGACGATGTCAATTAAGAGCCATGTTTACTGATGGGTGTTTGCGTTTTGAAAATAAAGGCAACTTTATATTTTATATATCGTAAAATTTACTTTTGGTCTTTTAAAAATTTGAATGTAAGTTTTGTAGTTTCGTTCAAATTGTTTGTTGCGTTTTCTATGTATGTATGAATATTAGATATTCTTTTGTGTGTTTGAATATTCGTTTTGTATGTTAACACAATATTTATTTATTAATGTAACAATTATTTAACACTGTATTAATATGTATTATAGATCAATGTTATAATGTTCACTTTATGTAATTTTGTTTAATGTTGTATTTGTCACTTGGACGGACACGAGAGTTGGTAGCCGAACCGACGCCTTTGACTTTCAAATAAGAACTTAACCCCAAGCTCTCAAATCAAATCATCAAAGCGCCAAACGAAAGTGGGAAAAGTTAACGAAATAAGTACAACGAAAGTGGTGTGTTCGCACTACCAGGTTAGAGATTTACACTAACCAAATGAGCTTATCTCTAAACATCCCGGCACTTCGTGATCAGTGTAGGTGTCTATTTTGATACTGGGCCGGAAAAGACATATCCCAGCGCAGTCTTCATGCCCTGGACTTGGCCAACACTAGCACCGACTGTACACAATTGAGCGTTGAATGTGACAGCTTTAGATCCCTGAACAGTGATGCGGCAATTCGGGAGCAAGTCAGTGACGGGTTGAGCAAAACCCGGGCCGAGTAGAATGATTCGAGATTATTATCTATCAGACGTACTACCGCTGTCGGCACGAACACGGCTGGGGTTCTGAGCGTGAAGTCAGGCATGTTGTTTGCTGGGGTCCTATGCTGACTTTCTGATACTTTAACCACAGAGGGCCGCCGATGAGGAACGGGTGCGTCCTGCCAGCCAAACAATTACGGCAATAATGGCCATGTTCCACCATCTCGAAGCGTCCGCGACGGTAGCACTGCGAAAACGGTTACAATGACGTAGAGCATGGTCCCGCTTGCAGAGTGTGCAGGTATCTATCCACCACTCCTGCCGGTTATTCTGACATTGCTGTAAGTTGATAAAGATGTAATGATGGATTAGTAGTATTCGATGTGGGTCGGCCTAGTCAGTCCAAAAATAGCTTCAATAGTTATGTTATAGGCCGTGTAATCGAACCGTTGGGTTTTTGGTAGACCGCGTCGCCCAACAAACCTGGTGAACGCTGCTAAGAACGAAGCAGAGGACAAGTCCGAACATAGTTCAAGATGAATTGCTTTCGTGCAAAAGCATACAAACAGACAGACATATCCTTTGTGGTAGGTAGCCTGTCGTAAAGTGGAAGCCTTTATGGGAAAAGGACCAGCAAAATCTATTCCTGTAATTGTAAAGGGTAGTGTAAAATTACTTCGATCGGATGGCAAGGCCGCCATCATTTGTGAGTGTACTTTTTGCTTGTAGATAACACAAGTTTTACAGCCTCGGATGCACTTTTTGATGGCAGATCTTAACCTGCATACATAGTATTCATTTCTGATAGATCTCAGCATTAGGTTATGCTCCGCGTGCATCAATAGGTTATGCGTGAATGAGATGAATAATTGGCAGTATTTCGATTTAACTGGAAGGATGATGGGATGACGTTCATTGTAAGAGAGATCAGAGTAAGTGAGTCGTCCGTTGGCTCGATATATTATTATATTATTGGCTCGAATATTATTGCCATCCAGAAAGGGGTTAAGTGGAAAAAGTGAGCTCTTTCTGCTTACAGTTTTGGAAGAGTTCAATGATACATACTCTATGTAATAATGTCTCTGCTGGGTTAGAGTTATTAAACGATTCTTTGCATGAAGGAATTCAGAGTGCGTTATTGACTGTGAGCTAAAGTAGATAGATTTTTTAGAAATTCGAGAGTAGAAACGGAAAACATAAGCCATAATTCGAATGGCTTTGCCCCATCTAGAAAATCTTTCAAGAATGTTCGGATACTCTTCGAAAGTACAAAACACTTCAATTTTCCTCATTTCGGGGGGATGCTCTTGTATATGTAAAGATTTTGGCCATTCATCAGGATGTTGCTGTATCCATGTCGGTCCGTGCCACCAGAGATTGCTATTGTTGAGATACTGGGCACTACAACCGCGCGATCATATATCCGCAGGGTTTTCGGCGGAACGTATATGTCGCCAGGAACAATTTCCAATATTACGAATGATTTACGCTGTCCTGTTTGCAACAAATGTTTTCCATGTGCATTGAGGTTTTTGTAACCAACCAAGTACAATGGAAGAATCGCACCATAAAAACAATTCATAATTATATATTGGTAAGTGCCATGCCTAATCAACTTTGAGAGGAGGACTGCGGACTGCGCCGCACAGTTCGAGACGAGGAAGACTAAGTGGATTGAGTGGTGCCACTTTGCCCTTAGAAATGAGAAGATGCGAACGTATTTCTTTTTCGTTCTGTATGCGAAGATATATTGTTGCACAATATGCCTTTTCAGAAGCATTGGATGCAAATATGCCTCTCACTTAAAGCAATATTATTGTGATATTACGAACAGAATTGTTATACGCGATATAACAATTCTGTGAGAAACTGAGAAAGTACAAATTTGAATTATAAGAGAAATTCAAATTTGTACTTGTGGTTATAAGGGAAACGCACTTAATTTCAATATATATATCTTACATGTTTTATTATAAGTATAAGTTGGGGATGTGATGTCGGCCGTCTTATCCGTGGTGATGATGATGAAAGAGGCCGAGGCTTCGTTGGCAGCCGCCAAGAAGATTCGGTAGCATCCACAGACGATGCAAATACAAATAAATATATTGTTGCCAACAGTCAACAAAGGATGTACGGATAAATTTTAGTACACATCGTTGCTTAAATATTACTAAGTTTTAGAATTCATTTACAATTTTTAGTAATTCAAGTTTATAGCAGTGGTAATTCTGCTCCTTACTCTAAGATATTTAGATACAAATATTGATTTAAATATTGGGGAAATTCTACTTTGAACAAATGGATTGGGGGTTAGGAGACAGCTCTTAGCAGAAATTCTTTCTTTTTTCTTTAGACAATTATATTCTTGGGCGAAATAATGTTTTTGGGTAAGGACAATGAGTCTTGTTTTGACAAACTGAATTTCTTTAGCAGTCAGAGCTACCGGCATTTCTATTGGTGCTTCTCGATTTCTTCCTCTCTGCATCCACCATCAGAATACATAGGCTAAGACTCGATAGACATTGGGTAAAGTCGAAAACCTAACTAGGGGATCATCAAAGGTTGTGGTCGTGAAGACCTTGATAGGTTTCTACTCTAATGTGGTGTTTTCTGAAATCTGATAAACTGACCATCGTTTTATTTACGTTTATTTTCCATAGTATTGATGTGCTTATTGAAATTTAACTTTCTGTCCATCATAAAACCTAGATCAATAAATGAGTCAGACGATGTCAATTAAGAGCCATGTTTACTGATGGGTGTTTGCGTTTTGAAAATAAAGGCAACTTTATATTTTATATATCGTAAAATTTACTTTTGGTCTTTTAAAAATTTGAATGTAAGTTTTGTAGTTTCGTTCAAATTGTTTGTTGGGTTTTCTATGTATGTATGAATATTAGATATTCTTTTGTGTGTTTGAATATTCGTTTTGTATGTTAACACAATATTTATTTATTAATGTAACAATTATTTAACACTGTATTAATATGTATTATAGATCAATGTTATAATGTTCACTTTATGTAATTTTGTTTAATGTTGTATTTGTCACTTGGACGGACACGAGAGTTGGTAGCCGAACCGACGCCTTTGACTTTCAAATAAGAACTTAACCCCAAGCTCTCAAATCAAATCATCAAAGCGCCAAACGAAAGTGGGAAAAGTTAACGAAAGTAAGTACAACGAAAGTGGTGTGTTCGCACTACCAGGTTAGAGATTTACACTAACAAAATGAGCTTATCTCTAAACATCCCGGCACTTCGTGATCAGTGTAGGTGTCTATTTTGATACTGGGCCGGAAAAGACATATCCCAGCGCAGTCTTCATGCCCTGGACTTGGCCAACACTAGCACCGACTGTACACAATTGAGCGTTGAATGTGACAGCTTTAGATCCCTGAACAGTGATGCGGCAATTCGGGAGCAAGTCAGTGACGGGTTGAGCAAAACCCGGGCCGAGTAGAATGATTCGCGATTATTATCTATCAGACGTACTACCGCTGTCGGCACGAACACGGCTGGGGTTCTGAGCGTGAAGTCAGGCATGTTGTTTGCTGGGGTCCTATGCTGACTTTCTGATACTTTAACCACAGAGGGCCGCCGATGAGGAACGGGTGCGTCCTGCCAGCCAAACAATTACGGCAATAATGGCCATGTTCCACCATCTCGAAGCGTCCGCGACGGTAGCACTGCGAAAACGGTTACAATGACGTAGAGCATGGTCCCGCTTGCAGAGTGTGCAGGTATCTATCCACCACTCCTGCCGGTTATTCTGACATTGCTGTAAGTTGATAAAGATGTAATGATGGATTAGTAGTATTCGATGTGGGTCGGCCTAGTCAGTCCAAAAATAGCTTCAATAGTTATGTTATAGGCCGTGTAATCGAACCGTTGGGTTTTTGGTAGACCGCGTCGCCCAACAAACCTGGTGAACGCTGCTAAGAACGAAGCAGAGGACAAGTCCGAACATAGTTCAAGATGAATTGCTTTCGTGCAAAAGCATACAAACAGACAGACATATCCTTTGTGGTAGGTAGCCTGTCGTAAAGTGGAAGCCTTTATGGGAAAAGGACCAGCAAAATCTATTCCTGTAATTGTAAAGGGTAGTGTAAAATTACTTCGATCGGATGGCAAGGCCGCCATCATTTGTGAGTGTACTTTTTGCTTGTAGATAACACAAGTTTTACAGCCTCGGATGCACTTTTTGATGGCAGATCTTAACCTGCATACATAGTATTCATTTCTGATAGATCTCAGCATTAGGTTATGCTCCGCGTGCATCAATAGGTTATGCGTGAATGAGATGAATAATTGGCAGTATTTCGATTTAACTGGAAGGATGATGGGATGACGTTCATTGTAAGAGAGATCAGAGTAAGTGAGTCGTCCGTTGATTATATTATTGGCTCGAATATTATTGCCATCCAGAAAGGGGTTAAGTGGATAAGTGAGCTTTTTCTGCTTACAGTTTTGGAAGAGTTCAATGATACATACTCTCTGTAATAATGTCTCTGCTGGGTTAGAGTTATTAAACGATTCTTTGCATGAAGGAATTCAGAGTGCGTTATTGACTGTGAGCTAAAGTAGATAGATTTTTTAGAAATTCGAGAGTAGAAACGGAAAACATAAGCCATAATTCGAATGGCTTTGTCCCATCTAGAAAATCTTTCAAGAATGTTCGAATACTCTTCGAAAGTACAAAACACTTCAATTTTCCTCATTTCGGGGGGATTCTCTTGTATATGTAAAGATTTTGGCCATTCATCAGGATGTTGCTGTATCCATGTCGGTCCGTGCCACCAGAGATTGCTATTGTTGAGATACTGGGCACTACAACCGCGCGATCATATATCCGCAGGGTTTTCGGCGGAACGTATATGTCGCCAGGAACAATTTCCAATATTACGAATGATTTCCGCTGTCCTGTTTGCAACAAATGTTTTCCATGTGCATTGAGGTTTTTGTAACCAACCAAGTACAATGGAAGAATCGCACCATAAAAACAATTCATAATTATATATTGGTAAGTGATTAAGGACATGCCTAATCAACTTTGAGAGGAGGACTGCGCCGCACAGTTCGAGACGAGGAAGACTAAGTGGATTGAGTGGTGCCACTTTGCCCTTAGAAATGAGAAGATGCGAACGTATTTCTTTTTCGTTCTGTATGCGAAGATATATTGTTGCACAATATGCCTTTTCAGAAGCATTGGATGCAAATATGCCTCTCACTTAAAGCAATATTATTGTGATATTACGAACAGAATTGTTATACGCGATATAACAATTCTGTGAGAAACTGAGAAAGTACAAATTTGAATTATAAGAGAAATTCAAATTTGTACTTGTGGTTATAAGGGAAACGCACTTAATTTCAATATATATATCTTACATGTTTTATTATAAGTATAAGTTGGGGATGTGATGTCGGCCGTCTTATCCGTGGTGATGATGATGAAAGAGGCCGAGGCTTCGTTGGCAGCCGCCAAGAAGATTCGGTAGCATCCACAGACGATGCAAATACAAATAAATATATTGTTGCCAACAGTCAACAAAGGATGTACGGATAAATTTTAGTACACATCGTTGCTTAAATATTACTAAGTTTTAGAATTCATTTACAATTTTTAGTAATTCAAGTTTATAGCAGTGGTAATTCTGCTCCTTACTCTAAGATATTTAGATACAAATATTGATTTAAATATTGGGGAAATTCTACTTTGAACAAATGGATTGGGGGTTAGGGGACAGCTCTTAGCAGAAATTCTTTCTTTTTTCTTTAGACAATTATATTCTTGGGCGAAATAATGTTTTTGGGTAAGGACAATGAGTCTTGTTTTGACAAACTGAATTTCTTTAGCAGTCAGAGCTACCGGCATTTCTATTGGTGCTTCTCGATTTCTTCCTCTCTGCATCCACCATCAGAATACATAGGCTAAGACTCGATAGACATTGGGTAAAGTCGAAAACCTAACTAGGGGATCATCAAAGGTTGTGGTCGTGAAGACCTTGATAGGTTTCTACTCTAATGTGGTGTTTTCTGAAATCTGATAAACTGACCATCGTTTTATTTACGTTTATTTTCCATAGTATTGATGTGCTTATTGAAATTTAACTTTCTGTCCATCATAAAACCTAGATCAATAAATGAGTCAGACGATGTCAATTAAGAGCCATGTTTACTGATGGGTGTTTGCGTTTTGAAAATAAAGGCAACTTTATATTTTATATATCGTAAAATTTACTTTTGGTCTTTTAAAAATTTGAATGTAAGTTTTGTAGTTTCGTTCAAATTGTTTGTTGGGTTTTCTATGTATGTATGAATATTAGATATTCTTTTGTGTGTTTAAATATTCGTTTTGTATGTTAACACAATATTTATTTATTAATGTAACAATTATTTAACACTGTATTAATATGTATTATAGATCAATGTTATAATGTTCACTTTATGTAATTTTGTTTAATGTTGTATTTGTCACTTGGACGGACACGAGAGTTGGTAGCCGAACCGACGCCTTTGACTTTCAAATAAGAACTTAACCCCAAGCTCTCAAATCAAATCATCAAAGCGCCAAACGAAAGTGGGAAAAGTTAACGAAAGTAAGTACAACGAAAGTGGTGTGTTCGCACTACCAGGTTAGAGATTTACACTAACCAAATGAGCTTATCTCTAAACATCCCGGCACTTCGTGATCAGTGTAGGTGTCTATTTTGATACTGGGCCGGAAAAGACATATCCCAGCGCAGTCTTCATGCCCTGGACTTGGCTAACACTAGCACCGACTGTACACAATTGAGCGTTGAATGTGACAGCTTTAGATCCCTGAACAGTGATGCGGCAATTCGGGAGCAAGTCAGTGACGGGTTGAGCAAAACCCGGGCCGAGTAGAATGATTCGAGATTATTATCTATCAGACGTACTACCGCTGTCGGCACGAACACGGCTGGGGTTCTGAGCGTGAAGTCAGGCATGTTGTTTGCTGGGGTCCTATGCTGACTTTCTGATACTTTAACCACAGAGGGCCGCCGATGAGGAACGGGTGCGTCCTGCCAGCCAAACAATTACGGCAATAATGGCCATGTTCCACCATCTCGAAGCGTCCGCGACGGTAGCACTGCGAAAACGGTTACAATGACGTAGAGCATGGTCCCGCTTGCAGAGTGTGCAGGTATCTATCCACCACTCCTGCCGGTTATTCTGACATTGCTGTAAGTTGATAAAGATGTAATGATGGATTAGTAGTATTCGATGTGGGTCGGCCTAGTCAGTCCAAAAATAGCTTCAATAGTTATGTTATAGGCCGTGTAATCGAACCGTTGGGTTTTTGGTAGACCGCGTCGCCCAACAAACCTGGTGAACGCTGCTAAGAACGAAGCAGAGGACAAGTCCGAACATAGTTCAAGATGAATTGCTTTCGTGCAAAAGCATAAAAACTGACAGACATATCCTTTGTGGTAGGTAGCCTGTCGTAAAGTGGAAGCCTTTATGGGAAAAGGACCAGCAAAATCTATTCCTGTAATTGTAAAAGGTAGTGTAAAATTACTTCGATCGGATGGCAGGCCGCCATCATTTGTGAGTGTACTTTTTGCTTGTAGATAACACAAGTTTTACAGCCTCGGATGCACTTTTTGATGGCAGATCTTAACCTGCATACATAGTATTCATTTCTGATAGATCTCAGCATTAGTTTATGCTCCGCGTGCATCAATAGGTTATGCGTGAATGAGATGAATAATTGGCAGTATTTCGATTTAACTGGAAGGATGATGGGATGACGTTCATTGTAAGAGAGATCAGAGTAAGTGAGTCGTCCATTGGCTCGATATATTATTATGGTATTGGCTCGAATATTATTGCCATCCAGAAAGGGGTTAAGTGGAAAAAGTGAGCTTTTTCTGCTTACAGTTTTGGAAGAGTTCAATGATACATACTCTCTGTAATAATGTCTCTGCTGGGTTAGAGTTATTAAACGATTCTTTGCATGAAGGAATTCAGAGTGCGTTATTGACTGTGAGCTAAAGTAGATAGATTTTTTAGAAATTCGAGAGTAGAAACGGAAAACATAAGCCATAATTCGAATGGCTTTGTCCCATCTAGAAAATCTTTCAAGAATGTTCGGATACTCTTCGAAAGTACAAAACACTTCAATTTTCCTCATTTCGGGGGGATGCTCTTGTATATGTAAAGATTTTGGCCATTCATCAGGATGTTGCTGTATCCATGTCGGTCCGTGCCACCAGAGATTGCTATTGTTGAGATCCTGGGCACTACAACCGCGCGATCATATATCCGCAGGGTTTTCGGCGGAACGTATATGTCGCCAGGAACAATTTCCAATATTACGAATGATTTCCGCTGTCCTGTTTGCAACAAATGTTTTCCATGTGCATTGAGGTTTTTGTAACCAACCAAGTACAATGGAAGAATCGCACCATAAAAACAATTCATAATTATATATTGGTAAGTGATTAAGGACATGCCTAATCAACTTTGAGAGGAGGACTGCGCCGCACAGTTCGAGACGAGGAAGACTAAGTGGATTGAGTGGTGCCACTTTGCCCTTAGAAATGAGAAGATGCGAACGTATTTCTTTTTCGTTCTGTATGCGAAGATATATTGTTGCACAATATGCCTTTTCAGAAGCATTGGATGCAAATATGCCTCTCACTTAAAGCAATATTATTGTGATATTACGAACAGAATTGTTATACGCGATATAACAATTCTGTGAGAAACTGAGAAAGTACAAATTTGAATTATAAGAGAAATTCAAATTTGTACTTGTGGTTATAAGGGAAACGCACTTAATTTCAATATATATATCTTACATGTTTTATTATAAGTATAAGTTGGGGATGTGATGTCGGCCGTCTTATCCGTGGTGATGATGATGAAAGAGGCCGAGGCTTCGTTGGCAGCCGCCAAGAAGATTCGGTAGCATCCACAGACGATGCAAATACAAATAAATATATTGTTGCCAACAGTCAACAAAGGATGTACGGATAAATTTTAGTACACATCGTTGCTTAAATATTACTAAGTTTTAGAATTCATTTACAATTTTTAGTAATTCAAGTTTATAGCAGTGGTAATTCTGCTCCTTACTCTAAGATATTTAGATACAAATATTGATTTAAATATTGGGGAAATTCTACTTTGAACAAATGGATTGGGGGTTAGGAGACAGCTCTTAGCAGAAATTCTTTCTTTTTTCTTTAGACAATTATATTCTTGGGCGAAATAATGTTTTTGGGTAAGGACAATGAGTCTTGTTTTGACAAACTGAATTTCTTTAGCAGTCAGAGCTACCGGCATTTCTATTGGTGCTTCTCGATTTCTTCCTCTCTGCATCCACCATCAGAATACATAGGCTAAGACTCGATAGACATTGGGTAAAGTCGAAAACCTAACTAGGGGATCATCAAAGGTTGTGGTCGTGAAGACCTTGATAGGTTTCTACTCTAATGTGGTGTTTTCTGAAATCTGATAAACTGACCATCGTTTTATTTACGTTTATTTTCCATAGTATTGATGTGCTTATTGAAATTTAACTTTCTGTCCATCATAAAACCTAGATCAATAAATGAGTCAGACGATGTCAATTAAGAGCCATGTTTACTGATGGGTGTTTGCGTTTTGAAAATAAAGGCAACTTTATATTTTATATATCGTAAAATTTACTTTTGGTCTTTTAAAAATTTGAATGTAAGTTTTGTAGTTTCGTTCAAATTGTTTGTTGGGTTTTCTATGTATGTATGAATATTAGATATTCTTTTGTGTGTTTGAATATTCGTTTTGTATGTTAACACAATATTTATTTATTAATGTAACAATTATTTAACACTGTATTAATATGTATTATAGATCAATGTTATAATGTTCACTTTATGTAATTTTGTTTAATGTTGTATTTGTCACTTGGACGGACACGAGAGTTGGTAGCCGAACCGACGCCTTTGACTTTCAAATAAGAACTTAACCCCAAGCTCTCAAATCAAATCATCAAAGCGCCAAACGAAAGTGGGAAAAGTTAACGAAAGTAAGTACAACGAAAGTGGTGTGTTCGCACTACCAGGTTAGAGATTTACACTAACCAAATGAGCTTATCTCTAAACATCCCGGCACTTCGTGTGTAGTGTAGGTGTCTATTTTGATACTGGGCCGGAAAAGACATATCCCAGCGCAGTCTTCATGCCCTGGACTTGGCCAACACTAGCACCGACTGTACACAATTGAGCGTTGAATGTGACAGCTTTAGATCCCTGAACAGTGATGCGGCAATTCGGGAGCAAGTCAGTGACGGGTTGAGCAAAACCCGGGCCGAGTAGAATGATTCGAGATTATTATCTATCAGACGTACTACCGCTGTCGGCACGAACACGGCTGGGGTTCTGAGCGTGAAGTCAGGCATGTTGTTTGTTGGGGTCCTATGCTGACTTTCTGATACTTTAACCACAGAGGGCCGCCGATGAGGAACGGGTGCGTCCTGCCAGCCAAACAATTACGGCAATAATGGCCATGTTCCACCATCTCGAAGCGTCCGCGACGGTAGCACTGCGAAAACGGTTACAATGACGTAGAGCATGGTCCCGCTTGCAGAGTGTGCAGGTATCTATCCACCACTCCTGCCGGTTATTCTGACATTGCTGTAAGTTAATAAAGATGTAATGATGGATTTGTAGTATTCGATGTGGGTCGGCCTAGTCAGTCCAAAAATAGCTTCAATAGTTATGTTATAGGCCGTGTAATCGAACCGTTGGGTTTTTGGTAGACCGCGTCGCCCAACAAACCTGGTGAACGCTGCTAAGAACGAAGCAGAGGACAAGTCCGAACATAGTTCAAGATGAATTGCTTTCGTGCAAAAGCATACAAACAGACAGACATATCCTTTGTGGTAGGTAGCCTGTCGTAAAGTGGAAGCCTTTATGGGAAAAGGACCAGCAAAATCTATTCCTGTAATTGTAAAGGGTAGTGTAAAATTACTTCGATCGGATGGCAAGGCCGCCATCATTTGTGAGTGTACTTTTTGCTTGTAGATAACACAAGTTTTACAGCCTCGGATGTACTTTTTGATGGCAGATCTTAACCTGCATACATAGTATTCATTTCTGATAGATCTCAGCATTAGGTTATGCTCCGCGTGCATCAATAGGTTATGCGTGAATGAGATGAATAATTGGCAGTATTTCGATTTAACTGGAAGGATGATGGGATGACGTTCATTGTAAGAGAGATCAGAGTAAGTGAGTCGTCCGTTGGCTCGATATATTATTATATTATTGGCTCGAATATTATTGCCATCCAGAAAGGGGTTAAGTGGAAAAAGTGAGCTTTTTCTGCTTACAGTTTTGGAAGAGTTCAATGATACATACTCTCTGTAATAATGTCTCTGCTGGGTTAGAGTTATTAAACGATTCTTTGCATGAAGGAATTCAGAGTGCGTTATTGACTGTGAGCTAAAGTAGATAGATTTTTTAGAAATTCGAGAGTAGAAACGGAAAACATAAGCCATAATTCGAATGGCTTTGTCCCATCTAGAAAATCTTTCAAGAATGTTCGGATACTCTTCGAAAGTACAAAACACTTCAATTTTCCTCATTTCGGGGGGGATTCTCTTGTATATGTAAAGATTTTGGCCATTCATCAGGATGTTGCTGTATCCATGTCGGTCCGTGCCACCAGAGATTGCTATTGTTGAGATCCTGGGCACTACAACCGCGCGATCATATATCCGCAGGGTTTTCGGCGGAACGTATATGTCGCCAGGAACAATTTCCAATATTACGAATGATTTCCGCTGTCCTGTTTGCAACAAATGTTTTCCATGTGCATGGAGGTTTTTGTAACCAACCAAGTACAATGGAAGAATCGCACCATAAAAACAATTCATAATTATATATTGGTAAGTGATTAAGGACATGCCTAATCAACTTTGAGAGGAGGACTGCGCCGCACAGTTCGAGACGAGGAAGACTAAGTGGATTGAGTGGTGCCACTTTGCCCTTAGAAATGAGAAGATGCGAACGTATTTCTTTTTCGTTCTGTATGCGAAGATATATTGTTTCACAATATGCCTTTTCAGAAGCGTTACAAAAGCCGTGTATTTGGGTCTTAGAGAAAGGAGAAAAACTTACCCAACGAGAGATTTTAATGTGGGGTATATGCCTCAGAGTTTGAATGAAACTGTTCCATTTTTGCAAAGTTGAATAATTCACGCATTCATCCCATTGTGTGCCTTCTAACCAAAGTTGTTGAAGCAGGATTTTCGCCTGTATGATAATGAGAGATAACCATCCCGCTGGGTCAAACAACTTTGAAATTGTGGAAAGAATTTGCCGCTTTGTGACAATATCAGAGGGGTGAATCGTGGGGTGAATTGTATCAGCGCTGGAGTTCTGGAAGGGCCCAAGGGCGTCTCCTTTGGAAAACTTGCCTTGAAAGGAAGTTTGACTACGTAGCGTTCCTCTGAGTCACGCACTGTGGTTTCAGTGAATAGAGATTCACAATATTCATCGGCTTTTGACATGGGACGTCGGCTTGGAACCTCTTCTTGTTCCCAAAATGTTTTTATCTGTTGAGCGATTACATCAGCACAACTTTCAGTGGTTGCAATTGAAAAAGATGATGTCGTCTGAATCGCGATGGGTCCGCTAATAATTCATGTCCCGAAATGAGGGCCATTCTTCGTATCCCCCGTAAAAGATTTCGGTGTCGCATGGAGGGACCTTTATGCAACTGAAGCTGTTTTCTTCAATATTTGAAAATTGTTTAAAATTATCTGTGGGATGTTCAGCTGAGGCTGGTACTAAGGATTTCTGTAGATCCAATATCTTTGATTTGCATGCGTGAAAGCTTTTAGTACAAGATTGCTGACCACAGTTTCTATCTATAAAAAAATGGAGTTAATACAATTGCCTGTGTAAACCGTAGTGTTCGATGATATTTTTGGTGAAATTGTTGATGAAGCATATACTCACGACTGTTACTACCTTAACATAAAATATTAAGGAGTAACTAATTTTGCCATTACCCGTGTAATTCACTTTATTTCCGCTGTTGGGATCCTTATGGTATTAATTTGGGATTTAGATAATACCTCAGTGTCTCCTCCTTCGTCTACTTCTCGGGTCTCTTGCTTCGTTTTTTTTCTCAAAGATGAAATTAGTATGGTTTTTGACAATTTCTATTATGTGCAATAATCTTTTGTATTTATGTTGGTATTTGTATGTTTTTTATTTCCCACTGCACTTTTTGTACACTAATTGCAAATTATTTTAACAGACACAACAGGTGCGGTGGAATCTCGGTTTCTAACTACCCGTTAGAGAATGTCTGCGACTATCTGACTGCAATTATACCTTCTCTGCTCCCCTCTGGCTCAATGTTTTTGCAAGTGATGCGTTGCGAAAGTTGGGAGAGAAAAAGGGGTATGTAAGTGCGTGTGCTTGTTACATGCGTTATGATAAAAAAACGTTTTTTCTTGTGATGCGTTTTGTTACAACGTACAGGTAACCATCTGCGAATGCTCAAGGGCGTAAATTTTGATGTTATTGTAGATTAATATAGATTTTAAAAATGTATCCAATAAAGGGCGTAGGATTCTGTAACTCCTTTCGGGATCAAGGAAGGTTCGAAGGACCATGAAGAATGTTGCTGGGGATGCAACATTTATTGGAGTTAAATATGCTTATTGAGGCTTCGTATTTGCTGAGGATCCCTGTCTTATAAGTACTAAAGTCAACTGTAGAGAAGTATAACTTTACGTACATACAAACACCATTGGATGCAAATATGCCTCTCACTTAAAGCAATATTATTGTGATATTACGAACAGAATTGTTATACGCGATATAAGAATTCTGTGAGAAACTGAGAAAGTACAATTTTGAATTATAAGAGAAATTCAAATTTGTACTTGTGGTTATAAGGGAAACGCACTTAATTTCAATATATATATCTTACATGTTTTATTATAAGTATAAATTGGGGATGTGATGTCGGCCGTCTTATCCGTGGTGATGATGATGAAAGAGGCCGAGGCTTCGTTGGCAGCCGCCAAGAAGATTCGGTAGCATCCACAGACGATGCAAATACAAATAAATATATTGTTGCCAACAGTCAACAAATGATGTACGGATAAATTTTAGTACACATCGTTGCTTAAATATTACTAAGTTTTAGAATTCATTTACAATTTTTAGTAATTCAAGTTTATAGCAGTGGTAATTCTGCTCCTTACTCTAAGATATTTAGATACAAATATTGATTTAAATATTGGGGAAATTCTACTTTGAACAAATGGATTGGGGGTTAGGAGACAGCTCTTAGCAGAAATTCTTTCTTTTTTCTTTAGACAATTATATTCTTGGGCGAAATAATGTTTTTGGGTAAGGACAATGATTCTTGTTTTGACAAACTGAATTTCTTTAGCAGTCAGAGCTACCGTCATTTCTATTGGTGCTTCTCGATTTCTTCCTCTCTGCATCCACCATCAGAATACATAGGCTAAGACTCGATAGACATTGGGTAAAGTCGAAAACCTAACTAGGGGATCATCAAAGGTTGTGGTCGTGAAGACCTTGATAGGTTTCTACTCTAATGTGGTGTTTTCTGAAATCTGATAAACTGACCATCGTTTTATTTACGTTTATTTTCCATAGTATTGATGTGCTTATTGAAATTTAACTTTCTGTCCATCATAAAACCTAGATCAATAAATGAGTCAGACGATGTCAATTAAGAGCCATGTTTACTGATGGGTGTTTGCGTTTTGAAAATAAAGGCAACTTTATATTTTATATATCGTAAAATTTACTTTTGGTCTTTTAAAAATTTAAATGTAAGTTTGGTAGTTTAGTTCAAATTGTTTGTTGGGTTTTCTATGTATGTATGAATATTAGCTATTCTTTTCTGTGTTTGAATATTCGTTTTGTATGTTAACACAATATTTATTTATTAATGTAACAATTATTTAACACTGTATTAATATGTATTATAGATCAATGTTATAATGTTCACTTTATGTAATTTTGTTTAATGTTGTATTTGTCGCTTGGACGGACACGAGAGTTGGTAGCCGAACCGACGCCTTTGACTTTCAAATAAGAACTTAACCCCAAGCTCTCAAATCAAATCATCAAAGCGCCAAACATAAATGGGAAAAGTTAACGAAAGTAAGTACAAGGAAAGTGGTGTGTTCGCACTACCAGGTTAGAGATTTACACTAACCAAATGAGCTTATCTCTAAACATCCCGGCACTTCGTGATCAGTGTAGGTGTCTATTTTGATACTGGCCGGAAAAGACATATCCCAGCGCAGTCTTCATGCCCTGGACTTGGCCAACACTAGCACCGACTGTACACAATTGAGCGTTGAATGTGACAGCTTTAGATCCCTGAACAGTGATGAGGCAATTCGGGAGCAAGTCAGTGACGGGTTGAGCAAAACCCGGGCCGAGTAGAACGATTCGAGATTATTATCTATCAGACGTACTACCGCTGTCGGCACGAACACGGCTGGGGTTCTGAGCGTGAAGTCAGGCATGTTGTTTGCTGGGGTCCGTCGCTGGCTTACTGATGTGTTGTCAGCTGTGATCTGTCGTTGGCTTCCTGGCGGCTTGTTAGCTGGGGTCCTATGCTGACTTTCTGATACTTTAACCACAGAGGACCGCCGATGAGGAACGGGTGCGTCCTGCCAGCCAAACAATTACGGCAATAATGGCCATGTTCCACCATCTCGAAGCGTCCGCGACGGTAGCACTGCGAAAACGGTTACAATGACGTAGAGCATGGACCCGCTTGCAGAGTGTGCAGGTATCTATCCTCCACTCCTGCCGGTTATTCGGACATTGCTGTAAGTTGATAAAGATGTAATGATGGATTAGTAGTATTCGATGTGGGTCGGCCTAGTCAGTCCAAAATAGCTTTAATAGTTATGTGATAGGCCGTGTAATCGAGCCGTTAGGAGTCAGGAGTTCTACGACACGAGTGTTAATGTCCGGTCAGGGGAATGTTTAATGACTCGACCAATTTTCCAATAGTTAGTTAATGTTTTATCTTCTTTGACGACAAGATCGTTATCCTGAATGTTTTCGTTTTGATACTTCCACTTGTATCGACGATGGAGTTTAGTGAGGTATTTAGAATTCCAGCTCAGATTTTCTGTAGCAATATCGGGTTCAGTAAGTGAGAGCATTGGTGTACCGTCAAGGAAATGTACTGGGGTTACAGGGTTTAACTCATTTGGGCCATCGCTAGCTGGACTGAGCGGTCTAGAGTTTAAACATGCTTCTATACGGGCCAGGATGGTAGAAAATTTTTCATAAGTAAAGTTCATTGAAGGTATGAACTTTCGACGATGGGTCTTGAAGGATTTGACACCTGTCTCCCACAGTCCACCTATATGAAGGGCGCCAGGCGGGATGAACTTCTAATTTAAGTTCCGATGTTATGTTGTATTGCGGCCAGCAGTAACTGCCTCATGAAGTTAAGTCCGTCATATTTGTTTAGCTCAGCTGTGCCTACAAAATTGGTTCCATTGTCAGAGTAAATTTATGACGGGCAGCCTCGTCTTCGATGAAACGTGAGCGAGCAGCCAGAAAGGATTGAGTCGACAGGTCATTGGTGGTCTCCAGGTGTACTGCTTTTGTGGCAAAGCAGACATAACCCTACTTAATTCGACATGCCCTGCCAGTGTAGCTCTTATACCAAAGGGTCCTGCGAAGTCGGCCCCTGTGTTGTTGAAGGGTCTCGATAACGTTGGTCGCTCGGGTGGCAGGGCAGCCATGATTTGGCTGGTGCGTGTGTTTGAACAGAATGCATGTTCGACAGTTGCGTATTACCTTTTTTACTAGAACCTTTAGTCTGAATATCCAAAAACTCTGTTCGTAAAAGACGGGTTAGAAGGTGATTTCCACCATGAACGGCGTCCAGATACGCAAACTCGACCAATAGTACAGGCACCCTGGAGTCATATGACAAAAGGATTGGATGTCGTTCACTATATGTCAGGGGCGGTCGATTGAGTGAGATGCCCATTGGACGTAATTATTCCATGGGGGTCTAAAAATGGATTGGGGGTTAGGAGACAGCTCTTAGCAGAAATTCTTTCTTTTTTCTTTAGACAATTATATTCTTGGGCGAAATAATGTTTTTGGGTAAAGGACAATGAGTCTTGTTTTGACAAACTGAATTTATTTAGCAGTCAGAGCTACCGGCATTTCTATTGGTGCTTCTCGATTTCTTCCTCTCTGCATCCACCATCGGAATACATAGGCTAAGACTCGATAGACATTGGGTAAAGTCGAAAACCTAACTAGGGGATCATCAAAGGTTGTGGTCGTGAAGACCTTGATAGGTTTCTACTCTAATGTGGTGTTTTCTGAAATCTGATAAACTGACCATCGATTTTGCGGTACAGTCAACCAGTAGGGCCCATGTCACCACGAATTATGAGATTGCAGCTCTTCGCCATAACAACCACGGCTCGCAAGATCTTCTGGGTTCCTTTCGGAGTCTACATGGCGCCATTTTTCGTTGCCAACATTTCTAGAATATCAGATACTCTGTTTCCGACGAATGTATTCCTAGAACAAGGCGGTTTTCTAAGCCAAGCTAAAACTATTGTTGAGTCTGTTCTAGTATTGGGTCTTGAAGTTGGATATTTGCAGATTGGGCAACACTACAACTGCTCACTTAGATAATAGAACAGCTCCACACAATTCTAGTCTTGGCAATAATAGCTTTTGATGGCGTTTTGGCTGCTAATAGAGAAACGTCTACCAAATTTTCAGGATGTTCCACACGGATAGAAAGGGCGACAGCGTAAGCACTTTCTGAGGCGTCGCAGAAACCGTATACTTCTACTTTACTGTAGGGAGTGAAATTTATCCATCTTGGTACAGAAACTGAATCAATAGCAGGACAATTATTGACAAAAGTTTTCTTATTCGTTATAGTTATTGGCTTTATGGTGTCATCAAAGTCAATTAGGCTAACCAGACTTGCAGCATGACGATTTTGGCAATGACAGATGATAGCCAACCACATGGGTCGAAAAACTTTTCTATTATGGAGAGAACTTCTCTTTTGTAAAGGAAGCTTTTTCTTCGATTGTAGGAGATCTGAAGGAAAATGAGTCCGACGAAATGTTCCACCTGATGTCGAGTGTTTTTGTTGATGAGTCACCAGATAGATCAAGCCAGTTGACAGGCAAGACTTATTGGTAGATCTTCAATAAGTCGAGAATCATTTTAAGTACATTTCATTAGCTCAAATCCGGCTAGAGCTAAAATGAGCTGTTTTGGCAATTTACTGCTCCTTTCCAAGTTTGAGCGCCAGCGAGAACATCATCGACGTATGAATTTCGCTGAATAATGTCAGAAGCTAAGGGATATTTGTTTTAACATCATTCGCTAGTTAAAGTAGGGTCCGAATGGCCAAGAATGGCGCACAGTTAGCTCCGAAGGTGTCTGTTAATAGCTCGTTAGTCTAACTGGATCTTGTACGGATTTTCTAAACGGAATCCGAACTTGTAAGACAAGGTCCTGTGTAGAATGTCGTTAAGACTCTTTTTGTTCGTCGACTCTTAGTTTTGTCGTTACCCTGTCTTGCTTTATTACTGCATGATTGAGGCAGGTAATAATGTGGGGTTTTTTCTATATTCAGTGGAGATATTTTCTTCATATGCCCCAACTCAAGATATTCCAGTATCACTTTATCATTATGCTCCTTAACTTCTGGAGTTTTAGACAATTTACGTTTCATTCGATGGAACTGAGCCATGGAAATGTTTATGCAGGGCCCTTATTCCTCGCAAAGTTTGATCGGTAGGGTCACAATATACCTTCCAGACTCGTTCCGCCGTGTGGTGGCTCCAAAGATTTCTTCCCTCTTCTGGCCTTAAAATCATTTTTGGGGTTTCCTTCACCTCCCAAGGATTTTTTCCATTGAAACAGTGTTGCAAAGTGAGGTAGTGTTGCAAAGTGATTGGCATTCGGGTGGTCCTGGGATATGGACCACCCAAATACCGTATTCTGGGCTAAGGAGGATCCAACTGCCTTCATAGGCACACATTTTTTGTACATGAGGGGTCCCTATGTCTAGACCAATCAGTAGATCTATGGCCTGATCGCGTAGAATCGTGGATCTGCTAGTTCTACATCCGCAGCATCTTTCAGCTGATCTTTTTTTCTAATATTCTTAGTGGTAAATTGGAGGGTTGGGTCTTTAATACTGGTGCTAACACATACAATTCAAAGCTAGGGTCCACACGTAAAAATAGGCTGAAGAGACACTTTAGTTGAAGTATGTGACACGGCTTGACTGAGGCCGGGTGACATGAACTAGGTTCCTCTTCGTCGGAAGCTTCAGTCGATTTTTGAGTTTCTCAGATATAAAGGTTGACTGAGAGCCTGGGTCGATAATCACTCTAGCATCATATCGTTGTCCGCGTGACTTGATTTACACGACAGCCGTAAATAACAAGGTTTCAAGGTTGGCCTTTCCTAAATGAGGCACATTGGTTTGCTGAAGGTTCTAGACTAGGACTGTATAAGTGTTGTAACAGCTGTGGCACTGGAAGCAGGTTCTGTGGTTTCTCCCGTTGGGTAGTGAATTAGTCGAGTGGGTCTAATTGCCCTTATGTAAAGCAGTATGACGCTCTACAGCTAAATCGACTTTTAAGTCTTTGACACCATGATCATCAGAAAGGCAGTTATAACACAAGTGACTTGATTTCAAATAATGTATTCGATTGTTGACGAATATTTCTAAAATTTGCTGGCAATTGTTGAGACAGTGGGTCGCTTGACAGAGCCGTCAGCTTAGTTGGGGGTTAAGAATTAGGAACATGCGAAAATCTTTTATTTGATTTGATTTGATTCCGTGTCCTTGGCAATATTTATTTGAAAAGATTTCACATATTTATCCATTCTAGGATTATAAACTTTGTTCTGAGTATTTTTCGCTGATTTGATATTACCAACCGATTCAAGGGTCTTGAGAAAGCGGTCAAATTCAGCCCAGGTTGGAAGTGACGTCAGAGGTACGTGCTTCTGTGTCAGATGGAATAATTTCTCAACTTTGCTAAGTCTCGAATTCTTTATATAAAGCGCGGAAAAAAGGTCTCAAAATGTTAGCCATTCACTGTAGCCCCCATGAAATGTGTTGGTATCGCAGGGAGGCAATCTAGATATTGAAGGGCGCTCCTCATCCGTTTAACTTCTTCCAACTGAGATTTTTCTTCTGGGTCGATTATGGATGGCCAAAGTTTAGTGGCGTTGCAAGTTGCCAAATTTGCATTACGGATGGCAACTACGACCGACAGTTGTCAATTTCAGTTGCTAAAAAGGGGATTTTTCGACAACCATTTATTTCTGGTTGCCGTGTAATTTTTCAAATTGGTGTGTAATTTTTTAAAGAAATAAAAATTGAAATTAAGAGGTAATTTACATTTATTTTAATTATTCATAACTTTAATATTACATATTTTTTTCTAGTGTTTGTAGGCTGCATGATGGTTAAATTACCACAAAGCAACAATTTGAAATCCTGTAGAGAAAATGGAACCTAACCCAAACCTAGCTCGCGGGTGTACGGGTTTTTGGTGAAACCAAAGCCACTACGGATGAAGTGTGGAAGGGAATTGCCAATAATTTAAATAGCTATGGCCCACCTACATGTACTCCAGAAAAATGGCAGAGAGTGTGGATTCATTTTAAGACAAAATTAAAAAAGAAACTGGCAGAAATCCTGGTATAGAAAATGGAATCTAACCCAAACCTAGCTAGCGGTGTACGGATGAAGTGTGGAAGAGAATTGCCGATAATTTAAATAGCTATGGCCCACCTACACGTACTCCAGAAGAATGGCAGAGAGTGTGGATTCATTTTAAGGCAAAAATAAAAAAGAAACTGACAGAAAATAGAAGAAACCTTAACACCACAGGTGGTGTGACATCGCAAGAAGTGCCTTCATCGCCATTGGAGCAGGCTTCAGCGGACCTGTTGCAAATTGATTTGGCGTGCAACTCCAGTGGGTAATCTGTTTGGCGTTCTAGAGACATTGGATGTGGACCAAATTATTGAAAGCGATCCAAATATTGAAATGGAACAAGAAGCTAGTAAACAAATTAAAATGGGTAACGCACGCCAAACTCCGAGAAAAGAGTAAAAACGGGGGATAAAAAGGCCAGTCTCCTCAAGGAACGAACGGCTACTCAAACTGAACTTTTGAGTACGTTAAAAAAAATAGAAAAAGATCTCTATAAACAAAATGAAATAATGAAAGAAATAAAAGACTTCAAAAGGAAGAAGTACGACTTATTGAAAGAAACGAAAGAGATGAAAAAGAGAAGTATGCAGCTCTTGCAGAGGAACAACAACTAAACCAAAAAATTAAACGAACAAAACTTGAAGTACTGAAAAAGCAACTGGAAAGTTTATAAAGTGGGAATATTCAATTTTGTATATGTACATACATACATACATATGTATGTAACTTTAAGACTTGTAATGGAACAAAATGGAATGGAAAACACAAGGATGCGATTAATTTTTTTATTTACTATTTCAATGAAATGAAATAAAGTTACATTAATTTTATTCGTTTAAACACTGCATTATTCTTTGTCTTATATCTGAAGCAACAATACTATCACTTTCATTTTGGTTTATGATTGGCAGTTCTTGTAATTGTGTAGGAACGTCTTCCCAATCAGCATTATAATGTCTGCCAATATTGTACAATGCGCAACATGCATTAATAATATATACGCACCTATGGGGTGTATAGTGCAGGACACGTTCTACAGAAAGGCATCTAAACAGATTTTAGAACCCCATTAGTTCGCTCAATTATATTTCGTGCGTTAGAATGAACCGTATTGTATTTGCCCTCAGGCGAATGCGGTTCAGCTGAGCGGTAAGGAGTTAATAGATGTGGTTCCAATGGGAATCCTGCATCACCTAAAATTGGTTGGTAAATTATAACGATTATAAAAAACTATAAGTATATATTACAATCTAGTAGCCATGTGTTTGGCCCGTAATCATCATCGACCTCTTGCTTCAGTGGGCTATAATTCCATATAAAGGAATCGTGTGTAGAACCAGGATGTCTAGCGTCAACAAACCTGACCCGCATTTGATAATCGCACACGTACAAAATGTCACCGATGTGAAAAGAATTATTAGCAATGCGTAAATAACTCACCAACAAAACTTTTAAACTGAAGTAGCCTTTCCTATTTAAATACAAATGGCGAAGATCTTCCTTTGGGCCCATGATATGTACGTGTGTTCCATCTATACATCCGACAACACCAGGGAACTTTGTTTTTGAATAAAAATAATTTTTATTCTTGCCTTTTTTTTCCTCTGTTAATTTGGAAACAATCCAAATTTTACATAGCTTTTGCTCTATTAGTTGGACAACTTCGCTCAAAGCCACGGACAATGTGGATTGAGCCATGCCGAGGTTGAAGTCATTGCCATGGGACTTCTGAAAACTTCCCTCTGCAAAAAACCTCAAAGCAGCACACACTTTTAAGATTGGAGGTATTGCTGTCGACTGGAAGCTGTTTTTAAAGCAATTTTTTAATTCTTCCACTAAATAGACAACGGCATCTTTTGGAAGTCGGAAATACTCCTTATAGCAAGGACGAACAATTGATTATTGAAAAATTTTCAAGATAGAAATATCTACTCACAGTACAGATGGCAGTTCTAAGGGATTAGAGCTATCTCTTAAATTCTTCTTCATCAAAAAAAGTACCACTGAGCTAATCATTAAAAATAAAATTTTTATTGTTGAAATTTACTTTTTTGAGTTGAATTGTTTGTTTTGTTTACAAAATTTCAAGTTTCCGAAGTGTCAAAACACTATTATCGACGGCAACTGACAAAAGTTGCCATACATAATACTTATTTTTATTTCAGTTGCGTTGCCAGTTGACAACTCAACTGGAGTTTGGTTGCCATCCATAATCGACCCATTCCTCTGTCCGAGTATCCAGTCCATTTATTGAGCTGAGACACCGTTTGTAGGCTTCCATAGTTTCTTTGTATAGAATTCGAAGTTGTTTTCATCCATTGGGGTCACGCCTGTGTCTGGAGTAGCATCGCGTAGGTCAACATAGGCTCGTTTGACTTGGTCCCACATGGAAGATAATTCGACCCTCAAAACCTCTAACAAATAAACGTTTTCCTCGCTGCTTTCAGCAGAATAAACACCTTCAACGACAACCAGATCATTTGTGGCGGTAACGACTTTTTTTCTAAGAATCTCTATTGTATCGAAATTTTTCCTGACTAGATTTGTGTGTTTCAGTAGCAAATTTCGTTCAAATTGATATAAATTTCAGCACGGCCCAAAAAATTGAATTTTACAGAAAATCTCAGAAAATTCAGAAGCAAATTCTAACAGATTTAATTAACAACGGATTATTTTGGTGATAAAAAAGAAGCGAGGGTCAAATCAATAGAAAATGATGAATACTAACAGCCACAATCAAGATCCGGAAAATCACCAAGTCTAGAGTCTACGAGAAAATCCGAAATTTTTCAAAAATTGGGTTCACAGACAGGAGAGACTTAAATACCAGTCGCTTGTTGGGTATTTCTGACGAATTCCAAGCAGTGTATAGTCGGAAGGCGAAATGTTTCAGAAAACCCACATATAGGAAACTTCCCCGCGAAAATTTGAGGAATTTTATTTTCGCTTTTCAGGTGGCAGCACCAACGTTCGCGGCGGTTGTGTTTAACCGTTTCAGCGGCACCATTTATTTGTTGCTTCGTTTTGTTGTAAATATATATAAGTATGTATGTGTGTGTACTTACAGCTTGAGTCCGTATGTATAAGTACTTGCTTTTGTTTGGCGTTGGTGTGTTTTTCTCTTCGATGATGGACGCTGCTGCTGATGTCGGGTATACTGTCGATGTCGGCTTCGCGTTTTTGTTCCCGTTTACAGCGAGATCTATGTGTTGCAGCTTTTGTTAAAATTGTCTGTTTTAAGAATTTTTTGTTGCTTTTTAAAATTTGAGGAGAAAAAATGTTCGTCTGTAATTTGTACTTGTTATTGGTTTCAACAAATTTTGACGTTTTTTTATAAGGGGTGGTTTACTTTGAGTTTAACCCAATTTTTAATATTTTTTTTTTGCCAACCAATCTTATTTCACTTTCATAGAGAGACTTTACTAAAATTATACTTCTTTTCCTCCCTATTCTATAGAAGGAAAGCCAGCTTTTGAAATTATTATTTTATTATGATTCTTGTAATTTTTTAAATTATCTGTAGCTAATTTACATATAAAGGGTGATCCAGCTAAAACGCACAATGTTAATTGTAAATAAAACGAAGTTTTCAGAGAATTATCTTAATATTTGTTAATAAATTGAAAAGAGATTAACTTGTCTTCTATAAAAAGGTAGATGCAAGAGGTCGCGAGTCGGTTACTCACTGTTCAATTTGTGAAAGCAAAATACCGAAATCCACAAACGAGTTAATAATATGTTAATGCACGGCACTTTTATTCATCGATTGCTGTAAAGCTTTCTGATGAAAGTCGTCACTGACGACCATGAAAATCCATCTCACTTTAAGTTTTTGTAAAAAACTTGTCTTCTATTAAAATGTAGATGCTAGAGGTCTCGATCCGGTTAATTCCGGTTAACAAAAAAGATAAAAAGCTGAACCAAGTCAAGTTTGTTTGCCCAATTTAATTTGGCATTTCTTTGTTTCAGTTCGACCAAAAGTGTCCACATTTGTGGACAAATGGGAACGTTCGCTCAAAAAAAAATAGCAAAGTGTCAGATTTAGCAATATGTAAGCTTACTTTTTTGGTGGCTTGGGAGCCTTTGTCATTTTTTTCTTGCTAATTTAAATGTTAATTTATAAGTTTGGGAATTAGTAAAATAATTTTAAAACATTGGTATACGGAAACTAATATACAATTTATTGAATATTTATTTAACAATTTTTTTAAAGGAACAATAGTTATTATTGTGACTGTAAGTTAGGACGCACTTAATAAATGAAAAAAGGGCGTAGTTGCTGGAGTATCGCCTCATGTGCCCCGAAAAACAAGCGACCGATGGTAAATCTCGAAAAATGTGTAATCAAATTAATGAAAATTTTGCTACAAATTCAAATAATAGACTTACAATAAACATCACGCGTTTTAGTTCGACCACCCTTAATTAAAATAATTTTGGAACACTTATGTATATAATTTTTGGTGCAATTTTGTGGTAGTTGCACAAATATATAAATATATATATATATATATATATATATATATATATATATATATATATATATATATATATATATATATATATATATATATATATATAAGTGAACTACTCGCAATATAAACTACCAAAAAATAATATAACACAAAAGATCCACCCATTCAGTTGCATCAAATTGTGAAATTTACGAATATAAACATTTAAAACGTTCTGTAAGTTTTAAGATTTAAAATAACAATAGAACGTTTTAAAGTTATTTTACTATTTCTTTGTCAATAAGGCAGTTAATATTTTTAATTTAAGTACCTTACAGGCGATGTACAAGTTTTTGCATTAAAAAAATGGCAACCATAGGAAGGTATAACCAAACTGAGTTTGCTTAATCGACATTAACAATGTTTGTATTTTTATCGAAAATATTCTAGATATTGCAGTTTGGCATAATTTTAATAAAATATTGTTTAATTATCTCGTTTTAGATATATAGGTGGAAGGACACCTGCTGTAAGGTCTAGTGAAAGACGTCGGCCTCAGAGCATTTCATCGTCAACCACGTCTTCCCGAGTGAAGCATTCAAGACAGGAACCAAAAGATTTTGAACGTTTAAGATTGTCTTATAAAGTGGCTGCTGTAGATCAAAGATCTCGGAGTTGCCGTGTTATGAACATGGGTCAAAAAATAAGCGGCAGTGTTAAAACTGTAAATCGAAATGAAAGCCAAACTCCGTTTAAACCAATAATACCTAGAGAATTAGCTGTTGATTTTGTTAACCCAGCTCGAATTGATATACTATTAGATATGCCTCCAGCAAATAAAGAAGTACAGCTGAGACACTCCTGGAACTCCGAGGATAGATCGTTAAATATTTTTGTAAAAGAAGAAGATAAACTTACTTTCCATAGACATCCAGTAGCCCAAAGCACTGACTGTATTCGTGGTAAAATGGGCATGACAAAAGGCCTTCATATATGGGAGATTTATTGGCCTACACGTCAGAGAGGTACACATGCTGTTGTAGGTGTTGCGACATCAGAGGCACCTTTACATTCGGTTGGATATCAAAGCTTAGTTGGTTCTACTGACCAAAGTTGGGGATGGGATTTGGGGAGAAACAAATTATACCATGATTCAAAAAACTGTGCGGGAGTAACTTACCCGTCTATTTTAAAAAACGACGAGGCTTTTCTGGTTCCTGATAAGTTTTTGGTTGCTCTTGATATGGATGAAGGGACTTTAAGTTTTATCATTGATCAGCAATATCTTGGTGTTGCATTTAAAGGTTTAAAGGGGAAAAAATTATATCCCATTGTGTCTGCCGTTTGGGGTCATTGTGAAATTACCATGCGTTATCTTGGAGGTCTTGATCGTAAGTGAATTTTTTTACTATGTTCTTATTTATATACAAGAAAAGTTATTAGTATTTTTTAGGGTACATTTAATAAGTATGAATTATTTCACATCCATTTTTTGCCTAGATTGTCTGATCTGTTACCACAACAAACATGTATAAAAATCGACTCAGAAAACATCTGATAGTGTCATTGTTTTTCCGCTTAGTTAAATATATATATATATGGGTCGATATCGCGAAATGACTACATTCTGTGTCCCGACGCATTTAGTATTAAAAATATTGAAAATTTTAAATTCTGAGAACAGGAATAAATAAAACAAAATGTCCTTTAACGAGGCGCGGAAATCAAAATAAAATATTCTACATATTTTTATGAAAAAATTTGGTCGCACGGTGCAAATCGTCATTACCATGGCGTGTGTCCGATCGTTTTGTGTTCAAAAAACACAGATTTTCATTAATATTTCAAAATATATATTAGAAATGAAGTACGTCATGTTATTCAAGAAGAATGAACCAAAAATTTCATAAATATAATTTTATTTTAAAATTTATGATTTTGAGACATTTTAGTCCGTGGCCAATTTTTTTCGTCATTCCCCGTGGTCCAATTTGTTTATTAAGAAAAAATGCTTTGAACCGGTTTTTCGGATAGGTGTAAACTGCCAATGTAACGACAATTCCCGTTAGTTTTAAAGTTAATTGACAGAAGTGACAAATTAAGTCATTTGTTTGAGAGCTGTTGAAGTGTTTAGTGACTATTTAATCTATGGTAATTATTAAAGAAATTTATCATAGGATTTTTAAACATAACATCAAATACAACATGGCACCATCAAAAAAAAAGGTAGAAATGCAGAGGAAAAAGAAAAACATACGGAAAAGAAGCGAGAGCGACGCAGAAGAATAAAAAACGACCCTGCCAAATGCGCTGCACAGAAATTAAAAGAAAACGCCCGATATTTAAAAAAGAAAGATAAAAAGGTTATTAAACCAATCAAGGAGATCACCCCTAGAGCACAAAGGGCACAACGGAAAAAGTGGGCTATAAATTCCAAGAATTATAGAAAAAATAAAAAAAAACATTTGAAGGAAAAGGAACAACAATATATGGCGGATTATTCTCCACCCAGATCGCCCACATCATCCACAGGAGAGGGTGAACCACCTCCAGATAATCAAGATCCAGTTCCAGCCCCTGTTATTCCTAAATTAAATAAGAATGGGAATGAAAATATTCTCAGAGTAAAAAAAAAACTTGCGCGTAAATATAAAAGTCAGTTGGCACAAAAAGACAAAATGATTGCAGAATTAAAAGCAAGTTTAAGAACATATCAAAAGAAGTTCGTTCATATGAAAATGGTTGCTAAGGGGGATAATGCTTTGAAGCCTAGCCCGAACTCGAGAGTTGCGGCTGTTTGTAATGATAACCCTTTTTCATTGAGCCCAGAAGTCAAAAGGAAGCTGCTGTTTGCTGAGGTTATGCAGGACCAGTTAAGCCAAAGCTATAGTTCATTAAAACAGAGAAAGGACAAAAGAATCTTACGAAACTTGTTGACTGGCAGAATTATTAAGAAATATAAGTTTCTAGGTTATTGTCGCCACACAATATTAAAGGGCTGGAATGTCAGAGCTCGGAATGTAGAGAACTCCAGGCTAATTAAACAAAAAGATGTCAGGAACAGCATACAACGATTTTTAGAGCAGGATATTAATAGCCGGATGTGCGCAGCTAAAAAGGAGTATGTGACAAAATCAAAACAAACTCATCAAAAACGATTTCTCACAAATACGCTTAAAAATTTACATAAAAAATACCTGCTCGAAGCTAACAGCACAACTGTGAGCTATAGTAGTTTTTGTAGAAATCGTCCGTCTTGGATTAAGGAAATGAAGATTTCTAACAGAGACACATGCAAGTGCATAAAACATGCAAATATGGAGCTGATTATTGTCTCCTTGCACAAGTCCAAAGTTATGAGCCAACGTACTACAAATGATATAATTCAAACACTTTCATGCCCTCTTATAACAGAGAATTGCCTTTTTCGGTCATGCCTAACCTGCAAAGGTAAGGTGATATCATACCATGAATTTGACATCATAGGCAATGGAGATGTTTTTAAATGGGCCGCTGTAAAAGAGACTTACACTGACATCAAAACAAAAACACAAAAATTGGTTTCGAAAATGTCGAAACTCTTGACGACAAAGCCTTTAACTGAAATTATTTCGGATTTTGAGCAATCGTTAACACCATTCTTAGAGCATCAAGGCAGAGTTATTCACCAGTATACACAAATGAATATATTGAAGGATAAAATCAAATCAAACGAATGCTTAATCCATATGGATTTTAGCGAAAACTATTGCTTGAAGTATGCCGAAGAAACGCAAGCTTTTCATTTTGGTGGGTCAAGACAACAAATATCTCTACACACCGTTGTAACATACACAAAATCTAATGACGCAAGTACATGTACACCGAACAGCTATTGTACATTGTCTGAGAGTTTGGCGCATGGACCATCAGCTATCTGGTGTCACCTTTAACCAATTTTGGATGCTTTACCCGATAACCTACCCGATAAAACAGCCCATTTTCTAAGCGATGGACCTGCCACACAATATAAAAACAAAACAATGTTTTATATACTTGCAACTAAACTAAAATTAAAGTTCCCCAAACTTAAAAAGTACACCTGGAATTATCTTGAGTCTGGCCATGGAAAGGGAGCTGCTGATGGTGTAGGGGCTGTATGTAAACGAACAGCTGATAGATACGTGGGTCAAGGTCACGATATTGCAGATTTTAATACACTTTTTGATGTTATTAAAGAGAACTGCACAAATATAACAATATTCAAGATATTTGAACGCGATATAAAAGAATTTGAACAAAATATAGACCGAGCAAAAGCCAAACAATTTGTTGGGACGATGAAAGTACACCAGGTAAGTATCTTTGTCGCTATTGTAAAATTAGTTGTATTGATTTGTTTTTCAGGTTGTAGGGAGTATTGAATCCTACTGTATATGGCTACGATCTTTAAGTTGTTTTAATTGTACGACCTTATGTGACCATCATCATTTAGGACATCTGGACTTTACATCTCTTTACAACAGCATTGATTTCCCGGAAAGTAGTGTCGATGATGGGTCATTCTCGTTGTTTAAGCATAATACACAAAGCCAGCTAAAGTATAATGAAGTATACAGCTCCGACTCAGATGAAGACGCGCTGCAATCTTCTGCTAACTTATTGCAAAATTCTGATGAAGTTTTAAAGAAAAATATAAAAACTGGTACGCACATACTAATCACGCTTACAGGACAAAACACGAAGAAATTTACTACCAGTCGCCATTACAAATATGCAGCTATTTGCCAATCAAACCTTGAGGATAATGATGTCAAAGTTTTGTTTTTCAAAAGTTGTTATTTAAATTAAATGAGAGCGATGTTTCATACATCAACTTTGAGCAAATAATTTCAATACTACCTACACCAAACATTGTTTTGCAGGGCAATAGGGTGTACTATAAATTTCCTGGTAAAGTTGATGTAAACGAAAGAGGCTGAAAGCTCAAAATGAGTATCAATTAGATTATAAGCTTTAGAAAAGCGAATATTTTTTGTTAGGTTTTATTTTTCTAAGTTTATATAATTCAAAGAATGAATATAACGTATTAATTTTATTAAATCTGTTTCCATAAATTGCTGTATGTATTTTATTTTCCTACAATACAAGATAAAACGTCATTACCATGCTGCTCAGTCATTACCGTGTGGCACAAATATCATTTTCGTGGGACTATTGTCATTCCTGTGGGGTGAAAAAATCCTTAAAATCCTTAAATACACATGGCCCATTGCTTATTAATACATAAAATGGTCTTATAAATCAGTATCAACTGAAAAATTATTATTTAAACCCATCTTCGCACCTGGCCGTTTTCAACCCTCGATTGTTGTCAATTCACGACATCGACCCATATATATATATATATATAAATATATATATATATATATATATATATATATATATATATATATATATATATATATATATATATATATTAAATATATATATATATATATATATATATATATATATATATATATATATATATATATATATATATATATATATATATATATATATATATATATATATATATATATATATCTGTAGTGTATGGTGCAGTCAACTGGCCAATCGATAACAAACGGGTGTGAATTCATAGGAAGTGGCGTATCCCTGCCGAACATCCTCACGTCAGGAATAAGGCGAAGGATGTCTGATGAACACAAACCATTAAAATAGCGAAAGAACAGCGTCACGCAACCCACATTCCGACGATATTAAAATCTACTCTATTCACTGGACCCCATTCGGAAATGGCCAGTGGATCCCGGCCAAGTGTCGCATCCATAATTCGCCTTTTGTCTGCAATATCTTGAAGATTCGGCCTACGGTCGAATGAATATGAATGACAGAGGTTACTGTCATCTGCGAAAGAGTAGATTGGATTCTCGGTCTGATCGAAAAGTTCTTCAATGAAAATAACAAATAAAGAGGGAGAAAGGACAGAGCCCTGTGGTACACCTGTGGTCAGCCTATGTGTGTTCTAAAGCTGTTCGTCAGCATGAAGATCGTACCGGAGAAATCCTGGCCATGATATGGTGGTTGGGATGAATACTGCGAAAACAGGCAAGCGAATCTGTTTAGACAACAAGATATTGTGCCAGCGCACGGTAAGGACCTTGGTCTACTCATGTAGATGGTCTTCAGATGACATAAGGAGACACCCTGTTGATGCTCTCGGGCGGCATTTTGCAAATCGGAATTTTCTTCGTCTGCATCACACTTACGTTCGCCTACCATACCAAATACTGCCGGCTAGTGACTTGATGACGTTGTTCCTTTTTTTATAGTGTATCACATAGCTATAGCATGTGCCAAGGATCGAAAAGGGCTGTACAACGTGACCCCATGGATTTTGGGCGTGACCCCATGGATTTGGGCGAAAACAGGCAAGCGAATCTGTTTAGACAACAAGATATTGTGCCAGCGCACGGTAAGGACCTTGGTCTACTCATGTAGATGGTCTTCAGATGACATAAGGAGACACCCTGTTGATGCTCTCGGGCGGCATTTTGCAAATCGGAATTTTCTTCGTCTGCATCACACTTACGTTCGCCTACCATACCAAATACTGCCGGCTAGTGACTTGATGACGTTGTTCCTTTTTTTATAGTGTATCACATAGCTATAGCATGTGCCAAGGATCGAAAAGGGCTGTACAACGTGACCCCATGGATTTTGGGCTAGTTGGTAGTCGGAATGTTGACGTCATCCACTTTTTCATTAACTGACAAACGCACCTCTGCGGTCTATGCAGTAAACAGCGTGGCTGACATTTTCATTTTCCTCGCATTGATGAAGCGTGCTAAATCAGTGAGGTGATATTTAATTTAAACGCATATCAAAACGCCTTATGTCTTGACGCCAGCATAGTGCAATCATCAACGCCGTCTAGTGGCAAAGGAATTTTGGAAAGGCAGCGGTTAAGCAACACCGGGGATATCACTCCACTCTGGGGAACTGCTGGGCTTTGAATTCCTGTCTCTAAATTATTCATACGACTGGCGCCGACACATATAGTTTGCGACCTAACGTTGCAAAATAGGCGGAAGGTACGTTTTTACGATGTCCTCGAATAGTGTCTTGTGCCGTACCGAAGGCCCTTGTAAGGGCAAAACACGAGGACCGTCCTGCCGTTAAGCTTGTTCTGGTTAAGGCTGGCGTGTTAAGCAGTTTTTGTGCTGTGCTGCTTGCGGAACCCATGTTATGATCAGCACTTTGAAAGTGTTCGATTAGGCTGAGGAGGAGCAGTGCTTCAAGCGTCTTTGCTACCGGCGAAAGCAGGAGATTGGCTTCAGTAGCGTTACCACTCTGTCAATTCTCCAGGCATCGGGAACTAAAGGAATGGCTAAAGACAGATTAAGCGCGTGGTCAAGTACGCTTTCAAAGTGCTTCAACATCAAGAGTGACAATTCGCCTGGACCCAGCGCCTTTGATGATTTAACTCTGCGAACGACAGTGGCAACTTTGTGTTGGTACTTCTTAGACTCGGAGGGCACGGATACGGCGTAATTCTCTTCTTTTCGCCTTATCACTACTGGGTGCTCAATAAAAAGTGGGTTAAAATAACTCGCACAGCGCTTCGGATCTGTCACTGTTCTGGCACATAACGTGACGGCCGATCATTCTTTTTTCCAGGATTAAGCAGCGATTTAACAGTTGTCCACTATTTACCAATTTCGGAACGTAGGTTGCACTGCTTAAGGTGATCTGGCTATTTGTTTTGCTTATATTCGGTGATCAACCTACTGATCTCAGAGTTAAGACCCCTTATTTAGGGGTCAGCAGGGACGAGTGTCATCACGCTCAATTGGAAGGTAGATTTCCAAAGCTGAGGTTGGTGGATTGTCTGACGGAATCCCAACCTGCCTTCCTTTGATTGAGATACGTACGGTTTTCAGAGATTATGAAGTTGAATGGTCTGCTGATAGAGAGGATTCTGGGTTTTTGGTCTGATCCTAACAAGATGACGGATTTCTAGGTGAAGTCGTTGATCAGGCCAGTCGATGTCATAGTTATATCATGCGAGCTATGGCAATCGCCCATAGCTCATTCACTGTACAACACATAGCGCTATTAATTTCCTCTGCCATAGATATGACGCTTTGGCCATTGTCTAGAAGACAATGCCACAGTTCGTGGTTATTGTCTAGTAGCAGGTTACTAATGTCAGGCAATTAACGCGGAGAACCGCAACAGGCGGGATATATACTTAGTAGGGGCATAAATACTGTTACAACATTGAACACACCGATTTCAATAGTAGAACTGAACATACCCCGTTAATGTCATATGGGTTTTGAAAGCTAACCTCAATAGCGTTAGTCTGTAACAAGATTTTAAAATTGTTTCAACTTTCACCGTATCGCTGTAATAGCGCTTTTCAAGTGTGAAATGAAAAAAGCGATATTTTCAAAACGCTCCGGCCACTAGGGATTAACCGCATGATCGTCTACCGATGGATAAACCTCTTTAAGGAGACTGGAGATGTAAAAGACCGCCACCGGTCGGGCCGCCCACGCTCTGTTCGAACACCGCATGTCATCAAAGCCGTTGAATCATGAATTCACAGAAATCCGCCCCGAAAACAGAAAATCATGGCCGTAAGATGAATATCACGCAAAAGTCTATGAGTCGAATCATTTAAAAAGACTTGGGGCTTTCAAACGACGTACCGTACATTTATTTACTGCAGCTTTAAAAAAAATAGGATTGAAAAATTCAAACGTCTTTTGGTGAAGATCGCTGATAACTTGTACAGAAAAATTTTGTTAACCGATCAAAAAATTTTTACCGTTCAGGAAAAATTTAACAAGCAAAATGATAGAGTGTATCTAAGGAAGCGCCTGAACTGATCCCAAGGGTGGAAAAGGGTCATCACCCAGCTTGAGTCATGGTTTGGTGGAGTGTCTATTACGATGGGGTCACTGACCTGCATTTCTGCGAACAAGAAGTCAGAACATCGGCCAAATTTACCAAGAAACCGTTTTGGAAGCTGTTGTGAAGCCTCTTAACAATTCCCTGTTCCAAAACCAGCCATGGTTCCAGCAGGATTCTGCGCCGGCTCATAACGCTAAAACGTCCCAAGCCTGTCTTCAAAACAATTTGCCAGCGCTCATTTCCTCTGGAGAATGGCCCTCGGGTAGTCCATATTTGAACCCATTGGATTTCAAATTGTGGACGGTTTTTGAGGACAAATTTGTCCCAAAAGATACCCCAACATTGGATCTCATAAGATTGCTTTGGTTCGAGCTGTGGCCAATAGACGAGGTTCGTGCAGCTATTGACGATTGGCCAGTGCGACTTAAGGCCTGTGTAAAGGCGGAAATTTCGAGTAAGTAGATTCTTTTTGGATACAATATACATCAATAAATATATTAAAGAAATATTTGGTCCAAAAACATTCAGTTCTTTTTATTTTACAGCTTAAAACGTGTGTAACAGTATTTATGTCCCAACTAAGTACGTTATACAGCTCTATCTCGGCGGTCCCAGGTTTCACTGCCACCCATTTCCAAACATACATTTCATGTATGGTGTAGTGTTTTTATTGCCAGTGTCGTTTTTAAGCGCCGGCACAATAACCAGACAGGCCTACAATATAACAACAACACCAATACCATCACAGTGGGTCTCTAGAGTCACGCTCAGGCGAGATGGGTGAGAATGGTGTATCAGAAAAGCAAGTACCCCACCTCCACTTCCTGTGCGAGCCTTACGTTGTGACGTTGCATCCGTCGCAACTGTGAAGGCTGCAGGTGTCATTGGGCTTAGTTTCCTGTATTTATGCGACCATAATGTTTCTCCGGCTCTTAAATTTGTATCTATTATCTCACTGATTTTGTAGCGTAGGCCATTGCAATTAAACTGAAAAATTGGTGCACTGTCAGGGGTGGCAACATCAATCTATGGTGTCAGGTGCTGTATTTGTTGATGCAGTCGCGAAGGTGACTGAGGTTGATACAGCTAGAGGCAACAAAGTCCGTTTCGCTGTACTCCTTCTTTATTCAAAATAACACCTATCCCGTTTAACGATAGTGTATAAAGTATTGACAAACCGAGCAGATCCCGGCCCAGGTCAAGCAGTAAAATTCCGAGAAGGCATTTCAGAAAGTCCTGTTCCAAAGAAGAAAAATGGACAAACCAAAAAATTGATATTGTTGAGGTGACTGCACCTGGGCGAAGAGTGTGTGTTTCATACGGTACATAGAAGCGACATGGCTGTCATTGACTAATTTTTATTTATTTATAAGACCATGAGCGAGACTTAGTCTAGCTGACGCGACTAAAAGGTTGCAAAGTGCTCTTAAAAACGAAGACAGTAGACAGCATGCGAACTTTATCGCAAGTCTTACTCTTACAACTTCAACAAAAATTTTATTATGGGAAAACTATGAAATACAAGTATGCCTACGAATACCAATTTTCCTGTTTCGCAAGTGGCGAGTAGGCTATATCAGAAGAGGAGGACGCCAGTGTTTACGCAAACCATCTGCACGAGGTATTTCGCCCAAATCCTGCAAGTAGTAGATTCCTTCCTCCAGGTGATATCAATCCCGCCGAAATTCCGTGGCTAAAAACTGCTTATGAAGTCATGCTTATTATAAGGAAAACCGTAAATTAGGGTAAAGCACCCGGATATAATTTTGTACCGCCTTTAATTACCATGAAACTTACTTTTACTGCTCTAAATTTTTATAATGGAAAACTCTAAGAAATGCAGGTATGCATACGAATACTCAATTTCCTTTACGCAACGCAAATGGCGAGTGGGCTTTATCAGAAGAGGAGAAAGACAGTGTTTACGCAAACGATCTGGGCGAGGTATTGCGCCCAAATCCTGCAAGTAGTAGATTCTATCCTCCAGATGAAATCAATCCTGCCAAAGTTCCATGGCTAACAACTGCTTATGAAGTCATGCATATTCTAAGGGAAACCGTAATCGGGGTAAAGCACTCGGATATGTTCTTGTACCGCCTTCCTTTTACTGCCGTAAAATTCCTGTCTAAAGTATTTAATTAACTTTGGCGAGAAAGCTACTTTCCCAACGCGTGAAAAATTTCTTTGATTCAAGCGTTCTTTAAGCCTGGAAGATCAAATCATCAATCCCTTTGTCATATATACCGATCAGTTTACTTCCCCGCTTATCCAAACTCTATGAAAAAGTTATTCTATCAAAAATTAAACCGTTCCTTGTGTCAAACAATATAGTTACGAGTATGTGTCCCAACGCGATCCAATGTTTTTTTAAAGTTTGTGGATAAAGTAGATATATGACTTCTGCATGATAGAGCTGACGATGTAATGTGGTGAATGTTTGTAAGTGCATCTGTAGTTCCTTTGTTGGGTGTGAATGCAACTTGATGGGCACTTAAAAGTTTATTTTTATGAGAAACCATCTGATTTTGTTAGCTAACATGTTTTTAAGCCTTTTTTAAGCACATGGAATTAAAGATATTGCGAATATCGTTAATACCATGTACCACTGATGTTCTGTCTTAATTCGATTTTGCATAAGAATTATCGTGGTAGTCTTCCATTGTTGAGGTATTAGCCTGTAATGAAAATAAATTTATATTCTTGAAGTAATTGTTGTGTTATACTTGTAGGCAGGTTCTTCAACATGGGATAAGATATTTAATCGTACCGTATCGTACGGAGCTTCGATGAAATTCAAACATGGTAATGTATTTTTCTTCTATAATTCTTTTCTAGAATTGACTAGGTTATAGTTAATTGTTGGGCTTAATACATTGTTTTTTGTTTGAAAATATCGTTGAAGTTATCATCCTTAGATTGTTTTGAGCATGTACACGCGAATATTATGGCGATATTGTGTGAACAGCGTAGGGATTAGTTGTTATGTTAAATTTATGTTATTCCAAATTTTGGAAATAGTAGTTCTGTAGTTGATTTCGCCAGTAAAACAATAAAAATCTCATAGCTGTTTTGCTTTAGAACTTAAATAAGGCATCAGAATTTTTGTACGCTAATCCATTTTCAGTCGTTGGATGTTTTTTGAAATGGATAAATAGTTTCTGTTGAGAATCTCGCAGAGCTTTTCTACTAGTATCTGATTTTATTTTTTTTGTGGTTCTTGTATTATGGTATATTGGCGGCTGCGACCACTAACTTTTGTACGCAGGCAGATTCCTTGTTAACATTGGATTATATTTGTCTAATTCTTGTAGAAGATAGCATTTCTTGAAAATTAGATTAATCAGCGTTTTATATACTAAATCCAGTTTTCAATTCGTTGTAACTAGAACTACTTCCATAGTTGGGCTGCTGAGTTTGTATGAAGATTGGGAAGTGGCCGCTTTTATTTAATTGTGAATCGACGTTCCATCTTTTTTAGCTGAGTTTTTGTAAAATTCTTTAAATCGAGAAAAACCATTTTTTTTATAAAAGTTTTAATTTTCATTTATTTCAGAAAGTAGGCAGCTTCACTAATATTTACAGTTAAATTTACCCAAATCTATTTTAAATACTTACAATTCTTATATAATAACGTATTTGTTACGTTTTTGGTTCTTGAGGGCTCTCAGGGCCACGACAATGTATTTTAAACAATTTCCTTATATGAAAGTGGGTGGTCTCATTAGCAAGGCCCTGAGGACCATCTGGACCCGAGCGCCCTTGTTCGTTTTATCTTTTTTCAAATACTCAGCCATTCTGAAAATACGCCATAAATTGCACTTCAACCCATAACTCTGATAAAAGAATTAAAAACAATTGTCAATAAAATGCATTCAAACTTAGATCATTTAGCGTAATTCGACGTTGCGTTATTAATCATTAATAAATACATTTATTAATGAGCAGTAACACTGCTCATATATTTGCTATATATATATCTGGCCTAATAATAAAATGCGAATATTTATCATTAAAAATGGTTTTATTGTTTTTTAAAGTATTCTCCAGCAACAACAGGAGATAAACTATTCGGACATGGATATAGAAGGTAAGTATTATATATAGGTACTGAAGTACTTATATATTTTATTGTTTCTTCCAAATTCTCTACTTATACTTGTATAGCCATAAATTAACAACAGCGCTTTTTGGCTCGTTTTTTAACGAAATTTTAAATACATTAGTGTTTTTGGTTATGTGTTGCGCCTTGTCGCCTCAAAGTTTTTATGTGGGCATAAAATGTAGACTCTAAGGAAGTAGAAACATGAATAAAAAGTACCCCCAAAGTACCCCATATTTATTATAGCACTTCAAACTGTAGGGGGAAGATTAAAATTATATTGACGAAGCTAATTTTCTGTTTTCTTTTGTAAGAGTTCTTTGGAAAGAGTGAAAAAAATCACCATAAGGATCTTTATAATATTTTTAAAGAGTTCAAAGGAAAGATGATTGAAGAAAAAATTTCGTTGTTGGAAGAAAGACTTGCGCAACTAACTTCATGTCCACCCGAAGAAACAAGTGTTCTTACCCGTTCTTTGGAATATTTCAAGACCAGTTTCAAAGAAAGGTGGTCGGCGTCCGTAATACTGATAAGAGATTCGTACAAAACAATATGGAATGGCTTAATGTATCAGTGGATCTACTTGCTTGGACCCACAAAGCAGGCTGACCAATAAAATAATTCTGAGAATTTTGTGATCAAAGCAAGAGTCTAAGAACAAAATAACTACGAGACCGGGAACCTGTTGCGGAATTGACGTACGCTGCAAGCGTGAGTCAATATACTTCGAGAAATGTTGATGCGTCTTAGATTATGAAAGAAATTACGTCAACTTCTACCAGAGCTTAAAAGCTCCGAAAAGCAATTTCGTCAGCTAAAAAAGTTCCAATTGCGAGAAAATACACACCACAAGAAGCATTAGCGTTATTTGTAGAATGTAACTTTACAAGAGGGCAGTGGGAATTAATACAAGGTGGCCGAAAGTAAATCTATCCTTGCTATTCGCTTTTACGATAAGCGAAAAAGAAGTGTTATCCCGCCGAAGAAGGTAGCATACAAGTTACAGAAACTAACCTTGAAGTGGTACTTCAAGCTTTGCTGGACCATACGGCTTTGCGACTACTTGTGTATTTAAAATAGTTGATTGAAACATTATCAGAGTTGGAAAAACAACAACTTACCTTAATATCAAAATGGGGCTGTGATGGATCTAATCAGACACAGTTTAAGTAGACATTTGCCAGCACTGGCGACGATGATGCCAATATCTTTTAAGTTCTCTTGTACCTGTGAGAATGGTTGTTTCCATTAATGGAGAGACAAGAAAAATTGTAAGGCAAAATCCAGTGCCTTCTTCAGTGAGATTCTATCATCCTATCCGGGCTCAGTTTATCAAAGAAACAAAGAATATCACAAAGGAAGAAATCACCTATATTAAACAACAAGCAAGGAATCTCAAAGAAACAACTGCTATGGAAGATTCCTATAAAATAAATCATACCATTTTGCTCGCAATGATCGATGGGAAGGTGTGCAACTTATACGACTTCAACAATGAGATTCTATATATGTGGACATCTAAGGACTTCAACAAACTTGAAAGAAGTAATGTTTGTAAAGAGTATCTAAAATTCGGACTCCCCATTCTGCGCGCGAGAATTCATTTCTTCGAGCTGTTGTTGCACCAGGCGTACAAAGTGCCCTTACAGAAGTGGCAAGACCGAACGACAGAAGACATAAATGTTTTGAAAGAAACAAAAAAAAAATTCAAGTTATCTTCAAAAAGAGATGGGCTTTCTTGTTGAGATACCCAAAGTCGGTTACGGCAATAGTAACGACGGAAATACGTCGAATGCTCATCTCGGATTACTGGAATAAATATAGATATGATAAAAAGGTTCCAAATCATTCTCGAAGTGATATCTGTTCTAACACCGCATGTCATCAAAGCCGTTAAATCAAGAATTCACAGAAATCCTCTCCGAAAACAGAAAATCATGGCCCGTGAGACTTGGGACTTGGGGCTTACAAACGACGTACAAGACATTTATTGACTGCAGCTTTTAAAAAAAATAGGATTGAAAAATGCAAGCGTCTTTTGGTGAAGCACGCTGATAACTTGCACAGAAAAATTTTGTTCACTGATGAAAAATTGTTTTCCGTGTATGCGCGGTCATCTAAGGAAGCATCTAAACTGATCCCAAGGGTGGAAAAGGGTCATTACTCAGCTTCAGTCATGGTTTGGTCACTGACCTGCATTTCTGCGAACAAGGAGTCAAAACATCGGGAAAGTTTAGCAAGAAAACGTTTTGAAAACTGTTTTGAAGCCTCTTAACAATTCTTTGTTCCAAAACCAGGCATGGACATTCCAGCAGGATTCTGCTCCGGCCCATAAGGCTAAAACGTCCCAGGCCTGGCTTCGAAACAATTTGCCAGCGTTCATTTCCTCTGAAGAGTGGCCCTCAGGCAGTCCAGATTTAAAGCCATTGGATTACGAATTGTGGACGGTTTTAGAGGACAAGGTTTGTCACAAAAGATACCCCAACATTGGATCATAAGACTACATTGGTTCGAGCTGTGGCCAATTTTCCAATGGACGAGGTTCGTGTAGCTATTGACGATTGACCAGTGCGACTTAAGGCGTCTTTGAAGGCAAAAGGCGGACATCGGCTCAAACCAGCTCCTTTTTGACCGGGCATAACGTCGAATTAGAAAATGTCAAACATTCAAACGGAAATGTTAGATGACGCCAGGCAACACGCAAAAATTAAATGTTAATAGTATAAAAAATGTATTTACAAAATTTGGTAACAATACATTTTCAAAAACCTATTTTTTACTTTAGACCAGGGTTATGTTAGAAATAACGTAAAGTTATACTGAATTTAGTTCATAAATGTGGGATTTGCGATTATTAAAACTTAATTAAAAAGTTTGTATTAAGTTTGTTGATATTGTTTTTACTAAATCAAAACTAGCAAGTTTATGGTTGTGTTGAATAATGCCACTGCAGCTTAAAAAACATTTTCAGAAGTTTGTTTTGTAAGATTTGACGTGTTATACTCCGCACCACTCTGTGGAACAGGGTATTATTAGTTAGTTACATCGAAAATGTTAATAACTACCAAAAATATTTAAGCTACACCCTATTATTTGAGCTGTTATTAGTTAGTTACATCGGGAATGTTTATAACTACCAAAAATATTGGAGCTACACCCAACTTTAAGTTTACCGATCGACGTGTAATCGCCGCTAATGTTTTCGGGATGTTTAGGGCGGGATATGTGATATCCTATTTGTTAACTGGCATTAATCTTTCTTGTGTGATGGCTGCCGTGTGGCTAATATAAATATCAATCGGGCTTATTTTTACTATTACATACATTGCGCTAGTATAAGTTGTCCAGATTGCTCCGCTGATACCCAGGCAGCCGAAAATTGTATTGCAAAGTCTACGGGCTTCAGCAGCCTCCTCTGATAGCTGCTCGATTGGTACAATATGAGTTGATTGTACTTGAGGTGACATGGGATGCCAACCATACAGTTCCACGTACAGTTTGGCAGTTGTGTGCGCAAAGTCATCGAATTTTGCAGGATCAATATCGTATCCGCTTCATATCACTTCTTGAATGATTTGGAACCTTTTTATTAAATCTATATTTATTCCAGTAATCCGAGATGAGTATTCAGGATTGTCATAAAATCTTCTAGACGTATTTCCATCGTTACTATTCCCGCAACCGACTTTGGATACGTCAACAAGAAGGCCCATCTCTTCTTTGAAGATTACTAGTATATTCTGTTTAGTTTCTTTCAAAAAATGTATGTCTTCTGTCGTTCGGGCTTGCTTTGTACGCCTGGTGCAACAACAGCTCAAAGAAACGAATGCTCGCACGCAGAATGGGGAGTCCGAATTTCAGATACTCTTCACAAACATTACTTCTTACAAGTTTGTTGAAGTCGTTAGATGTATGATTTATTTTAACGGAATCTTCCATAGCAGTTGTTTCTTTGAGATTCCTTGCTCGCCAGTGCTGGCAAATATATGCTTAAACTGTGCCTGATTAGATCCATTACAGCCCCATTTTGATATTAAGGCAAGATGTTGTTTCTCCAACTCTGATAATGTTTCAATCACCTATTTTAAATACACAAGTAGTCGCAAAGCCGTATGGTCCAGCAAAGCTTAAAGTACCACTTCAAAGCTGTTACTTTTATGGTATCTTCTTCGGCGGGATAACACTTCTTTTTCGCTTTTTGTAAAAGCAAATAGCAAGGATAGATTTATTTTCGGCCAACTTGTACTAATCCCCACTGCCCTCTTTTAAAATTACCTTCTACAAATAACGCTCATGCTTCTTGAGGTGTGTATTTTCTCGCAATTTTCTTTTTTAGCTGACGATATTGCTTTTCGGAGCTTTTAAGATCTGGTAGGCGCTGACGTAATTTCATTCATAATTTTAGACTCATCAACATTTCTCGACGTATATTAACTCACGCTTGCAGCGTACGTCAATTAAGCAACAGGTTCCCGGTTTCGTAATTATTTTGTTCTTCGACGCTTGCTTTGATCACACAATTCTCCGAATTATTTTATTGGTCGGCCTGCTTTGTGGGTTCAAGCAGGTAGTCCCAGTGATACATTAAGCCATTTCATATTGTTTTGTACGAATCTCTTATCAGTATTACGGACTGCCGACCACCTTTCTTCTTACCCGTTCTTTGAAATATTTCAAAGAACGGGTAAGAACACTTGTTTCTTCGGGTGGACATGAAGTTAGTTGCGAAAGTCTCTTCCAACAACGAAAATTTTTCTTCAATCATCTTTCGTTTGAACTATTTAATAATATTATAAAGCTCCTTTCTGGAGATTTTTTTCACTCTTTCCGAAGAACTCTTTCAAAAAAAAAAACAAAAAATTAGCTTTGTCAATATAATTATAATCTTCCTCATACAGTTTGAAGTACTATAAAAATATGGGGTACGTTGGCTTTTTATTCATGTTTCTACTTTCTTAGAGTTTATACCCACATAAAAACATTGAGGCGACAAGGCGCAACACATAACAAAAACACTAATGTACGTATTTCTAATTTCGTTAAAAAACGAGTCGAAAAGCGCCGCTGTTTATTTATGGCTATACTTAGTAAGGACATAAATACTGTTACAACATTGAACACATCCATTTCAGTAGTAGAACTGAACATACCCCGTTAATGTCATATGGGATTTGAAAGCTAACCTCAATTGCGTTAGTCTGTAACGGGATTTTAAAATTGTTTCAACTTTCATCATGGAGTGGTCAGATAATGAGAACCATATCGCTGTAATAGCGCTTTTCAAGTGTGAAATGAAAAAATCGATATTTTCAAACCGCTCCGGGCACTAGGGATTAGCCGCATGTTCGTCTACCGGTGCATATAACTGTTTGAGGAGACTGGAGATGTAAAAGACCGCCACCGGTCGGGCCGCCCACACATGTCATCAAAGCCGTTAAATCAGGAATTCACCGAAATCCGCTCCGAAAACAGAAAATCATGGCCCGTGAGATGAATATCACTCAAATCATTAAAAAAGACTTGGGGCTTTTAAACGCCGTATCGGACATTTATTGACTGCAGCTTTAAAAAAAATAGAATTGAAAATTGCAAACGTCTTTGGAGACGCTGATAACTTGCACAGAAAAATCCCGCGACTGCCGGTTCTATGTACCGGATTGACCCGAAACTCTTCGGCCAGGGGCAGTCACCTCAACAATATATGTTTTTTGTTCGTCCATTTTTTCGTCGTGGGAGCAGCACTTCCCGGAATGCCTGCTCCGAATACTACTGGTCCGAGCCGGGATCGAACAAAACCCCGGACCTTGGATCTGCTCGGTTTGTCAGAACCGAATACACCATCGTGCTACGTCTGTAAGGTGTAATCGTTGCATGGAGTGGGTGCACTTCAGGAGCTGTTCAGGTCTGAACCACATCAGGGAGTATAGCGAAGCAGACTTTGTTGCCTCATGCTGTATCAACGAAGTTAGCAGTGGGTCTCTGGATTTGGTGTTATCATCGTCGTCTGCATTTTCGTCGTCGTCGTCATCATCATCATCTAACTACGAGACTCCCCCGCAGTCGCCCTCGCAACAGCATCAACACATACAGCATCTTACACCACAGATTGCTGTTGCCACTCCTGACAGTGCATCAATCTTGCAATTTAATTGTAATGGCCTACGCAACAAAATCAGTGAGGTCATAGAATTTATGAATCGGAGAAACATCATGGTCGCCGCGATCCAAGAAACTAAGCTGAATGCCACCTGCAGCCTGCACAGTTGTGACGGATACAACGTGCTACGTAAGGATCGCACCAGAAGTGGAGGTGGGGGACTTGCTTTCCTGTTACACCATTCTGTGCAGTACAGACCTATTTCGCCTGAGCTTGACTCTAGAGACCCATACATGGAATGTATGGGGGTAGCAGTCAAGTCTGGAACTGCCGAAATAGAGCTTTACAACGTATACATCCCGCCGGTTGGTAGCTGTGCCCCGCGTTATCTGCCAGACATTAGCAATTTGCTACAAGGCAATAACCGATTGGTCCTAGGAGACTTTAATGCTCACCACGAACTGTGGCATTCTCTCCTAGACAACGACCAGAGGGGCATAGCTTTGGCAGAGCAAATTGATAGCTCTACGTTCTGCACAGTGAATGAGGACGCCCCCACGCGGATTATGGGCGATTGCCATAGCTCGCCAGACATCACTTTGGCATCGCCTGGCCTGATCAACGACGTCACCTGGCAACCCGTCATCTCACTAGGATCGGACCACCTTCCCATAATTCTCTCTATTAATAGACCACCCGATTTCATAACCTCTGAACGCCGTACGTTTCTCAATCAAAAAAGGCTGATTGGGAGGCCTTCAGAGAAGCCACCAACCGCAGCTTTAATAATCTAGCTATTCCGTCGGACGTTCGGGTAGCCGAGAAAAAGTTCCGGGCCATCATCAACGCAGCAGCCGCTCGCCATATCCCTGCTGGTCGAATACCCGAAGTACGACCAAACTTCCCAGCAGAGGCAGCGGGACTCGCAGACGAGCGTGATGACATTCGTCGCTCCAACCCTACTGACCCTAGAATTAGGGATCTCAACTCCGAGATCAGTAGGTTGGTCAACGAATATAAGCGGAACAAATGGCTAGACCACTTAAAGCAGTGCAACTTGAGTTCCGGAATTGGTAAGTTGTGGACAACGGTCAAATCACTCTCTAACCCTGTAAGGAAGGATGATCGGACAGCTGTCACGTTCGGTGATAGAACAGTGACAGATCCGAAGCGGTGCGCGTGTTATTTTAGCCGGCTTTTTATTGAGCACCCAGAGAGTGATAAGGCGAAAAGGAGAGTATTGCGTCGTATCCGCGCTCTCCGAGTCGAAGAGGCACCACCACAATTTACCGTTGGCGAAGTTGCCCATGTCATCCGCAGCGCAAAGTCATCAAAGGCGCTGGGTCCGGACGGAATCTCAATGCTGATGTTAAAGCACTTGGATACTCCGGGAGTAGAGTACATGACCAAAGTGCTCAATCTGTCGCTAGCCACTCACGAAGTTCCCGATGCCTGGAAAATGGGCAGAGTGGTCCCGCTACTGAAGGCAAAGACGCAAGTATAGGAGATTCGTACAGGCCGATCTCCTTGCTTTCTCCAGTAGCAAAGACGCTTGAAGCACTGCTCCTCCCCAGCCTGATCGAACACTTTCTTAGTGCTGATCATCAGCATGGATTCCGCAAGCAGCACAGCACAACAACTTCTTTACACGCCATCACCACACGTATAAGTCGCGGCCTCAACCAGAACAAGCCTAACGACAGGACGGTCCTCGTGGCTCTTGACCTCACAAAAGCCTTCGACACGGTCAATCATGCCACTCTGTTCGAGGACATTGAAGAAACGTCCCTTCCGCCCAGTTTGAAACGTTGGGTCGTAAACTATATGTGTGGGCGCCAGTCATATGTAGAATTTAGAGACAGAAAGTCGAAGCCCCGTAGAGTTAAACAAGGAGTTCCCCAGGGTGGAGTTTTATCCCCGGCTCTGTTTAACCTCTACCTCTCTAAAATTCCTGCACCACCAGACGGCGTTGAAATTGTGTCGTACGCTGACGATTGCACAATTCTGGCGACAGGACCTAAAGTGGATGACATTTGCGAGAAAATCAACTATTACCTCACTGACTTAGCACGTTTCTTCACTGCGAGGAATATGAAAATATCCGCCTCCAAATCATCAGCCACACTGTTTACTGCTTGGACCGCAGAGGTGCGGTTGTCACTCAATGTGAAAGTCGATGACGTCAACATCCCGACCACCAACTACCCCAAAATCCTTGGGGTCACATTGGACAGCCTTTTTAGATCCTCTGCACATGCTACAGCTATCTGCGATAAACTCAAAAGTAGGAACAAGGTCCTCAAGTCACTTGCCGGCAGTACTTGGGGAGCCGACAAAGAAACCTTGTTGACCTCTTACAAAGCGATAGGTCGGTCTGTAGCAAACTACGCAGCACCTGTATGGTCGGCGAACGTGAGTACGACGCAGTGGAAGAAAATTCAGACATGCCAGAATGCCGCCCTTAGAACATCAACAGGGTGTCTTCTTATGTCCTCTGAGGACCATCTACATGAGGAGACGAAGGTCCTTACCGTGCGCAGACACAATTTCCTGTTGTCTAAGCAATACCTGCTAGGGTGTTTTCGCAGCAGTCATCCTAACCACCATCTCTTGAACAGGATGCCTCCACCCAGGCAGATCAGGAACGATCTTCATGATCTAGAGAGAGAGGTCCAGCGGTATAAGAGAGAACCTTTAGATCATCGAAACTATCAGGCAGGTTTGAACAACATTCACGCCGATGATGTCGCAGCAGCAGTATCCAGCTACCGTGTGAATGCAGTGCTAGGAGAACATCCCCCGGAGATTTCACCTGAGGAGAAGGCACTACCTCGGCAGGCGCGCGTGGTTCTGGCGCAGCTGAGATCCGGATGGTGCAGCCGCCTCAATTCTTACTGGGCACGAATTGATGCTAACGTTCCGGACATCTGTCCCGCCTGCCATCAGGGACCACATGATGTACTGCACCTCTTCAATTGTCCGGCCAAGCCCACTCAGCTGACCCCCAGGTCTCTGTGGACGCATCCAGTTCAAATGGCGCGTTTCCTTCACCTGGATATCGAAGCAGATCCCCCATAGACGAACAAGACTTCAAAATAAATATATTGTTGTTACAACAACAACAACAGAAAAATTTTGTTCACCGATGAAAAATTTTTTACAGTTCAGGAAAAATTTAACAAGCAAAATGAAAGAGTGTAGACGCGGTCATCTAAGGAAGCATCTTAACTGATCCCAAGGGTGGAAAAGGGTCATCACCCAGCTTCAGTCATGGTTTGCTGGGGTGTCTCTTACGATGGGGTCACTGGCCTGCATTTCTGCGAAAAAGGAGTCAAAACATCGGCCAAGGTTTACCAAGAAACCGTTTTGTAAGCATATGTGAAGCCTCTTAACAATTCCCTGTTCCAACACCAGCCATGGAATTTCCAGCAGGATTCTGCGCCGGCCCATAAAGCTAAAACGTCTCAGGCCTGGCTTCGAAACAAGTTGCCAGCGTTCATTTCCTCTGAAGAATGGCACTCAGGTAGTGTAGATCTGAACCCATTGGATTACAAATTGTGGACGGTTTTAGAGGACAAGGTTTGTCACAAAAGATACCCCAACATTGGATCTTTTAAGACTGCGTTGGTTCGAGCTGTGGCCAATTTTCCAATGGACGAGGTTCATGCAGCTATTGCCGATTGGCCAGTGCGACTTAAGGTGTGTGTAAAGGCAAAAGGCGGACATTTCGAATAAGTAGATTCTGTTTGGATACAATATACATCAATAAATATGTTAAAAAACATTTGGTCCAAAAACATTCAGTACTTTTTATTTTACAGCATAAAACGTGTGTAACAGTATTTATGTCCCTACTAAGTACAAGAAGAGAATTTGGAAGAAACATAATAAAATACGATATACTTCAGTATATGTGACGCGCAAAATAGAAAGGGACCTAAGGGTAAAAACCAGTTTTGTTCAGGAGAGCCATTTTAAAGATTTAAATACGTGTATCTTTGGTGTACCATCACTTTCATAAAACGCGCATATCTCGTGGAGGGAACACTTTTGGGGCATGGGATCAAAAAAAAAGTAAAAATTGATTTTTTTTACCCTTAGGTCCCTTTCTTTATGCGCTGTCACATATAGTACTTCTATATCCATGTTCGTATAGTTTATCACCTGTTGTTTGATACACGAAGTCATTTTATCATAGAAAACTGATAAACATAAACGAGAGCTCCGAGAATAAAGACACGAGTACAGTACGATGACTGGGTTCCAACTGATGTTGCGGTGCATGTGCGGGGGTTATCGTAGGTAAAAGAAATGTATTTTGGGTGCAATAGGATTAACATCACTCTCTTCAATTTTGTCAGGTTTTTAATGTGAAATACTCCTATGTAAGCCGGTTCGCTGCACCATATCTAGTTTTTTAACGTTGCACTTTTTAATCATTAAAGTCCACCATACTATTGCCGCGTATGTAATAATTGGCCTTATCAAGGATGTATAAAGCCTAAGTCCCCATTAGATCTAAATGATCAGATCGAGGCATATCTCGATCTTCACGATATGCCTCTCATTCTGCCTTTAACTGGGAAAAGCTTTGTACTACTCTCCGGAAATTATCGTTTCTGATTATTTTTTGGGTGTAACTTTTGCCCGCCCGAAATTGCCCCCTTGGACGAAAGTGTTCAAATATTCACTATTAAAAGCGTAATTAGCGTACCTACACCGAAAAAGGAATCAAATTATCAAGTGTAATTGTATCAAAAACTTCGAAAAATCTATCAATTTATAAATATTGATGTGAATTTAATTCATTTTTAGTAATAAGAACATCAATATAATGTCAATGTGAATAAACTGCATTGTGAATGAACTGCAGTGCTACCTGTGGGCTGTTGGCCTGCGGTCATTTGATTTGCTACATTTATTAGGGGTGTTTGCGGCATAAGACTGGCAAATGAACTCCGCCTACGACATTTTCTCACCTTTCCAGCTCACCTAATTTTAAAATGTTATTAAAAAAAGCGAGCAATTCGCGTTTTGGTACTAAAAATGTGTTTTTTTTACAAACTGTACGCTATCTTCCAAGGGGGCAACTTCGCGCGGGCAAAATGTCCCCTAAATAATGGAAAACCTTTTCGCCTTTCCAAAATGGTACTGCATTCTTTAAAGGCTTTTAAAGCAAAAACTTATTTTGGTCAAAAGTTATATATTTTTCAAAATCTATATTTTTTAAAATAGTTACTACAACCAAAGTATATTTCGTACAAACAAAATTTTGACGCCAAGTGTAATAGCTCTTAAAATGTATGACAAACAGTTCGACAAAGTCGAAATATTACATCTAACTTTTTAAATTTTCAAAACCTGAAAATGTAAAAATCAGAAATAAGAAAAACAAATTATTTTGCGCATTTTATGAACAATTAATTACATGCAAATGTGTAAACTAAAACGAAAAAAATACCTCTCTTTAAAATCGGAAAATACGAAAAGTAGACAACTTCAGGAAAATTTTTCAAATATACCTAATCTACCGATTTTAAATGTCAATTTTGGATGCAATTGCCTTGTTAGAGAATTCAAAATATTTAGTAGATCAACAGTTATAGAATTTTGGTCGGTGGAAATTGAGCCTGGCGTCGGCTAGATTCTATGCGTCGGCTAGATTCTTGCCTATTTCCAACATAGTTCCTTCTTTAAAAATTTTATTTAATTTTATTTACGTGCTTTGGTCATAAGATGGGATAAGGATAATAGTCCATAATAAGAAAGAAAAACCTTATATCAAAAATAAGTAAGAGGCTAGAGATATAAATGGATCAATCCCGCCCATCTTGTCTACCTAATATCCAAAACCAATTTGGCTAGTAATATCCCCAAGTTTGACCTCCGACTGCCTATAAGAAATCAGACTCATGCTCTATCATTGTTTCTCTACCAATTACTAACATCCCACTGAACTTATAGATCGATTCTATTTTGATTGACATGATCAAGTTGAACAGCTGTGAGCAGTCAAACAAACATATGTTACCTCCGGTACACGGAGAAAAAAAACGGTCTCTGTAACATATTGTCCCAAACATATTTTGCAGGCAACATATATATGTTTGGAGCAGCTCCCAAACATATTATGTTTGGGCTAGCAACAATTTTCCCAAACATACATATGATTGTATGCAAACATACATATGATTGTATGCAAACATATATATGATTGTGTGTAAACATGCATATGATTGTATGCAAACATATATATGATTGTGTGCAAACATATATATGATTGTGTGCAAACATATATATGATTGTGTGCAAACATATATATGATTGTGTACAAACATATATATGATTGTGTACAAACGTATATATGATTGTGTACAAACATATATATGATTGTGTGCAAACATATATATGATTGTGTGCAAACATATATATGATTGTGTGCAAACATATCTATGATTGTATGCAAACATATATATGATTGTATGCAAACATGTATATGTTTGAATGCAAACATGTATATGTTTGAATGCAAACATGTATATGTTTGAATGCAAACATGTATATGTTTGAACGCAAACATATATATATATATATATATATATATATATTTGAATATAATCATATATATGTTTGTACACAATCATATACATATTTGCATACAATCATATGTATGTTTGCGTACAGTAATATATTTGATTGTATACAAACATGTCTATGATTGTATGTATTTGTATTTATGATTGCATGGAAGTATGTATGTATAAACATGTAAGAGAAATATTAAGAACACATTTTTGTTGTAATTGTTTTTATTAAGTTTTAAATTTTTAAATTAAATTACAGGTAATTTTTATTTGATGATAAATGTAAATATAAATGAATGAGAATATGAATGAATGTTAACATAAATGAATGTGAATATGAAATGCAAGTTACAACTTATTTAAAACAAAACTATAAAAGTATTTTTTTCATTATTGGTACATAAATACGATGTAGATTGAAAATTTAATGACTGTACAGACACAGTGTAAAATATATCTTTTAGTTCTACTCTAAAGGCATAAAAATGTGTATCAAAACCATGGTTTTCTATACCCTGAAGGCATAAAAATTGTTGTGGTTGAGTACAAATATGCAAAATAAGCGCAAATTCTGGTCTTCAGTATACCCTACCTGTACCACCATTTTGTTTTTATACAAAATATCATTAACAATTATTTGGTTCGTGAAAGATATGTGGACATGTAAACTAAACTTCTGAGCAATGCTTTCATCGTCACATTCGATATTAAATTCCTCGTAATTTAGTAAAAGATTGGCAATGCTAAGCTGATATTTAGTGAATAAGGTTTTAATTAAATTAACTCTAGAACTGCACACTTTTTGAATGGTTAGTGGAACGCTTCAAACCGCATAGACGATAAATGTTTAAGAGGCCCAACTTCCTTCATAATCCTTCCATAATGGGTCAGATTGTGATATTTCGGTTTTAATGTTTCATTCGACAATTTTAAATATAAGTTATGGTGCTCATTTATTAGGCTTTCCATTAATATATAGGATTCAATCAGTAGTGAATCTGAACTACAACATAGACCTAGTATTTCTCTAAGCAATAAATATAAAGTCCATTCCTCACATTCAGGGACAAGGTCGCCAATTATTAGGGAAAGATTGAATGATAAAGTTTTCATTTCAGATGCAGATAATTTTAATTTAGATTTAGAAAGTGAGTCGCTGTTTAAAATGGGTGGTTTGTTTTTGCAATTAGGTCCATAATTAAATATTAAAATGCGATAATTTAACTGTTCCAAAGTAAAAAAATTATATTTGGTAATAAATGAATCCAAAATAAATATTAAGTCATAATGACAAACCCCTTCTAACAAATCATGCATAACATCCACCGCAAAATTATTAACAACATTGAAATTGTGTATGTTATTCCAAACAGACTTTTCTTTTACACCTGTCAATTTAGAGTTGGACATTCACCCTGATTATGTAAGGCGTAGTTGTGTCGTATTTTAGACGTTTTTTAAAAATGGTATTATGTATGGCGAAAACGACAAAAATACGACTCTGAAATAAAATCTATTACAAATATTGGTATTATGTATGTCGTAATAAAATGTCAAATTGGGCATTTATTGGCGTTTAAGTTTTTGTGCCCGACAGCTCTGTCGACAGACTGTTTCATAATATTAAAAAAACTTTAATTATTGTTTTACCCTGTGTTTTTTCAATCTGTAACAAAATCTTTGCTGTCGAAAATTTTACATAATACCAAAAAATTTAAAAAACGACTACGACTACGCCTGCTGTCGGAAAACGACTACGCCTTACATAATCAGGGTGATTGTAACATCACGCTCATAATTGATACTGTTTCTCAACAAACATACATTTTCTTTACAAGATTTCTTCGTATCACAGCGTTTCATCTTGCAAAATCTGCAAAAGTAATTGCTTTGAAAACTCTCCGAAAACCCTAGTATAGTATTCAATCCTAAATTATCTCCTAAAATCAAGACTGACACAATTTTTACCACCTTATATCCCTCAATTTTTGATTTTAGAATAATTCCCTCTCTTTCTAGTTCGTTTAGACTCTTTATGAATGGAGCAAAAACCCGATTGTTTCCTATCTTCGCTAAAAAGGAGCATTCCCGTAAAAATATTGTGCAATTTGGAGGCCATGTGATCTGGAAGACACGCAAATTTAATGTAAACACCACAAATTTTGTGAATTCCAGCATGTGACCCTAGCGCGTTATTTGGTTCAAAATCATCACTGAAAATAAATAAGGGCAAATAAAATATTTCTTCAGATTTTGGATACGCGGATATTATCTTCTTTCAGTGATTACTTTGAACGTAATTTTTTATTATATCGACATTAGCCGTTGTCAACAATGCCCGATAATACAAAATTATGTCACGAAGAAAAGGTGTCGAATTAAAAAGAATAGTAAAAAAAAATTGCAAGGGGAAAATTCCCACAAAATAATTTATTTTCTTCAAACTTATCGAGTTATTTATATCAATGCATTCATTAATTTCATCATGAATGTTATGATATTCAATATTGAAAAAAAATTACTGCTCTTTAGTTCGGAAATAATTTTGTATTCGGAATGTAATTCACTTGCTTCTATCAATTTACTTATGGTCATTATTAAAGAACTTTTCTGAGCAACATCATCCCATTTTGAACGTATTAACTGTGAATGTATTTGCAAAAGGTAGTTTTTATAAAATGACATTACTTGTCTAGTGTTTGTTATAGCGGAACTGCGTGAAATGACATTACTGCTGTATATTTTAATAAACATTTTTAGAAAGTTCATTCGAATTTCATCTACGTTTAAATTAGATGTAATGTGATAATATAAATGATTCTGAGTGTCTATACTTTCAGGGTATGTTTGTAAAGTTTCGCTTTCAATCGATTCAGTTTGAGTTCCTAAATATTGGTTGTCTATAGATTGAAGTTCATTGACACATTGTTTTTGTATAGATTGAGGTGGAATTATTAAACTATAAGTCTCGGCAATTTGTCTTTTGGATAAAGACATATGTTTTTTCAAATGGTACCTAAAAGATTCTATATTGGTATAATTGCGACTACAAGCAGTACATTCAAAAATTGTGCAATTTCAATGATTCCTTCTGTAATGTGCAATTACTTCACTAACTATTTGGAAATTTTTTTTTACACCAGTGACACGCTAACAATGCCATAATAAACTACTCAAGTATACAACTCAAAAATAATAATTTAAAAAAAATATTCAGGATTCAATTTAATTGAATGGTAACATAAAATAAACTTACGCAAGTAAGTCATTGACTATTGATTCTATATTTGGTGCCTTAGCATCACACAGATCAATTTTGAAAACCAATAGCTGGATGAACTGCCATACATGTTGACAAAGCCTGGGGTATGTAACATCTAGGGCCATTATGTACATAAATGCAATATTAACAGCTTCTAAAAGATCATTGCATTTAAAAATGTAACCCGCTATGATAAATTCCGCATATGATATAGTATCGGTATCTTTTACAAATTTGATAAGTAAATCCGTGCCCTCCGCATCCTCTCTTAATTCTGTTATTGACTGAAAATGAAAAAATTAAAATCATGTCAACGTTTTCGCCATATTGGGTAGAGTTAAATGTATTAATTTGTTGGCCTATGTATTATATATTTTCAAAAATACATGTGATACGCTATCGAAATCACTTTATACACTACTTAGGCATATATAAAACTGTTCATACCTTGTACTCTTTAATGAACCGATTTAATATTTCAGATTTATTAGCGTTAGTACCTCCTCTGCTTTCACTTCGCTTTCCACAATGAGGTAAAATATAAGGGATCAAAAGTAGTGTCAGTTGTGCTTTAAAACCTGCCGAATAATAGTTTTGTTTTATTATGTGTATATTGGAAGTTTCAGATCATACTTACGTTCTTCAGAAGACTTGTCGATTTCTGATATGATATCACAGACTTTGCTGTCGCGAAATGTTCGGGCTTGACCAAGGACTTTTGGATATAAAGCCAACCAATTGTCAACCGTCTCCGATTTTACATGCAACATTTGCACATCTTTACTGACAAGTTCGATCCCTTTAATACCATGCAATGAAGGGTACTTAGAAATATAATCATATGTCGAAATGGTGCCCTTTAGTTCATTTATACGAAAACTATGGGTTTCTGTCCATTTGGACATAACAGTTGACCAGTCAGCAGTATTATGATTCAAGTACTGGATACTTTCTGTTTCAACTGAAAGATTTAAATAAATATTTATAATGAAATATTGTTCTTTGCATTTGTATAAAGTTACTTACTGAGAGTCGACGTGTTTAATTTACGTTTTAAATAATTTCTTGGTCTCCGATTAATGGCACCATTAGCACTTAATGTTGTTTTTTTTATTGTTATAGGCACTCCACAACTTGCCTCGTGCAATGCACCCTTTCACCGACGGTATAAAATAAGCGGAAACAAGTTCTGTATGGCAAATAGAAACTATTGATTCCGACAGTCCTACAAACTCTGAAAGATTAATATGAAAAAATTGAGTGAAGAAACTTAATTTGCAATTTAACACTCACATTCTGGCAGGGTTATCTTTTAGACATTCGTCTATAATTGCCTTTGCAACTTTTACCCTATCTTTGTTTTGCAAATGTTTGCAATGTTTATAATCGGCCAAAACTTTTTGAATAACAGGGAGCGACTGTAAACAATATACATCCGGAATGCTGGAGGAGATTTCTGGTGTTGAAATGTGGATGTTCAAATCAGAATTGGTTGTTGACTCGTTAGCGGACAATGTACCACTAATTGTCGACGCTGACGCTAGAGATCTATCTAAAATTGAAATGTAGTAATATATGTAGTATCATTAAATATAAAATAACAGGACTTTTGCAACTTACCATCAATTTTCAGTTCAATTTCAAATGATGGAACGGTAACGTATTGTAAAACAATACTTCTAAATTGGTGGTTTTTAACTTTGGCTCCAAAGACTGATGCCACAATATTCTCCCCGGCATAAATGTTAAAGTCTGATGCAGCTGAAATATTACAAATGTGTTAATCAAACTAAAAAATCAAAAATAAATATTTTTTTTATCCGTTGTGTGATTACCTGTTTCAATGAATTGTTCAAAATTATACGGCTCGGAGATTTCGACAAATAATTTGTCTTCTCCGAACACAGTAGGAATAAACATTACGTTTTTTAGGTAAATTTTAAATTTATTTTCTCCAAAAATATAAATGTTTCACCAACGAATTGGCAAAAAAATCTGTAAAATGGCCAAACAATGAGATGATATCAATGTGAATGGTTGGGTGCGTGAGCTATATGTACATATACTTTCCAACAAAAAGTATGGTGAACATCGGAAATGTGGAAAACAATCACGGAGAAGACCTCAATGACATTTTACATTCGTCGAACTGATTCATTTATAATATTATCAGTAATATTCTGAATGATATAAATTAACACCTTACAGTAAACTGAACCACTTGAAGGAATAATCAACACATTACGAGAACCTATTCTTAAAATTCCCGATTATTTTTATATATTTTTTTTAATTTCCGTTACGCCTTATAAACTTGGCTTCAGCCTTTAATGTCCCTCCCTGGTTAATCAACGAACTCACAACACACACCAACAAAGAAACAAATGCGAAAAAAGCAACAATCAAAGAAATTAGAATATTATTTACTGTTCTAAGAATATAACAGAAGCGAACATTAACGAATTGTTGAGTCATAGACAAACACTGCTATTGCAGTCTAGCACAAGATGCACTATCGTTTCTTTGTTGCTGTTTTTATGATTTCCTTGCCTTACCGGCAGACAAGAAATATTGTTTTATAAGAAATGAAATCTGTAGAGTTTTAACAAAACTTAAAAAAGAAAAAACAAAAAACACATAATTGTCAGTGGGGAATAACTTTTGTGAACAAATTCAAATAGTTATTAATACCCAATTTAGATAATAATTACGCCTTCGTTTTACAAATATGTGGTTTTGTTAAAGCTCCATAGAAACATTACACTTTCACTTCACTTTTAATTATTTATTATATTTATATACTTACCAAAACTTTACTCCGTTGTTTCCCCTTTACGTGTTGAATCGCGAACTTTTGGACAACTAATGAGAAAAATGAATCAATGATCGCACGTTCTTAATTCTGCATGAGAAAAAATCAGAGATGCAGAAACGGAGATTCATAATCAGAGATGGAAATAAAGAGTACCATTTTTGTACTAAATTCAACATTCAAGTTTAATAACTCTATGCAGGTGTACACATGTACGCAAATGCTGAGTTGTGCTAAATGTTAATAAAACTTTGTATTTGTAGCACATTTGCATAAATGCTGATTTGCAGTAAATGTTCAATAAACTCAATAGTTTATTGAATCGATCATATATTGCTTACGTAGTACTTAACTATTAACAAAACAAGTTTACCCACAATGTCTATACTTTTCGAGTTACAAACCCAAATAGGTAAATATATAATCTGCTATAACTCGTATACTTATCAGATAAGTAGCTTTCATACGATCCCCTTTACCATTTAACCGTTTAAATGCCAGAGTTATGGCAAATAGATTTTTTTGCTACTCTGTTTCAGGTTAATTTTACTTTTTTAAACACTGACATTGTAATGATACATAGTAAATTGTAAAGTAAGGGGCTCGTAAGAAAGCTACTTTCTTGCTTACTATAATCGCGCCGCAAATAATTACACTGATATTGAACATATTTTAGTTTTTTGACTTTTTTCTACCAAAAAACAAATGCTACCGGCCCACAATGGGTCAATTTATGGCATTCTAATTAGCTTTCGAACGATACTTACATTGACCCGATCTGATAAGTATAAAACGAGTTATAGCAGATTATACATTTTACCTATTTGGGACTACAACTCGGAAGGTATGGATCTGCGAGGAAATTTTTGAAATTAAATTAACTCCTAGAAAACAAAATTGACCTAATGCCCCGAAAGTTACTTTGTTCCCCGGATTGAATATTGGTTATTTATTTTTAAAGCAAATCAAACAATTGTACAACTTTTTAATAGCAAGATGCTCGAAATGATCAGAAAATACATTATAGTTTTTCGAACACAACATAACGGGTTAGATACTGTTCACTTGGCTTAACATACATATGTACATCTTATAAGATCTTATAAGATGTATGCATACACCCTCCTAATCAATGTTGTAGTTATTGATAAAATGCCATTTTTACGCAGGTCCGATTATGTGTTTATACTAACATCATAATTACTAATACGATTTCTAGAATCGTCCTATTAGGGAAATATTTCTTGAAGGAATATAATTAAAATTCGGGCAAAAATGTACCAATAGTGTACAATTGATTGTGCCAACATATGCATTCCTCTTTTTTAGATCTCATTACACACTGACAACAACATAACTAGTCAGTGACGTCAATGTAGTATTTGTTCGAGACAGTTTCAGAGCTTTAAAACGCCAAAAAAATGTAGTGTAATAATGGAAAAGAACACTTACGCTTTTCTTAACTGCAGTTAGTGCAATTATTGTAGAGTATTCTGTTTACTGAATTATCGTCGAATTCTAAGTGAATGTCATTATAGAAACAATTGCATAAGAAACATTTAAATAAAACTGCAAATGCTTCAGCTGTATTTTTATTAGTAAATTTCATTATTTAACACGATGTCATTTAAAACAATCGTTATTTGTTTGGCACTTGGTACTATGCGTTTAAACCTGATTTAACTATTAATCACCTGAAAAAATTAGAAAATCAATTAGAAACCATTTCGGTATATTTTACGATTTCGGATCTAGAAAAGTTGACAACATTGAGAGGTATACGTTTGCATTACGTGCAGAGTTGCCAGGTGTTGTTTGATACTTACATAAATGGCGATCTCCGAAGTAAACCAAAATATACAAATGCAATTCAACAAAAAAACATGTAATATATAGTATGCCCTCAAACAATCCTCTACGACAAAGTGATAAAATCATTTTAAAATCAGTTTTTTGAAGGTTCTGGTAAAAACATAATTTTTAATAAATAAATAAATAAATAAATAAATATATATATATATATATATATATATATATATATATATATATATATATATATATATATATATATATATATATATATATATATATATATATATATATATATATATATATATATATATATATATATATATATATATATATATATATATATATATATATATATATATATATATATATATATATATATATATATATATATATATATATATATATATATATATATATATATATATATATATATATATATATATATATTTGTGATAAAATCATTTTAAAATCAGTTTTTTGAAGGTTCTGGTAAAAACATAATTTTTAATAAATAAATAAATAAATAAATAAATAAATAAATAAATAAATAAATAAATAAATATATATATATATATATATATATATATATATATATATATATATATATATATATATATATATATATATATATATATATATATATATATATATATATATATATATATATATATATATATATATATATATATATATATATATATATATATATATATATATATATATATATATATATATATATAAATACGAGTATAACTTCACCCGAAGAAATATTTATATTGCCTCCTGACGTTCTCCCCCGTATAAAACTTCAAATTAAACAAAAATCCATAAACCCAAATTAACTAAAACTCCTGACAACCCTGCTTGGCTAATGAGACGCAAAAACTCTGCTATTGTTTTTCATTCAATCATGAAATTATAACGGTTCACAGTAACAAGTAGCCTCATGTACATCGTCACTCTCTACGTCAAATAAAAAAATACAATAACAACAAACATTTTGATTTTTAGGCAGCAACTTCTGCAAGAAAGAAACATCAACCCAAATGAATTCCAGCCATGAGAATATATCGCATACATTCTACTAAAGTCACACAACTCGAAATTATTAATTTTCGAGATTACTTGTTAAAGCGGTTCAACATACACATATCTATCAGCTCAAAAGAGATCAATTTATAGTCATATTCTGTTACCAATTTCTTCTAAATAAATCACACTTTTTTCTGAAAAGTAGTTTACGAGCTGCAGAATAGTTTTTTGAGTTTTCTGAAAATTGTAAAGTTTTGAGTTGTGCCCATTTAATAGAATTTTTGCGATATACAGAGCAAGTCAAAGCTTCAATAGTATATTGCACTCTTTACTACTGTACCTGGAGTCATTGCAGATGATAAAAAATGTTAGTGCGTGAGTGTGTTTGTTCAAAGAACATTATAAGCGTGTATGAGTATGTACATATGTATGTTGACAAAATAATTTGTGTGGGGCAATAAACGGCGTCAGTATTACAGAACGTTTTGTTAATAAAATGATTTGATATATTAAATTTATATTTAATTAATTATCTTCTTTTATTTTGATTTTGTTGTACGTTGTAAAACAACAACAAATTTCTTTCACCGTTCACCAAACACATATTCAATAAAAAAACGACCTTAAGCTTAGCCAGACGAGTAAACAGCATCAAATAATAATACCCTTTGGTGTCGGTCCCATTCCTCCTCCTCATACACACGGTTACCATATATTACCCTTCTTTGCACAAAACGATGAGTCATACAATAACGCTCTCTAACATATTTTTTTGACAAAAATATGTTAGGACACAATCATATCTTTTTTTGATATGTTAGAATTGTGCCCCTAACATATGATTGTGGGCAAACATAATATGTTAACACACAAACATATATATGATTGTGCCCGTCCCCAAACATATATATGATTGCATGCAAACATATTTTTTTCTCCGTGTACATCACTAAGCTGTAACACGTATTTTCTTTTCATCTCCAAATTTTCTCTAGATTTGCATTTGTCTCAATAAAGTGGAAGAAAAGTTGTTTTATTTAAAGTAAGAGGTATGTTTTACTTAAAAAATTTGATTGTGACTTGTGCTTAAGTGTTGTAGAAAAAATATAGTTAAAGTTGACTATACCACTAACTGCTTGAAAATGTCCAAAATAAGACTTCCATTAACCGGAACTTCTGATATTCGAGGGTATTCGCACTATATATATTTTATTTAATTACTTTGTTGTCTTGTGATTGAAAAATGTCGAAATCATCTGCAGCCACCAGCAACTTTACATGATATTGCATTTTTTAGGGACAATGTCGGTGCTCAGACGAGAAGTTTATGTACAAAGAAGCAACGAGCCCGTGCTTATTAAAAAAAATTTCTGCCGTTGAAAAATGGAAATTTAACCATAGAAGCCGCCACAAATTTGAAGAAATCAACAAGGAGTGGTTAGACAGACAACTTTTATTATTTAATACACTGACTAATCGTGGTAGACCCGATAAGAATTTCGATGAATGCTCCAACAAAACGAAATTAAGTAATGTTTGTTAACCCCACAGTGAGCTCGTTCTCGTAGTAGCTACAACGTTCAGTTTATACAAAGCTGAAAACAAAGTGCGTCGGAACTTGTTTCAATGACTAATGACGAAGGTGCTGCGAAAAAAAAAATCTTTCTTAGGATCAAATGCAAGCCTTCCGATTCCATATACACCAGACGATGCTCTGGCATTATTTTTAAATAGTTATTATACCAAGCATTCATAAGAGTTGATGCAAATTGGTGCAAAAATTCGGAATGCCAACATACTCGTCTGTATATCAAACGTACAATATCTCGCGTATTGCAAAAAAAAGTTATCCAAATGGAGTCCAATTTACGAACTATTAAGCTCAAATTCCTTTCAACATATGGTGGATCATATTGTTATGCGCATTGTAGAAGCTCATTCTTCTATTTTTGAATTCAATTTGCTGAACAGAGTGAAAATAATCTCACTGCTATTTACTCGTATAAGTAGGATAGTAGTAGCGGCCATTCGACCTATTGATAAGATGTGAAATGCGATAATAATAATCTTAGCTATGAATACTTGTTTTCAGTTTGCATTGTCTCATTACAAGTGCAAAAGGGATTCGTCAAAATTTGGGAAAATCCACAACCTTACTCGCCTCGATTCTGTAGACCCTTAAAAATACTTTGTTCCAAGGAATCTTCAGAGTTGATTAGATCAGATGTTGCTAGTTGTAAAGATGAAATATCAAAAATTATGCCAACAAGCAATACAAGGTAATTTCAAGATAACTATCAATTTTATTTAACGATGATAGCTGGGAAAGCTTTTAGTGCATTGGCAGAATCATCTTCCCATGTGTGGAATTTGCAAAGCATCCCCCAAGATAATGAATGAAATTGAAGCTGTTAGATCATTAAAACCCATGGCTGATTTATACGAATTTGGACTATCATCACACATGAATTCGGTGCTTTGAATTCAAATTTGGTTGTGGTATAATGTGCCCAGTGGGCCACCTTTGGTAAGCAGAACTGGCGCTGTGGGATGAACCAAACGTAATGTTACGGTGCCCAAATTAACATCCGGCAATTTAGCCAGACGAGATCCATAATTAGCAACCAAAATAACTGGCGTGAACGAGGAGCTAATCTACAGATTCAGTGACAGTTTACGCTCGATTGTTTGCGGCAAAAAATCGATATTGAATCTGTTAGGCAATATGATTTACCGAGCGCAGAACTTTTTGTCACACTGTATCCTTGGTTTTATATGCCGTCTTCCATACATAAAATCTTAATACATGGAGCCTATTTAATTAGAGTATCACCACTTTCAATAGGAAAAAGGTCGAAAGAAGCGTAAGAAGCAAAGATTAACGTATTTTCCGTGAGCAGCATAAGCGAAAGTCATACCGATTAAATACAATGGAGGGCTTAACGCATGTGCTTTTGTGTTCATCGGATCCCTTGATCTCAAATTTACGAAAACCACAAGGCAACTCAAAAAAGAAGGATGTCGATTACGATATTTTACAACTTTTGTCAGAATATTGTGAACATTGTACCTTAAATTCATCTAGAAGTTCCGAATTGGATTAAATTATTATAATCAAATTTTTGTTATGAAAACAAGTGAACTACACGAAGATTGAGTAAGTCCAAAAATAGTTATTTCAACAGAAAAAAAAATGTTTAAAAAAAATAATATTTGTTTAATCCTAAACCCTGTTTTAATTACGGTTCCAACACTGATAATTAGCAGTGTACTTTAATCCTTTTTTTCTACTCGTTGAAATCTATTTTACTCCCTTAATTACAACCTTGTATGAGTATTTGCATAGATTTCAACGAGTAAGTAATCGCTTTCTTTCGTTGTTTACTTACTCGTTAAGTTAATCGTTTTCGATCTCCTCCTTTGATCGCCCACGTTCGCTGTCTTTTTGTACTTTTTACAAAGGTAATATTGCTTTTCAATAAAGCTTCCAACATTTTGGAAATAAATTGTATATTAAAACTTTTTATTTTCATAAATACCCTCGCTCACGGCGAAACAATATTAATATTAAAGTTTAATATATTTTTTAGCCCAAAAGAATGTGAAACATTAAATATATTACCGTTTTAATATTTTCCTGAATGAAATAAACAATGTCTAAAATATGGAAAAAAGTTGCAACTGTCACAAAATAAAAAATGTATTAATAAAGTAAAAATTACAGGTTTTTACTAAATTAATGCTTTTACTAATTTGCAGACGAAACGTACCAAAACGATTTGAAAACATTACACTTTATATTCGGAACAAAACTACAATTACGAATCAATGACATTTTAAAATTTAAATGGGAAAAATACAAAACTTGCTGTGCGAAATTATAAATAAAACGATACCAACCAGAGCAAGGTAAATTATTATATAACTAAAATTGCTGTTTAGTATTTTGGCTGTAAAAAATAATAGTAAACAGCTGACAATTACATGTGATTTACGTCTAAGCTGAAACCATAAAATGGAATCAGAGGGAAAAGAAGAGATTTTTCAACGCTTATTTTGCTCCAAATGTAGGGCAGGATCGTTGGAATCAAACTTACAAATGAGTTGCAGGTTCATGCATTGATAAGGGGAGGAAGGAGTCTTTATGATTTTCCTAAGATGCAAACAGCCAAAGAACAAAGAGCTTAAAGTTAACTCAATTCCCGACAGGGTATATGTGAGTAGACAATGTCACTGTCGGGAATCTAGTTAACTTTCAGCTAACCAATGGTTCGTCAAAGCTGAGCCACTGGTAACTCAAGAGCTAACTCATTTCCCTTGTAAAATCCTATTCAGTTTTTACATGTGGTGTCATCAGAATGAGTCAGTACTCACTAACTCTGCATAAGTTTCAGATAACCACAAGTTAGCTCACTATGAGTTTTTGGCACATAATATAGGAGAACTATTAACTGACTACCTAATTATAGGTAGTCAGTAAATATCTATAGTGAGCTGACTACAAGCTTATAATTCGCAAGCGAAGTTATAATATAAAAATTTAAAAAAAAGTATTTTTCTTGTACTTGTTGGTTTTTTGTTTGGTATTTTTATTTTGAAGTAAAATTGTAAAAAAAAGACTTAAAATAATTCAGTCTTTTTTAAATTAAAAATACAAAAGTTAAATAAAATTAAAGTTATGTTAGTATTATTAGAAACATTTTGCAATTTAGTTTTTATTTACCTATTACACACTTTACTTAATTGTATTTTACCGCAATCGATTAAAAACTTGCTCGTGCCCGCTAAAACCACGAGCTAAACTAAAACAAATTAAAAAAAAACTCATCTTTATTCACAGCAATGTTTTTTATTAATTCTACTTTCTTCATTTGCTCTTTGAATTTTTTTCATATTACGTAATGTTTTCTTACATCTGCATCAGCTTCGAGTAAGCAAAAAACTATTTCCTTACTTATGTAGAAGAAGTTAGAAGGATAAAAAAACAAATGACTCAAGTCTCCAGAATTATTGAGCTAGCTACAAGTCAGTTGTAAATGTTTAGCAACAAGTTAACTTGATTTGAGTGAGCTCACAAAAGACCGACATGACTAGTGGTGAGGCACTTACGTTATTATTGTTTTGTAAATATATGTATAACACATCACCCCAACATAAAACCAGACCTGAATCAGGTCTGGTTTTATGTTGGTTGGTATGTTCCTTGTAAAACTTTGTAGCAGTGCGTACAACAAAAAAAAAATATTATAACTTGATAGTTCAAATAGCTGAGGTTTGATTCAATGTGGCTCGTATTTGATTCAATGTGGCTCGTATGCGTGGATGCATATTCACAATTTTCTCTTGTCCCACAAATGTCTTCTACAATAACAGATAGCACTATTTCAGCGTTGTCACTCATTTTCGCAATTGAAGGCTATACCAAAACATTAGTAAGCGACAACGGACCTCAACTTACAGCAAACGCATTTGAACTATTTTTTGAACAACAATGAACAGTCCCACCTTTTCGATCTGACTACCTAAATTGCTTGTCCAGGGTTTTTGATGCAAACGCGATTGGTCGCTCCATACCACTTTGTTGTGTTATTGAAAGCACTGCACCGAAAGAAGATGCATCAGTGGCAAGAACTAAGGGTAGTTCTTCGTTAAAGTGCGCCAAATTTGTTGCATTTAGGTTATGCGTTTTTAATTCTGTACAGGCTTTCTGTTGTTCCCCCATGAAATTGCAATACTAGTTCACTTTAATTTTTTGACTGCTAGTAATCCTGATTGATCTGGTAGAATACCGTTTGTACTTATTCTTCTTCCTAAATGCCCGATTTCTTCTCTCGGAAAAACACTTTTCTTTTTTGCATTTTATGCCATTCTGTTGTAAAATGGACATAATTCTTTCAAGGCGATCAAGATGTTGCTTGGCAGTTGGATCCGATATGATTAAGGCGTCTAGATAGTTACCACAACCTTCAATACCATTAAGAAGTTATTCGAGGTAACGCTAGAATATATCAGGAGCGATGGCTATTCCATAAGGTAAGACATAATGGCGTCTTGACAACCATAATTTTCCGTGAGGCCTCGTCCAGGTGGTTTTGAAAGTAGGCGTCTTTTAAGTCAATTTTGCTAAATTGTGCACTAGAGCTTTCAGTGCCAGAAGTGGGTATTGTTCGATGTCAATTTGTATATTTATGCCTTGCTTGTAATCTCCGCAAATCCTAACATCACCTCCTGGCATGGGAGCTATTACAATAGGCGATGCGCAATTGGTCAATTTAACTGGCTTCCAAATACCCATTTCCTAAAGAAGTTCTGCTTCTTCTTTAAATATAACAATAAGAGCAAATGGTATTTGTCGGCTTTTGTAAAATTGTGGCGTGGCGTCTGACTTTAAGTAAATACTGGGTTTTGATTACACCCAGAGCCGGTTGAAACATTTCTTTGTACTTACAGCTTATTTCAGATTCTGAGGTCGAAAACTGTTAACTTACGTTGCATATTTGTCGTATTTTGTAGTTAAACGCTCTAAATAAGCCTAACCAGAACAAAGTTTTAGAATTATCCACGTTTGCAACAATAAGAACAACATTTGACACATTTACACCACACTTTGCTATGGTGTGTAGCTCGCCCAAAATTGGAACTGACCTTTGGCCGTATGTACTCGTATGTAAAACTTCACATTTTTCTAATTTCGGACTGTTCAGGTTTATATGTTTTTGGGGTGATTACTGACACAGTAGCACCTGAATCCATTTGAAAACAATTATTTTTGTCTAGAACCTCCAAATCAATAAAGTTTTTGTTTGCATTTGTCCTGATTTCACCTGCCACACTATACACCGTTTGAACTGATTCACTGTTTCTGTTTTGATCGTTATAATTATCCTTTGTTTTATTCTACTTTGACAAACATACGACAGCAATGTGCCTTTTTCCCACAGTTATGACAAATAGCGTTGCAAATTTACATTTGTCTCTTTTGTGTGTGAAACCACAGCCGTTGCAATATTTGAGCGGGTTTTCTCAACTTTACTTCACCTCATTTTTCGAACTTTTTCGGTATGTATGTGTTCATTGCGTTGACAGAAATAGATCTTTCGTTTTGTTGTTGTTGATCACAGCTACAGTTTTCGTTGTAGTTTCGTAGGATTCGGCAATGTGGAGAACATCCTCAAGTGTCGGTTGTAATTTTTGAAGAGCGTCTGCTCGTACGGAGTCATTTGGTTTTTTGTTCAGTTGTGAATCTCTTCATTGTTTATCCTCGAAGTCTTATTTATATAATCTAAAAATATATAACGAAAAAGTTATTAAATTTTTAAACCTCATGGTTACTTTTGGCCCACCCTGTATTATAGACCTCGGTTCATTTTTGGCGCTCCCAACCGATATGCGGCATTAGCGGTGCATATGACCCATACAGTGCGTGCATTTTATTTTTGTTTTAACCAAAATAAATAAAGTTTTCTCCTTTGAACAGGTATTAAACCGGCTCAAACCTCTTGATTTAATACAACTCTGAATTAATACAACTCTCGAATAATTTACTTATGTTCGGTAGCAGAGTTATGCCTCTAAGCATTTTTGGCTCACTCGTGTCTATTTTTTTCGGAAGAGCAACTATTTTGCCTATTTTCCACGCCGATGGAAAATAGGAGTTATTCAACATTTTGTTGAACAAAGTACAATATAGATTAGTTATTATGGGTGGACCCTTTTTAAGAGCGATGTAAGGGATATTATCCGCCCCGGACGAATGTTTACCTTTAAGGTTTTTAAACATGTACATAAGTTCTTGAGTCACGAAGTCTTCAAATCTCGAAATATTGGGAATGTGGTTAGATCGAATGAAGTCTGAAAAGTTTACTGAATATATAAGATTTTCATCAAACCTGGATTTTTTTCTAAAAATCTTGAGAAACTATTGCATATTTCAGTATGTAAGCTATTGTTAGCATCTACTTCTTTCGAGACATAAACTGTTTCCAAAAACGCACCGAAAATATAGAGTACCTGTTTTTTTGTTAGTAATTACGAATTTTTCCGAATTAGTGTCGTATATAGTTGTTTGAGGGTCGATATTGGCTCTTCTGAGTAAGCATTCTTCATTCTATGGAATTCTCATTGTTTCCACGGTGTTAGTATTAATGTTTCGGTATTGTTTTCTTGCTTCAGCGTAGGCTTGTAAAGGATCTTTGGAACTAAGATTGTTTTATGAAAATTATTGCAAGATAGTGCTATATTTTCCTGTTTTAATTGTCGAATAAGTTGTAGTTTAGCTTTCAATAAAATTAATTGTGTAGGTGGAAGTAGCTGCTGAAATCTATTGTGTCTCTTTATTAAAGTGAGAATTTTATTCTTTTCGGCTTGTAATATTCTAACAGTTGGTGTAATAAACCTTTCTAACGAATTTCTCTTTTTCAGCAGAGGTACAGAGTGTTCAATAGCGTTTGTGATTATTTTGTTTAACCTTTCTAGATGTATATCAACTAGTTCGTTGGAAAGATTTCTATTGTTGGGAATATCGACGAACGAATGTAAAGCATTTGTTATAAAATTTTGCAATTTTGTCTAATTTGCTTTCTTAAAGTTGTGTTTAAACGATTCGTCCTGTTTTTTTTTAGCAAAAAAGGAGCATCGTTTATGTTTTTGCGGCTACTATTTGTATAGCACTATGGTCGCTATCATATGTAAATGTTTCTAAGCAATTTTTACTTGTATTTTTCCTATGGATGGGGATGCGGTGATCAGCGATGCAAATATCTAAGTATGAGCCAGTACGTGGGTAGGGCTGGTAAGCAGATGCATATAAACTGCATCTAAACCTAATATCATTATTTTGTAACCAGTCTTTAAGTGTGGATCCTTTATGATAGTTAGAGTGATTACTCCAATCTGTGAGTTTACAGTTTAAGTCTCCTGCTAATATGTAAAAATTATTTCGGTTATCCAGTTTTAGAGATTAAAAAAGTTGTTGTATTTCTTGTTTTATGTAGCCATCATTGTTACCAGCTGGATAATATGCTGATATTATGTAAAGTAGGTTATTACCGCCTATTGGTATTGTTATAATGCAAGTTTCTAAATGTTTAAATTTTTCTGTAGTGCTATTTGTGATTAATTTGTGTTTAATTTCTCTTTTTATCAAAATTCCGGTCCCACCTCCGCATTTGCTAAATACTCTATCTTTTCGTAGAAACTTATTTCTCTCAAATTCGAGTTTGTGTTTGGTATTAAGTTTCGTTTCATTCATCAGGACTATGTCAGGCTCGTGTGTTTTTAAAAAATCATTTAGTTCGTTTGCCTGTATAGTCTTACTAAGGAGTTAAAATTTATATGCATAATATTTAATATTTTAGATATTGTATTAGGTGTATTACTCACTAAACTCATTACACATCAATCAATGAGAATAAGGTATCAATTTTGGATGATTGTAATTGTTTTTGTAAATTTACCATTTGGTTAGTTAAATTTGTAAGTGTATTTTTAAGATCAATAAAGCAATTATTAGGTATGTTAGAACTGGTAGAGTTATTATTTACATCAGCTTTTAATTTGCTGGCAAAGCTTATGTTAGAGTTTAATGTGAATGGATTAGCACTAGTAATTTGCCTTAGAATATTTCTCCTTGCTCTAACTTTGTAGTTCTCTGTACTTTTCGCAGCCTCTGTATGAAGCAGGGTGACCGAATTGGTTTCATACAACGCAATATAACATATTACGATCATTAACTTCGACAGTGGGGGTAGAGCATTTTCCAGCTTCGTGGGATTGGTTGCATTTGACGCATCTAGGTGGCAAGAAACAGTTTGACGCACTGTGAAAGAATCCTTTACAATTTCGGCATTGCTGTATTTCAGGTTTTCGGAGAGGCTCCCATTTCACGCAATGATGTAGAACTCCTCTTATATTTTTTAGTTCCTTTGTGTCACTTTCTGGACTCAGTTGTACTAGGAAAGCAGGAAGGCAGTATTTTTCTTTTTTTGATTTGTTTGTAAAAAATTGAGTGAACTTTACAAATTTTAACTTTTGATTCTCAAATTCACGCAGTTCATCCATTATTAAGTCAACATTTGTTGTGCCATTAAGACCTATTAGAAGCATTGTTTTGTTTTTTATACATTTTGGCGTAAATGTATAAAAGTTTGTATTTGTTTTTTGTATATAGTTTTTGACCCTTGTAAAGTTGGTCATAGAGTTTAAATGTAAAGTATTTTTTTTTTATTTTTGCTGTTTAGATCTCTTTTTTTAATAATTGTTCTTTTTAAAATAATTGTTTTTTTTATAAACGAGATCAGTTCATTGGTGTCCACATTATAAATATTTATTGGGGGATCTTTTCTATTTTGTTTTGGTTATTGTTCAAATTCTGGTTGCTTGCAATTTGGGCAGCACATTTGCGTGATGCTGCTGCTGGCTTTGTCGATGACCTTGAGTCTGCTTGAGTGTCATTCAGTAACTTGTGAATGCACTTGCACATGCTCTTTGTATTTAGAGAGAAATTCTTCATCGCACTCAAATTCGTCATCAAGAAGAATTGAGTAGTATTTACTCTTTAAATGTTTGCTTTGACTATTGTCAGTCATGTTCATAATTTTTCGTTTTCTTTCATTCTCAACATAACTTTTTAATATATTAGAGTCTTGAGCACTAAGCTCGCTCATGTTTAAGAATCAAATAATATGTTTCTAAGTTGTTTTTTTTTTTAATTTTTTAATTGCTGTACACTTCTAATTTTTATCTACAACAAGGTAGAACAATTGAACGGGTAATAACTCTGCAAAAACTATTAAATGAAGAAAGTTATGAGAAACACGACCGTCTCTCATGACTGCTAGATGCAAACTGCCCCGCAAGGAAATGGGTTAGAGTGGGTTAATGTGTTAATACTCGGTGCCACAAAAACTTAAATTAAGGCAGATCAATAATGTTGGGATGAGTATTTGAGCAAAATCCCGTGCGCCTTAAGATAAACAGTACTCTGCGCCGTTGGCACCCCACGGTATTGTATGTCGTTTGGACTCGTATAATGAAGTCGCGAAGTCTCGTATATAAGTACTGTAGGGCAGAAAATGTGTCGACGAAATTTTCGACTAAGCAACATTAAGCAACGACGAAATTTTCGACTAAAGGTCCATTTAGTCTTGACGGTTGACGGTAGGCAATCAGCTATTTCAGTTGAGGGTTGCATTTTGCATGTGTTAGAGGGAGATAACTACAGTTTGACGGTTGACAACGGTAGACTTCTGCAGGTTGCAGAATCAACCGTCAAGACTAATTGGGCCTTAAGCAACATTAAGCAAGCGTTTGGTGCTACATTGGACCCGACATTCGTGAAGGCTAGATACGAAAGCAGCTTGATTAATCCTGTGTTATATAAACTGACCCTGTAAGATAGACTGTGGATTTCATTTATTTAACAGGCCAATAGATATTAAAAGTTTTGTTAGTATTAATAAGTTTTGGAATCTTGTCCTATTTCATGTTTGCATGTCTCTGTTTGACCGCCGATTAAAACGATTAAACTTGCAATTCCATTGGCATGAGACGTGGATGTGACACCGTACAATATGCACTTTGTTGTGTTAGGGAACATGCAAAATGTTTTTACGTATCATCAGATAGTTTTGTTATTTGTTGGTGTTCAAGGTATGATTAGCTTTTCTTAGTTCTTTTTGTTCAAAGGAGAAAACGTTTTTTTATGTTTAGCTCGTTTGTTTTATTTTGGTCTGTTGCTTTTACACATTGAACAGGGATTAAACCGGCTCAAGACCTCTTGCTTCTATATTTAAATAGAAGACAAGTTTTTAACAAAATTGGAAAGTGACATTGATTTCCGTGGCTGCACACTACTTTTATCAAGATTTCGGTCCGTGACAACCCTCTTCAGAAAGCCTTGCTGCAATTGTTTAAATATGCAAAAGATTGGAATATGAAAATAAATTTTGACAAATGCAAAACTATTCTTTTCCGTCCACCCGTTGGTAAATGCAATTATGATATTCGAAAAAATTGGAAAAAGTTTAAGATATGCTCTCCCTTTAATGGAACTTATATTTCAAATAAAGAAGTTGTAAGATACATAGGAATAAATCTAGACAAATTTCTCTATTTTGACAAGCAAGTTATATACAAATACAAAAATAAATTACTTTTCTTCTCTAGATACATTAAACCCAACGTAAAATTATAAGTATATCAAACGTTAATACGACCTATTCTTACGTTTGGTTGTCCAATATGGTTTAATATTACACCATCTTATATGGAACGCTTACGCAAGTTCGAAAGAATGTGCCTTAGAGTTTGCTCGTCTATCTATAGGCCAAAAACCAGTAATTACACCAAGTATCCAACTATACTATAATGCAAATATAAACAGAATCGACAATTTCATTATTAAGCTTATCAGGAATAATATAGTTAATGCTACAGAATGTATATCCAACAATCTTATAATGGCTCCTTATTAAAACAGCGATTCATACATAAAGTTAACGTTAGAAACTGGTTTTGGAGGCTTTCTTGTATTTAGACAAGAACGGTTTCATACAAAATCTAGAAGGTATACCTATTTTTTTTATCATTTATACAGAAGGGCTAACACAAAAGCTGTCAGAGACAATTTAATCATTGACAATGAACTTCGCTTCAATACTAGCGTATCGGATAAAGATCGCTCTGAAAGAAACAAAATAAACAAAGATATGTAAACTTTTTGCTTTTAACCATGCTGACACTATTTTATTCATTACAGTTACTTAAATGATGTTTTTCACAATTTTTCATTATAAAATAGCGAATAATAATAAAACATGTGTTAATGTTATGTAAAAATGCTAAAGATATGACTTATAAAATGTTTAGTAGATAAATATTGCGTATATTAAATATTGTTGAGTTCCCGTCGAAGGACATTACATATTCCAACTTTTTGTTTATTTATAGTACCAACTCTATTCTTGAATTAAATGAAATAAACATACAAAAAAAAAACATTTCCTTGCGGAGCGCATTAAATTTAGGCAGCGAACATATGAAACAATTCCTCAATATATAGAATTTCACAGTCAGCAGTAAATTTACGAACAGGATGGATACAGGGGAACCTCAAAGTGTGATCGAGCACCACGAAGATGCCTATGTTTCCGGATCGTGATCTACGGTATGATCAATAAAAAGCTTTGAAAATAATGTATAGTTTCATCAGTGTTTTCCAAAGTATCACCAATGTGTCCCATAGTTTCACCAGTGTTTTCCTAGTCTTATACACTGTGCAGAAGTTAATATAACTTTTTACGTCACTCACAAGATTTATGGGGAAATAATGTTTCTGATCCTCTCCATTGTTTTGTTTATAACAGGATCATCGTGAAGTTTTCGTAAAACACCTGAAACCAACGCTTTCGGATTCTATAATTTCCAGCCATATCGTATATGGCTATATAAATATCCTTAAATTATCCTATGCCAACCCTTCTAAGCAAGTCTTTGTATTCATTGGAATGAAAATGTGCGGATTGCAGGTCCACAAATAGCTAACTGTCGATCCCGACAATGGAAAAACAAATGACCTCGAAATGGTCATCAGAGTTAATACGGCAAAGTGAATCAGAGACAAAAATAAAGGGCCCCTTTCTGTGCTCGAACTTAAAACGATACCCTTAACGTTTTCTATCAGTAATTACAGGAACTCATGACCATCGACATTACCTCTGAACTTTATAAATGCTGCCAGCCATTCTTGTTCTTGCTCGGAGACTCTATTGTTCCGTTGGGCATTTTTTTTCAACCAGCACACTTTCTATTCCTGTTTTACTGGCATCATATAGAAAGGCTGTGTGAAATCAGGACTTTGTAAAACAAGGACTTTGCTCATGATGGTCTTTAACTCTGCAGAAGCGTCTTTAACTTAACAGACCCTCATCGGCACACACAAATTTTCGGTAGCGCTATAGCAAATAAGTCAAGGGGGTCGAAAGGGCTTCGTTGTTCCTAATTTACTTCCGATACCATGCCGACATTCCTAAGTGACGTCTTACTTGTTTAACAGACTACGGTGTCGAGAATTCAGTAACGGCCTATACTTTATACGGGTCAGTGTGAATAACCTTGTTTCCCACTTCATGGCAAAATATCGTAGCAAACCTCTGTCACAAAAAATTTGCTCATTTCAACATTTAACGCCTCTACATAACGATCGAATGTACCAGATAACACTATAGGGTAATCGAAATAAATAAATACTTAGATCCTGAGAGTCGCTGGATTTACACTCTTCATCATCCTGGATATTGTCTAAGTGCATCGCACTGACCGATGGTCATTACCTTAAAATGGTAAAGGGTACTCCAGGAAACTTAAACTCGGTTTTATCTCTCGATGACGGATCTGCGTAAAAGCATCTTTTAAATCAATGCTGCTTATGAATTCAGTCTTCGACAGACGGCTCAAATTGCCATATATTTGATGAAGTGGCTACGCGTCACTACGTGTAGTTTCCTGCTGTTCAAGCTTAACCTGTCGGCTTCAATTTCTTCTAAAACGTAATGTTTGTATTTATGACTCAACCAACATTCTGCCCTTTCCCATCGGTTGTCTTCACAGTCGTGTTAAGTTTCCTAAAAGTAAGCAATAAAATCTAACACTTCCTGAGATTCTCGACTGGGACAGAAGCTCCTCTATCCAAAAATCCTAATGTTTTTTTTTGAGCAAAAACACTTCTGCACGTAGACGAACTTCACCGGGCTTATAAAATAAGAAAACAGCAAAACTCTTTTTACAGGATTTTACACCTTACCTGATCTAGAAAGTTGAGGATTTTTATTTAAAATACGAGCTTTTGCCTCGTAACAGTTTTTAATCGGACGGGAAATGGTAACGCGTGATCCATTTCGAGGTTCCCTATTTTTTTAAAGAAAAAAAAAACACAGAAAATTCAAAATGATTGGGGAATGTTTATTATAATTTGGAAGAACATTCTGTGGCATTAATTTTTGAGGATTATGTCTATCAAATGCTGGCCGTGGCTTCGTCTCAGATGGTACATCCGTTGAGTCCAATTTTCGATGACTCGTTCGAGCATTTCGGCTGGTAACTGGCGAATGACACGCGTGATGTTTTGCTCCAAGACCTGAATCGAAGCGGGTTTGACCGCATAAACTTTAGACTTTACATATCCCCACAGGAAAAAGTCTAACAGTGTGATATCACACGAAACTATCTGCTCACCGAAGTGTTCTCTCAATAATTCCATTGATTGCTGCGATGTGTGGGAAGTGGCGCCGTCACGAGCTTTAATTCCAGGCGTTAAATAGTCGGTTATCATGGCACGATAACGGTCGCCATTGACGGTTACGTTCTCACCGGCATCATGTTTGAAGAAATATGGACCGATGATTCCGACGGCCCAAAAACCACACCAAAACGTTGTTTTTTCTGAATGAACTGGTAGCTCTTAAATTCGTCTTAAATGCGGCAATTTTGCTTGTTTACTTACCCATTGAGCAAGAAATCGCTAAATAAAATTTGTCTCGAAAACGTCGGATCTTCGTAAAACTTTTCAAGTGCCGAAGAGATGTCGCTTGGGAATATTGGGCGGCTTCATTTCTTGCACAAGCTATAACTTGTACGCTTTCAATTTAAGATCTCGACGTAAAATGCGCCAAGTCGATCCATACGTCAGTCCGAGTTGCTGCGAACGGCGCCGAATCGACTCTCCACGGTCTTGGTGTACACTCAGCTACGGTCGCTGCATTTTCTTCACTGCGTGCTGGACAAGTTCTATTCGGTCGAATATAATCCAATAATGAATGCTGAGTCTCAAGATGGGTGTTGGTGTCGCGAATAGTACGCTCAGTAGGCCGATTATGTTGACCATAAGTTGAACGAAGTTCACGAAACACATTCCTCACAGAACGTGAATTTTCGTAATAAAGTTGAACGATTTGTAAACGTTGTGCAGGTGTAAGTCTTTACATGATGAAATGCCAAACAATACTAAAAAACATAACAATAACATGACAGCATGACACGACTCACACGTGATCTGTCAAACAAAGGCTATTGAAAAAAGAAGTTGGATCAGCCATTTTTAAAGGGTTAGGACCTCTACGAGGGCGACCGCAAAAGTAACTGGCCTAACATAAAAAGAACCATTTTTTTGGAATTATTATTATTTATTTTTCAACATAATCTCCTTCCAACTCAATACACTTCATCAAACCTTTTTTAAGTTTTTTAATTCCACCCGAAAAATAAGATTTTTCAAGACCTTCAAAATATGCCTCAGTTTCAGCAATAACCTCGCTATTGGACGAAAATTTTTTGCCACCGAGAAATTTTTTTAAATTTGGAAACAAGAAATAATCAGAAGGAGCTAAATCTGGACTATATGGTGGATGCGGAGCAATTTCAAATCGTAATTCGGCCAGTTTTTGTTGAGTTAAAAATGCAGTGTGTGAAGGAGCATTATCTTGATTAAAAAGAACTTTTTTTTTCTAAATGCGGTCGTTTTATCTTGATTTCTTCACTCAACCGATCCAATAATGCACAATAATATTCACTATTTATAGTTTTTCCTTTCTCAAGATAATCAATAAATAGTATACCCCTTGCATCGCAAAATACTGTGGCCATTACTTTTCCTGCTGACTTAACAGTTTTCGCCTTCTTGGGACCACTTTTACCAGCTTCTATCCATTGTTTTGACTGTTCTTTGCATTCTGGGATGTAGTGATGGATCCATGTTTCATCAACAGTTATGAATCGGCGCAAAAACTCTATTGGATTACGCTGATAAATCGCTAAAAGCTCCTCGGAATTGGTCCAACGGACGATTTTTTGGGGCAAAGTCAACAAACGCGGCAGCGTTCTTGCGGATAGCTTTTTCATGTGGAGTTCATCATGTAAAATACTCCAAACTTGTTTTTCGTGTATTTTAACAATATCAGCAAGTTCTCTGAGCTTTATTCGTCTATCTTTAGTCACTTCATTAAATATTTTTCTAATGTTTTCAATAGTAGTAGCAGTTTTCGGTCTTCCAGAGCGACCCATTTTAAATTATTGAACCCAGGATTTCACGGTGGAGTATGATGGTGCATTATCACCATGAACAGAATCCAATTTATTTTTGTTTAATTGTGGCGTATAACCTTTCATAGAGTTTAATTACCGCACGAAACTCTTTATTTTCCATTTTTCAAAAATTATAAAACTTGTTTCCTTCAATCACCTGTAACAAAGAAAATAATCATTAAATATTTCGGAAATTTTGACTGATTTCTTATAAAAGATTGCTTTTAAAAAACAAAACAAAAACAAAGTTGCTAGTAAAACAGAAAATGTGCCAGGCCAGTTAGTTTTGCGGTCGCCCTCGTATTCGTACTATTCTTACTTTTAGTATTAGAAAAAGTTGCGTCGCAATTGGTCTCGTTTGTTGTGTGTCAAGTTTTTTCTTGTGTTATTAATGTGGTGTTATCTGGGCATGCGAGCAATTTTATTTTGTTTTCTGTATATATTGGCAATGATTGTTCTTGGATGCACTCTTAGGTGCATTCATTTGAAGTTTTTTAGATTACGAAGGCATTTTCTACAATTAGGTTTATAAGTTTGTGGTGCCCTACAACCATAATGGAACAGAGTGCGCTCAGTGACAGAATCCTGATAGAGGTGTTCTGCATTTCGGAGATTTTACTATATTGTTGATCAAAGATGCATTCCTCAAATTGAAGAATTTCTTGGGTAGACAAACGCTTTTGAAACTGGAAAGATTTATTGACGCTAATGTTGGTACCATGTCTTGTAGAAAGAACTATGCCATGCAATTATCAGACTGTGTCAACGGTCATAGTTAAAATTTCATGCTGAATTTTAGGTAGTGGGTTGCGCCTTATGATCTCTACTACTGTTCTGTCACTCAACGTTTGATCAAGTCTATCCAGCAGATCCATTACCGATTCATAAAAAGTATCAACGTTCTCATTTGATTTTTGCATTCTGTATAACTATTTCACTTATATCAATGTCTGTCCGTATATCCATGTATTGTTGTCTCAAAACCAATCGTTGGCTTTTCCCTCAAACAGTGCACCCACATTTCCGCAAAAAATCTTAAAATTGCCATCAATGCGATAAATAAATGTATCGACCGGTAGACAATTAAAGTTTTCGGTAAACTTAAGCTTCCAATTTAGTACTATCTGACTGATCTTGGCTGCTCGAAAATAAGTCAGAAATTGCGTTGGACCCGCTGGTCCGGGCTTTTTTCTGAGATTCGTTCCACCAGAGTAAAACATCAGTCAATGCGGTCAAAAGTTGTAATTTTTGTTCAACGATAACTTAGGGAACAATATGTTGTATGTGATTGACATCAGATATAGACTGCAATGTATCCGTCTTCTCAAAAACTCGGCTTGCTACCAACCAATACATATCCTACTCACTTCACCAGAACTACCTCAACTCTAATTGATGTTTTCGTCGTTTGTCATACCTTAAAAATACTGCTTTCTGATCAGCTATTAGCTCCTGGTGTACTAAACAAGATCTAATTTTTTCTAAGCTACGTATTCAATCTAGCACCACAAAATGAATAAATTACATATCGTGACTTTAAAAACATTAATTGGAAATTCCTATCACATCTTGTTGACGAAATACCTTGGAATGTAATATATACAAATCAAAAGCTGTAAGTTTTCTGCAACTGTATGATGAAATTCTTCTGGCCATTATTAGAAAAAACCCAAATGCGGTAGGCACGGATGGACTCAACCCAATATTTTAAAGCAGTATTTTTCCAAAGTTGCTTCCGAACATCACTTTTTTGTTCAATACTGTTCATACAAGTCTATTTTTCCACACGCATGCAACAAAATGTCATTGTTGGAAATCTAGCTATGCTCTAAATGTCTCTGGGTGCGTCCCCACAAGGATCTATCCTCGGCCAATATCTCATTCCTATCTATATTAACGACATCATGATATCTCAGAAACATGTAACATTCAAATGGATGTTCCGCTAGGCATTTCGCTCAAAAGCAATGATTTTCAGGGCTAATAAGAACGGATTGTGCCTTGTTAAAATAAAATAATTAGAATAAGCTCTCCGCGCGCGAAGAGAAATGTAGTTAAAAGAACTCCTCAGAAATTAATTCTAATAAAATAAAATAAGCAGGGAAAGTGCAAAAAGACTAAATTGCCGCGAAAATAATTATCTAAAATAGTTTAAATTCATTATAAGTATTAACTTGTAAGGAATTCAAACAGTTTTTGACAAAATAAAATTTTAAGTTAAATAAAAAATCCAGTGTTAGAAACAGTGAAACAAAACAACCAAAATAAAAAAAGGCTCACAGCTAAAAAAAACTCACAACTTGATGAGCCATCGTCTCACTCAAGAGTAAGAGCAACGCAAACACTCTTTCTGCAGTGTAAGTTCGCGGAATGCATACTTCGCGATAAATGCAGATATAAACAATGGAATGAGGGAGGTAACGTCACTCAGACAAAAAACTCTCTCACCCGACATTGCTAGCAACGACAATAATAACAAAGAAGGTAAGCACAGCGAACATAGAAAGCACACAGGAAAACAACGAACTGACCCAAGACAAACCATTAAGGCGGTACATACAAGCACATTACTATAAAGCGTAAATCCAGCCCCGCCAAAGGTAACACAAACAAAAAAGTTGCAAAATTGTGAATGGTGAAAAACCACCAACGTCCGTCACGGGTATCAACCGGTTTGCATTGCTGAGCGAAGAAGAACCTCAATCTTCTACCTTGGCAAATGCCGCAACTTTAAGACCGCCCCAATATACCTACGTGAGAGTAGCTCAAATGAGCTAGTAAATATCATTGCCGAACTTGTTGGTAGTTGGGGCTTTCACATAGTGTCAATAAAGAAAGGGAACATTAACGAGACAAAAATTCAGACATACACCGAAAACGGCTTTCGCACTATTTCTAGTTGTTTTAACGATAGAAACAAAAACTTTTACACGTATCGTCTAAAGAGTAGTAAGGGTATCGCGGTAGTCTTAAAAGGCATAGGACCAAATGAGGTAAAACGAGCACTGCAAAAAGTGAAGGTTCACTCCGTGGTAAATGTTCATCCTATATACAAACTTCAATACTTGTTATATAGAAGAATTACGGTTGAAGAACCCAAGAAATGAAACAGTCCCGTTCAACGCAAAATTGTCAAGAGTATAGACACACAAAATCGTACTGCACTTTGCCAACTGTTTGTGTTGTATGTGGTAATCTACACCAATCATCCGTCTGCAAAGTCAAATCGCAGGAACAGAAAAAGTGCAGCAATTTCGGTGAACAACATATCGCAAACTACAGAGGTTGTGGGGTTTACAAAGAACTTAAGCAAAAACTAGAAGAGAAGCGTAAATTCATTTCTATCCAAAACGCGCCGAACCCTATAATAGACATCCAACAGATCCCAGGTTACTTTAGCGACGGAAACGGTATTACAAACGGTATAACATACGCGAATGTTCTAAGGGTGCATACACCTAATGCCCCAGTGCAACAACTTGGTAACGCTGAATATATGATTCAACAATTGGTACAGAGTATAAACATGTTCATGTCAACTATGCTATCACTGATGCAAGAACTCATGCGTAACTAAATCAGTTAATTCAAGTTCTACTTATCAAAAAATAGGCCCTCTTATAATATGTACATGGAACGCAAAAGGTGTGGACCAACATCGACACGAACTGACAGAGTACCTAGATTGTCAGAATATTGATATAATGTTACTATCGGAAACGCATCTTACAGACAAATACAATTTTCAGATATCTAATTTTAGATTTTATGGTACACACTATCCCGACGGTAAGGCTCATGGGGGCGCTGGTGTCCTAATACGAAAACGAATGAAACATGAAGTCGCTGAAGGAGTCTCACAAAACTACCTTCAGGCGACAACAATTCGTAAGGTAGTTTTCTTTCCATTTTAGCAATATATTCCCCCCGTGGTTCGCGATTGCAGAATATGTACTTCTGAACTTTTTTATTGGTCTTGGACTCAACTTTATTGCTGCTGGTGACTACAATGCCAAACATACGCAATGGGGATCCCGTTTAGCAAACCCTAGCGGAAACCAGCTGTATAAATGGCTAATGTGACGTCAAAATAAATTGGACTTTATGTCGGGCAGTCAAACTACATATTGGCCTTCTGATATTAACGAAAAGCAAGTCAGGATTGGCTATAATAAGAGGAGTTAGTAAATCTAACTTATCTGCTAGAACCTGTCCGACTTATCGTCAGACCACTCGCCAGATGTATTTCTTCTTCACGAGAAGATAGTACTTGTAGACGAGCCCCTAAAGCTTACTTCATACACAACTAACTGGTTAAAATACAGGAAGTACAATAGCAGTCATTTAGATTCGAATCGTCTAATTTCTTACGCGGAAGAGGTCGATAACAACGTATCCAACTTGAACGTGATCCTAGAACAGGCGGCCATTCACGCTACACACAGGCAAATAAACGTGACAAATACTTTAGTTGAAATGCTTACACTAACCGAGAAATAGAGCACATTGTAAGTGAAAAAATGGGGTTCCGTCGCGAATGGCAGCGAAAGAGGTCACCAGCGGCCCGACTAAGACTGACTGACGCTACTAAAAGGTTGCAAAGCGCACTTAGAAATGAAGACAGTAGACAGCATGCTAGTTTCAATGCAAATTTAACGCCGACAGCTGCAACCAAATTCTCATTATGGAAAACTAAGAAATACTAGTATGCCCACCGAAACGTTATTTCCAATACGCGACGCAAATGGCGAGTGTGCATTATCAGAAGAGAAAAAAAGCAATGTTCTGTCTCAGGTATTTCGCAAAATCCTGCAAGTAGCGACCTCCTTCCACCTGATGATAAAATGTCTGTCGTAATTCCATTGTTTACTAACGCAAATGAAGTTCTGCGTGTCATTCATGAAACCGTGAATCCGGGTATAGCACTTGGATATGATTTTATCACGCCTGAAATGATCTTGGAACTTCCTTATATTCCTGTGAAGTTCCTGGTAAAATTATTTAACTCAATTTTAAGACATGGTTATTGATTGCCCTAAAGTATAAAACATTTCTTTGATTCAAATGATTTTAAAGCAAGGAAAGGACTCATACAGGCCGATCTGTTTGCTTCCCGGCTTATCCAAACTATTTAAAAAAGTTCTTTTATCAAAAATAAAACCGTTTCTCATGTCAAATAGCATAATACCAGACCATCAGTTTGGATTCCGGGAAGGTCACAGCTCCATCGAACCAGTAAACCGTCTGACCCAAGCAATTGAAAAATCATTTGAACGGCGAGAATATTGCTGCGCCGTATTTCTGGATGTTGCTCAAGCATTTGACAAAGTCTGGCACTTTGCCTTGACCAACAAAATTTCCAAATACTTACCGGCAAATACGATCTTTAGTCTTACTTAGAAAACCGTAGATTTAGAGTAAAATGTGGGCAACACGTCGTCGATGACCACGAAATATTAGCTGATGTGCACCAGGGAAGTGTCCTGGGCAAAGAAATTGCGGCTCATTACCGGTGCCCCTTGTTATACGAGAAACGAAAACATCCACCGAGACTTAAAACTACCTCTCGAAGAGGCAATTCAAGACTTCGGAGAAACGAACGCATTGTTTTCTAATCTACACTTGTGCTTCAGCCGTAACAGTAACCGCGAACACACGAAAGACTGTGTAGAATTCTTTTTTCTACGTCACGTTGCTTAAATGCTCTTATACGTGATCTTTAAAACATTCAATACCAATCGCGATCGAACACTCAAAAAAGACTGTTGAATTATTTTCCTACGTCACGTGGCTTAAATGCTCCTATACGTGATCATTAAAACAGTCAATACAAATCGCAAATGAACACTACAAAAATACTGTAGAATCCTTTATTCTACGTCACGTGGCTTAAATGCTGTCATACGTGATCCTTAAAACAGTCTGCATGAAAAACCTACATAACCTAAATTACGTCGTCCACTCTGCTATTCTAGAGTTATCCGTTATACTACATAACTAGTGTTTTTCACTCTACATAATATCGCGAACAAGCTGTAAATGACTGCAATAGTCCTCTGGCCCTTAATCACGTGGTTTAAGCCAAACCAGGTTTAAAATTCTCAGACATGTGATCCATACCAGTTATATACCATTTTGACCAAATTAATGCAAATTCCTGCCAATAAGCAGAGATCCACATAACAAAAATCCATACTAGGATTCATTATTGAATTATACTTAATATTCGTATACTTATTGTTAGGCTCCTTCGGAGCAGATTCAATAATTCAAATAAAGAATATATAAATATAAAAAAGGATATTCTGATTACAAAAATAAGGAAAGCAGCCCAGGACCTATTCCTGGTATAAATTTCAATCTAGCACACCTCCCCGTTTGCCCCCAGTGGGGGCGTATCCAAAAATGAAATATAACTTTATATCCCGAATTTAAAAAATACTAAATTGTTTTAGAATTACAAAAATAATAAGAGCAGCTCAAGAGCTATTCCCAGGTATATATTTCAATCCAATGATGGATTTTAACTTTATATCCAGAATTTAAAAAATATTAAATTGTTTTGCGATATTCGTATTACAGAAATAAGAAGAGCAGTCGAGGAGCTACTCCTGGTATAAGTTTCAATCCAGCATCCCTCCCCGTTTGCTCCCAGTGGGGGCGTATCCAAAAATGGAATTCAACAAAACATACGTTGTTGTTTATTAACAAAATCACCTCTTATAGCAGGAAACACTGTCTATTATTCTAACCAGAACAATCCTAACGACAGGACGGTCCATGTGGCTCTTGATCTTACAAAAGCCTTCGACATGGTCAATCATGCTACTCTATTCGCGGACATTGCAGAAACGTCCCTTCCGCACAGTTTAAAAAATTGGGTCGTAAAATATATGTGTTGTCGACAGTCATATGTGCAGTTTAGAGAATGGAAGTCGAAGCCCCGTAGAGTTAAACAACGAGTTCCCCAGGGTGGATTGATATTTCCGGATATTTTGAACCTCTACCTCTCTAAAATTCCTGCACCACCTTACGGCGTTAAAATTGTGTCGTACGCTGATGATTGCACAATTCTGGCGTCAGGACCTAAATTGGATGACATCTGCGAGAAAATAATCTCACTGACTTTGCACATTTTTTCACTGCAAGAAATATGAAAATATCCGCCTCATAATCATCAGCCACACTGTTTACTGCATGGACCGCTGAGGTGCGGTTGTCACTAAATGTGAAAGTCGATGACGTCAACATTCCGACTACCAACTACGCTAAAATCCTTGGGATCACATTGGACAGCCTTTTTCGATTATCTGCACATGCTATAGCTATCTGCGATAATCTCAAAAGTAAGAACAAGGTCCTCAAATCACAGTGACCCCATCGTAAGAGACACCCCACCAAACCATGACTGGACCTGGGTGATGGCCCTTTTCCACCCTTGGGATCAGTTCAGATGCTTCCTTAGATGACCGCGCATACACTATCATTTTGCTTGTTAAATTTTTTCTGAACGGTAAAAATGTTTCCATCGGTGAACAAAATTTTGCTGGCAAGTTATCAGCGTGTTTCACCAAAAGACGTTTGCGTTTTTCAATCCTATTTTTTTTAAAGCTGCAGCCAATAAATGTCCGGTACGTCGTTTGAAAGTCTTTTTTAATGATTCGGCTCATGGACTTTTGCGTGATATTCATCTTGTTAAAAATGAAACAAGAACAATACTGCGTGATGTGCACCGTACGGTGTGTTTATTACGACTGAAGAACCTATGATCTAGCAATGTGGTTAATGCTATGATTATGACGCACATGCGTGTGTGTGTGTGTGTGTTGCAACCCTGTAGGAAATGTCAATAGTGAAACAGTACTGACTTACTATTGACTGTGTCGCCAGTACTACTGACCAAATATACCCCAGACAATGTAAAATTCTATTGACATTTAACATGTACTTGTCATTGAGAATGAACTACTGACACAAGAACTACTGACTAGGTGGTACTTTTGGAACCATATGGAGACATTGGAACCACTGAATCAGTAGTCCATTGTCACCATTTTGTCAACACTTTTTTACCAAATAAAAAGGCGTAAAATTAGAAATTAAAATCATATTTATTTTGTATATTTAATTAAATTGAAGAAAAATTCATTCTTTTTCGTGGGCACTATTTTTTCAAGGCTGGCCATACCTTTAACATATTCTGTAATACTAGGTACATCTAGATTTTTTAAACATTGTTTTGTTTGTGTTTTATAAAACTAAAAGTGCTCACTTTCTTCAGGGCTGGCAATAAATAAAAAAATGTTAACTAAAAATCAAATAAAAAAATATTGCTATTAAATTATTCTGCCAAATCAGCATTGTTTTCATCATTCTTTGTAGTTTTGCTTCTGCTGGATTGTTTAAAGTATTTTTTCTTCTGACGTTGGAAGGCAGCTCTTAAACATTTATCTGAGGAATCCGTAAAATCTTCAAAAGTTTCACAATTTTCTTCTTGCAGCACAAAATCACTGAAAGTGCTCTCTCTAGAAATTAACTCCTCTTCAGCATTTGCTCTATCCTTGTACAATTTTAATTGCTTTTTCACAAGTCTTTTGTAATTTCTTTTATTCATTTTTTAATTCACTTATAAAACTCACTTTTCTTTTTAAACTATTGTCCAATTATTGCGATACCACGTGTTTTCACAACCAAAAAAAGCGAAACAATGAAAAGGAAGAAGAAGCATTGACTCTCATTTGTCATAAATTTCTCTACACATCAAAGCCTGTAGACAAATTGTTGACAATGTCACCATAACAAAGCGAAACAATGAAAATGAAGAAGAAGCATTAACGCTCATTTGGCATACATTACTCTGCACATTAAAGCCAGAGAAATATTTGTAGACAAGCTGTAGACAAATTATCGACAATGTCACCATAATAGTTGACAAAAGTGGTGACATAGAGACACATGTCCCCAGACTTCCTACAGGGAACATATGCGACAACAGAATAAACAATACTCCTCCTCAACACACATACATATGACTCAAAAAATAATACCTTAATTATTCAAAAATAATATTCCATTATCCAAAAAGTAATACATTAATATATATGTTACGGGAATCCAAAATAAAAAATATTCTCTTAAAATACTTCACAAAAATGTTATTAACTTCAAACATAATAATAAAAACAAAAGTCAAAAAAAAAAATACAATGTCATTCAAAAACTTAATTCGAATATAGTCCAAGCCTATTACAAAGTCTTGTATGATTAATTTTGGCTAGATTCTTAGTAAAAATATCCGCCAAGTTTTCACTACTACAACAATATTTTAATTCAATTAAACCTTCGTCATACACGTCTCTAATATGGTGGTAACGAATGTATATGTGTTTTGTTCTATTATGATAAACCGGATTGCGAACTAAGTGTAGCGAACCAAGATTATCTCCATTCAAAACAATTTTATCGGGGCAGTTCAAACCAATTTCACCAAGCAGTCTTTTCAAATATACAGCTTCCTTTGAAGCCGATGAAAGCGCCATATATTCCGCTTCGGTGCTGCTTAGAGCAACTGTTTCTTGTTTTCTGGATTCCCACGAAAATACACCACCAGCAAGAATAAACGCATATCCCGTGTATGATTTTCGACCTAGTGAATCTCCTCCCCAATCAGCATCAACAAAACACTTTATTTGCTCGCCAGTTTTAAAGTATTTCAATTCAATAGCACTCGTTCTATTCAAATACTTTAAAATTCTTTTAGCTGCCACCATATGCTCATAATGCGGATCGCAATTCTTCTGAGACAACTTACAAACTGAATGGAGGATGTCAGGACGAGCACAAATATCTACAATCTTGCAATCATTTCTATCACACAGAACTTGAAATTTTGCTTCTAAAGGAGTAGAAACTGGTCTGCATTCTTCCATTTCATATCTCTGCAGCATTTCATTAATGTAGCTTCTTTGGTGAATAGATATTGCGCCGGTTGCACCATTTCTCTTTTACGCGTTTGGAAATTGCATTCTTAATTCGGTTCAAATCATGTAAATCAGAAGACGCTATGAGAAGATCGTCTACATAAATGGCAATTAAATTTATTCTCTGTCCATCTCTCATAATATACAAACATGGTTCACTCCGACATGCCTTAAAACCAATTTCCAATAATATTGCATGAAGTGTTTTATTCCACTGTCGACCAGATTGCTTCAAGCCATACAAAGCCTTCTTCAATTTGCATACCTTACCAGGAAATTCTTTATTGACAAAGCGCTCCGGCTGGGACATGTATACCTCATCGCTTATGTCACTATTTAGATAAGCGGTTGATACGTCCATCTGATGTAAATGCAATTCTTATTCAGCTGCTAGGCCAATCAACATTCGAATGGTTTCATAACGAACTACTGGTGAAAAAGTCTCAGTGTAATTAACACCATAGGTCTGAGCAAAACCTTTTGCCACAAGTCTCGCTTTAAAACGTTGTATTTGTCCACTCGCATCCTTTTTTAGCGTAAATACCCATTTACATCCAACGGCTTTATGACCTTCAGGTAATTCGGTTAGCTCCCACGTATCATTATCTAATAACGCTTGGTATTCTTTTTGCATTGCGTCCCACCAACAATCAGAATATTTGCTTGACAATGCTTCTTTTACTGTGTTTGGTACCTGGCTTGTACCAAATTCAAAACATTGTACTCTTTTCGTGGCCTACCTGGTTGTCCACTACGTACAACTTTTGGTCTACCAGGCCCTCTTTTTTCGGTTTGGGCATCATCATGTTCCTCTGCAGACTCGAAATCAGATTAATTTTTCAAGATACCAAATGCCTGTTCTTAAATTGACTGTACCTCAGAAACAGCATTGTCTGGCTTAACACTGTCAATTTCATTATTGGGCTCAACGTCATCAATAACATCATTTGGTTCTAACAACACATCAACAGATATGGTTGCGCTTGCGTCCACATTTTCGACAAAATATACATCGCGACTAACTATGACCCCTCTCGTCGTTTTGTCGTACAAACGATAGGCCTTTGATGTATCGGAATAACCAACAACAATGTATTCCTTACCCTTTGCCTGAAATTTGTGATGATGTTTTTTGTCAAGAGCTATAGCCAAAGAACCAAATATCTTAAAAAATCCAACCTTTGGTTTTCGCTTATGCCAAACTTCATACGGTGTTACATCATTCAATGCTCGCGTCGTTGCTCTATTACGTATATATGCCGCTGTGTTCACTGCTTCTGCCCACAAGAACTCATCCAAATTAGCAGAAACCAACATAGCGCGTGCCATTTCGACCAAAGTCCTATTCGACCAAAGTCCTCAGCAACGCCATTCTGCTGCGGCGTATATGGCACAGTTAGCTGTTGAATAATACCATGCGACTTCAAATAATTCTTAAATTCGTTATTGCCATACTCAGTACCATTGTCAGAACAAAGTATTTTTATACTGTGTCCCTTTTGCTTTTCTACCATTGTTTTGAATTCCTTAAATACATCTAAAGTATCGCTTTTTGCTTTCAAAAAATATACAAAACAATAACGCGACTTATCATCAATGAACGTTAACACATAACGCGCACCACCGAGAAAAACAGTATTAATTGGACCACAAATATCAGTATGTATAATTTCCAAGAGCTCTTTCGCTCTGTTATTTGAATGTGAAAAAGGTCTAACCGTACATTTACTTTTCATACAAACACTACAACTTTAAGAAATAGGAAACTTAATATTCATACCTTCTACCATATTCTTTTCAGCTAGTTGATGTAAGATCGCCACGTTCAAATGCCCGTATCGGTAATGCCATTTCATTGCCTCTGTTGTTGATTTTGCAAGAAACAAATTCTTCTTCTGCTCAGCATACAAAAACAAGTTGTCAATCTTTTCGGCAGTCAGGATTACTCTACCCTCGGTGTCATTTATTGTTGCACACTTCGATCCAAATTTCACAACATCTTTTGCTGCAACTCTGCCCACAGAAATAAAGTTGCACTGTAGCTCGGGTACGTACAAAACATCATTTAGCTCGATGTTACAGTCGTTGATTCGTACTTTCCCCTTTCCTCTTGCTTCTATTTTATTGTCACCAGCAAGGGAAATTATTTCTTTATGGTCATAAAACGACACAAACATTTCTCAGTTACAACATGCGATGACGCGCCACTGTCAATACACCATACGTTGCTATGCAAATAGTTCTCGTTGTTGACCGTTGCTAAAACAGAATAAACGTGCGCATTATGTTTTTTCTGTTCACCCTTTTTTTCTTTGTCCGCTTTTTTACTTGTACACGATGCTGCGTAGTGCCCTTTCATTTTCGTTTCCACCACAGTTGTAGCATTTGAAATTTGTTTTGTGTGTGTGCAAAGAATTTCGGTGGTTGTTCTCGTTGTTGTTGTTATTATTGCGTTGTATGTTTGAGTTTCTCTGCTTTTTGTTTCCATGCGATATAAACACTTGTGTTGCGCCGTCAGCTTCTGTTGATTCTGATGATTTTCTACGTTCACCTTCTTCAGCAAGCTTTATTTGTAGTGCATTTAATTTTGGTAAATCATCTCTAGTTTCGAGAGCTATGACAAAATTCTCGAATGATTTTGGTAAACTCGCCAAAACCATTATTACCAACAAATCTTCTGGTAAATTGATGCCTGTTTCAGCAAGTTTTTCTACGACGGACGTAAAATTACATACATATTGTTGAATGCAGTCGCTCTCCTTCATACGCATACCAAGAAGTTGTTTGAATAATGTTACTTTACGCACAGGCCCTTTTGGTCGATGTATGTCGCGCAATTTGTTCCATGTCTCGGCTGATGTTTTGCAGTTTTTTATGTATGACTCTTGTACTGGCGTCACACTCAGTATAATTGTCGCTGTTGCTTTTTCGTCACTTCTATTCCATTTTGCATCATCTGGTTTTGCTTCATCTGTTGATACAATATCCCACAAATCTTGATGTATTAGCACAGATTTCACTTGCAAACTCCATGAATCGTAAATTTGTTCACACAATTTTTCAATATTATACATTGAAGAACTCATCTTCACTTTGTCTTTCTTTTTCTTTGATAAAAAATAATTTACTTTTAAATTATTACTTTAAGAGTTATGCTGGGCCCATAACCTGTTGAAAATGAAACAAGAACAATACGGCGTGATGTGCACCGTGCGGTGTGTTTACTACGACTGAAGAACTTATGATCTAACAATGTGGTTAAAGCTATGATTATGTCGCACATGCGTGTGTGTGTGTGTTGCAACATATGCTACAACAGAATAAACAATACATCTCAGGGGCCATGATTTTCTGTTTTCAGAGCGGATTTCTGTGAATTCTTGATTTAACGGCTTTGATGACATGCGGTGTTCGAACAGAGCGTAGGAGGCCCGACCGGTGGCGGTCTTTTACAACATGCAGCTAATCCCTAGTGGCCGAAGCGTTTTGAAAATATCGTTTTTCCCATTTCACACTTGAAAAGCGCTATTACAGCGATAAGTTGGAAGTTGAAACAATTTTATAATCCCGTTACAGGCTAACGCTATTGAGGTTAGCTTTCAAAACCCATATGACATTAACGGGGTATGTTCAGTTCTACTATGTAAAAATAAGGTAGTTATGTGGGAGGATGCAATGTTTGCATGCTCCGCATTTCCTAATTGTGATATACGCCATATTTTTTATTTTACAATTTGATTTCTAATATTTCAGTCTAATTTTCAAAATTAAGAAAAAAATAATTTTGCGGCTGAAAACTTCCGCATATGAATTAAGAATTAAAAAAATATATTAATAACAAAATTTTACAAGGAATTATATCTTTGATAAGGAATTAAAGAGCTTTCAATTATTTTTACAACAAGCATAAGATTATACAAATTGGTTTAGGCAGTAAGAAGTTATTACAGTTATTGTATCGTATAAGACCAAAACTATTTAAGTCAAATGTTATTCATATCTTCAAATTGTTTTTTCCAAAGTTTTACAAAAAAAAACCTTTTTTACCTCGGCTATCGATATTATAACATATTCAAATAATCGCGAACCCATTTTTTTTTGTAAAAACGAGGAATTCTGACTCAGTTGTGATGTTGAATTTAATATCAAATGAATTTTCATTTATGCTGGCATAGTTGTGCCAAAAAACTTTCGGGACAAATTCAGTCCGCCCGGTTTGCAAGGGAGACAGTGAATCCAGCGAGGAATGACATAAGCTCAATCTTTAACTACACAATTTCACATGGAACGATCGATTCTTAACGAAGAATTTTTTGCAAGTATTTTAAATATCAATAAAAAAAGTTAAGACACACATGTGCATATGAGGATCTAACATGAAAGTCCTTTCTTCCTGGAGCTAGGAGATGTTTTATTCAACACTTCTCTCTATCAATTCTTTTTTTCCGTTCCGTCAGAATTTGACAATGCGCATTATGAAAAAAATTAAACTAGCGAAAAAACCTAACTATAATATTAACCCCAGTGTGCGTTTGACCGCGATGATGACATTCGCATCTCGAAGATCATCGTAATTCTCAGCGTTTTTCTTAAACAACTGTATTACCGACTACTCTTTTCCAAGTGTCATTTCGATTTATATTACTAGAATAAAAAAATATAATTCTTAAAGTTAAAATAACTTTAAAATTGAATATGTAAGCGCAATAAATTATAAAAATGAATTTCAAATTAATAAAAACGACAATAATAGACAATGCAACAATATAAACGCACAACCAACAACTAAAATGCATAGAACAAATTACTTTCATTGCTTGACATTAAGACTGACAATCAAAGCACTGCTTAAAGAAATTGAAAAACTCGCCAAAGAACGCAACAATCTTACATTCAATGCTTACCCAGCGCAAGCACAAAACAGACAAACAATAACCGAACAACAAACAATATTAACAAAGTTGCAAATGGCAACAACCCAACAAGTAATGTGACATCAAACAAACCAAAAAAAATTTCCCCAATCAATATTGTTAATATTGAAACCAAACAATTAATTGATTTCGTTAAAAATGGAATAAAAATAACAGATTTTCTAATCAAAGAATTTAGAGACAATAAGTCATTGTATAAGAACTCACTTGAAGACTTTGCAAGAGTTAAAGTTTACCTGGAAAAGACATGAGCCAAAGTCTTAACGTATACACCAAAAGACATAAAAACGGATACGGTGTTACTAAAAAATTTAAATGCAGTTATGGAACCAGATCTTAAAGCTTACCTGAGAAAGGCATGAGCCAAAGTCTTTACGTATACACCAATAGACATAAAAACGGATACAGTGTTACTAAAAAATTTAAATGCAGATATGGAACCAGATCTTATATATGAAGAGCTAACCAAATATCAAGATACGGATTTAAAGTTCTTGAAAAATAAGCCAATTTTATACAAAGAACTCAGTTAAAAAATAAGTGTGCGGACAGTAATATACAGAAACTAAAACAAATTAAAACTCTATTGCATGGGAGCAGCTGAAACGTACTGAGATAACGCAATGCAGAAATTGTGAGGGATTTTTCCACAGTGCTGCAAACTGCTATCTTCCTGCCAAGTGTGTTAAATTCGATAAGGATCACGAAAAAGGAAAATGCCCAATGGCAGAGGTTCCAGCTGAAGAAAGGTAGAAACTGAGTATAGAAAACAAGCAAAAAAGGATGAATACTTTTTTGCTTATACATCGCCAAGAATTATGCGGCAATAAACCTACCGATGAATTTGTAAAAAAGTTTTATGACAATCCTATACGCGATGACCCAGAAAAACAGACTACATTAAATATTTCTGAATATTGCAAGCAAACGAAGTAACAAAATGAGCGAAACGTCGAAAACAGAAAGAAACGTCAAAAAATAATTTATGTAATTGACATGAATGTAACAAAACATAAATAAAGAAGAACAAGGAAGTGAGAGAGACAGTTGTAAATACTGCATTTTGGCTTTAGGCGTAAAGGTTGTCGCAATTAAAATGGTTTATCTCAGAAGCGACTTATGAATAATTATTTTTTTTTTGTCTGAAAGAAAATTTGATGTCCTAAATGTTCGATGTGAGTAAAGATAAATACGAATTTAACTTTCGAACCGCAAAAAATACCCGGTCCCCAGTGGGTTAAAAAGTTAAATTCGAATATATCTTCACTATTTGACGAGACAGCAGTGTGCGCATAGTGAAGTTAAATTCGAATTTAACTTCACTAGCAAGGCAGAATTGCATGATTTGCTTTAGAGAGGATCTAAGTGCGTCCATGGAGGACACTGGCTACTATCGCTACAAGGCCGTTTGTCTGAAATAATTTTCAGAATATTGAATTCTTCACCTGGAATATGTAATTTGGGGAAAATGGCTCTAAAGCGGATCTAAGTGCGTCCATGGAGGACAACTGGAAATACTTTCGTCAATCAGACTACTGCCAGATTATTGCTACTGGTACTGGATACTATCTCTAGAAGGCCGTTTGTCTGAAATAATTTTCAGAATATTGAATTCTTCACCTGGAATATGAAATTTGGGGAAAATGGTTCTAGAGCGGATCTAAGTGCGTCCATGGAGGACAACTGGAAATACTTTCGTCAATCAGACTACTGCCAGATTATTGCTACTGGTACTGGCTACTATCGCTAGAAGGCCGTTTGTCTGAAATAATTTTCAGAATATTAAATTCTTCACCTGGAATATGAAATTTGGGGAAAATGGCTGTATAGCGGATCTAAGTGCGTCCATGGAGGAAAACCTAAAATACTTTCGTCAATCAGACTACTGCCAGATTATTGCTACTGGTACTGGCTACTATCTCTAGAAGGCCGTTTGTCTGAAATAATTTTCAGAATATTGAATTCTTCACCTGGAATATGAAATTTAGGGGACAATTGCTCTAGACCGGATCTAAGTGCGTCCATGGAGGGCAAGTGGAAATACTTTCGTCAATCAGACTACTGCCAGATTATTGCTACTGGTACTGGATACTATCTCTAGAAGGCCGTTTGTCTGAAATAATTTTCAGAATATTGAATTCTTCACCTGGAATATGAAATTTGGGGAAAATGGCTCTAAAGCGGATCTAAGTGCGTCCATGGAGGACAACTGGAAATACTTTCGTCAATCAGACTACTGCCAGATTATTGCTACTGGTACTGGATACTATATCTAGAAGGCCGTTTGTCTGAAATAATTTTCAGAATATTGAATTCTTCACCTGGAATATGAAATTTAGGGAAAATGGCTCTAGAGCGGATCTAAGTGCGTCCATGGAGGACAACTGGAAATAATTTCGTCAAACAGACTACTGCCAGATTATTGCTACTGGTACTGGATACTATCGCTTTAAGGCCGTTTGCCTAAAATAATTTTCAGAACATTGAATTCTTCACCTGGAATATGAAATTTGGGGAAAATTGCTCTAGAGCGAATCTAAGTGCGTCCATGGAGGAAAACCTAAAATACTTTCGTCAATCAGACTACTGCCAGATTATTGCTACTGGTACTGGCTACTATCTCTAGAAGGCCGTTTGTCTGAAATAATTTTCAGAATATTGAATTCTTCACCTGGAATATGAAATTTAGGGGACAATTGCTCTAGACCGGATCTAAGTGCGTCCATGGAGGGCAAGTGGAAATACTTTCGTCAATCAGACTACTGCCAGATTATTGCTACTAGTACTGGCTACTACCGCTATTTAAGTCAAATTTCAAATGTTATCTATATCTTCAAAATTTTTTTTCCAAAGTTTTACAAAAACCCCTTTTTTACCTCGGCTATCGATATTATAACATATTCAAATAATCGCGAACCCAATTTTTTTTGTAAAAACGAGGAATTCTGACTCAGTTGTGATGTTGAATTTAATATCAAATGAATTTTCATTTATGCTGGCATAGTTGTGCCAAAAAACTTTCGGGACAAATTCAGTCCTCTTGGTTTGCAAGGGAGACAGTGAATCCAGCGAGGAATGACATAAGCTCAATCTTTAACTACACAATTTCACATGGAACGATCGATTCTTAACGAAGAATTTTTTGCAAGTATTTTAAATATCAATAAAAAAAGTTAAGACACACATGTGCATATGAGGATCTAACATGAAAGTCCTTTCTTCCTGGAGCTAGGAGATGTTTTATTCAACACTTCTCTCTATCAATTCTTTTTTTCCGTTCCGTCAGAATTTGACGATGTGCATTATGAAAAAAATTAATCTAGCGAAAAAACCTAACTATAATATTAACCCCAGTGTGCGTTCGACCGCGATGATGACAGTCGCATCGCGAAGATCTTCGTAATTCTCAGCGTTTTTCTTAAATAACTGTATTACCGACTATTCTTTTTCAAGTGTCATTTCGATTTATATTACTAGAATAAAAAAATATAGTTCTTAAAGTTAAAATAACTTTAAAATTGAATATGTAAGCGCAATAAATTATAGAAATGAACTTCATATTAATAGAAACGACAATAATAGACAAAGCAACAATATAAACGCACAACCAACAACTAAAATGCATAGAACAAATTACTTTCATTGCTTGACATTGAGACTGACAATCAAAGCACTGCTTAAATAAATTAAGAATGCTTCTCCAGCGCAAGCACAAAGCAGACAAACAATAACCAAACAACAAACAATATTAACAAAGTTGCAAATGTCAATAACCCAACAAGTAATGTGACATCAAACAAACCAAAAAAAAAATCCCCAATCAATATTGTTAATATTGAAACCAAACAATTAATTGATTCCGTTAAAAATGGAAAAAAATAACAGATTTTCTAATCAAAGGATTTAGAGACAATAAGTCATTGTATACGAACTCACTTGAAGACTTTGCAAGAGTTAAAGCTTACCTGGGAAAGGCATGAGCCAAAGTCATTACGTACACACCAAAAGACATCAAAACAGATACGGTGTTACTTAAAAATTTAAATGCAAATATGGAACCAGATCTTAAAGCTTACCTGGGAAAGGCATGAGCCAAAGTCTTTACGTATACACCAAAAGACATAAAAACGGATACAGTGTTACTAAAAAATTTAAATGCAGATATGGAACCAGATCTTATATATGAAGAGCTAACCAAATATCACGATATGGATTTAAAGTTCTTGAAAAATAAGCCAATTTTCTACAACGAACTCAGTTAAAAAATAAGGGTGCGTTACCAAGTTTTCCAGTTCAAATTAGCGCGGACAATAATATACAGAAACTAAAATAAATTAAAGCGCTATTGCATGGGAGCAGCTAAAACGTCCTGAGATAACGCAATGCAGAAATTGTGAGGGATTTTTCCACAGTGCTGCAAACTGCTGTCTTCCTGCCAAGTGTGTAAAATGCGATAAGGATCACGAAAAAGGAAAATACCCAATGGCAGAGGTTCCAGCTGAAGAATGGTAGAAACTGAGTATAGAAAACAAGCAAAAAAGGATGAATACTTTTTTGCTTATACATCGCCAAGAATTATGCGGCAAGAATTACAAATAAACCTACCGATGAATTTGTAAAAAAGTTTTATGACAGTCCTATACGCGATCATCCAGAAAAACAGCCTACATTAATTATTTCTGAATATTGCAAGCAAACGAAGTAACACAATGAGCGAAACGTCGAAAACAGAAAGAAAAGTCAAAAAATAATTTATGTAATTGACATGAATGTAACAAAACATAAATAAAGAAGAACAAGAAAGTGAGACAGTTGTAAATACTGCATTTTGGCTTTAGGCGTAAAGGTTGTCGCAATTAAAATGGTTTATCTCAGAAGCGACTTATGAATAATTTTTTTTTTGTCTGAAAGAAAATTTGATGTCCTAAATTTTCGATGTGAGTAAAGATAAATTCGAATTTAACTTTCAAAACGCAAAAAATACCCTTTCCCGAGTGGGTTAAAAAGTTAAATTCGATTTTATCTTCACTATTTGACGAGACAGCAGTGTGCGCATAGTGAAGTTAAATTCGAATTTAACTTCACTAGCAAGACAGAAATGCATGATTTGCTTTGGAGCGGATCTATGTGCGTCCATGGAGGACAACTGGAAATACTTTCGTCAATCAGACTACTGCAGATTATTGCTAGTGGTACTGGCTACTATCGCTACAAGGCCGTTTGCCTGAAATAATTTTCAGAATATTGAATTCTTCACCTGGAATATGAAATTTGGGGAAAATGGCTCTAAAGCGGATCTAAGTGCGTCCATGGAGGACAACTGGAAATACTTTCCTCAATCAGACTACTGCCAGCTTATTGCTACTGGTACTGGCTACTATCTCTAGAAGGCCGTTTGTCTGTAATAATTTTCAGAATATTGAATTCTTCACCTGGAATATGAAATTTGGGAAAAATGGCTCTATAGCGGATTTAAGTGCGTCCATGGAGGAAACTGGAAATACTTTCGTCAATCAGACTACTACCAGATTATTGCTACTGGTACTGGCTACTATCTCTAGAAGGCCGTTTATCTGAAATAATTTTCTTTTTGTCTTCTATTTAAATATAGCAGCAAGAGGTCTTGAGCTGGTTTAATCCCTGTTCAATGTGTAAAAGCAACAGACCGAAATAAAACAAACGAGCTAAACAATTTTGAATTCTTTACCTGGAATATGAAATTTGGGGAAAATGGCTCTAGAGCGGATCTAAGTGCGCCCATGGAGCACAACTGGAAATACTTACGTCAACCGGACTACTGCCAGATTATTGCTACTGGTACTGGCTACTATCGCTATAAGGCCGTTTGTCTGAAATAATTTTCAGAATATTGAATTCTTCACCTGGAATATGAAATTTGGGGAAAATTGCTCAAGAGCGGATCTAAGTGCGTCCATGGAGGAAAACTGAAAATACTTTCATCAATCAGACTTCTGCCAGATTATTGCTACTGGTACTGGCTACTATCTCTAAAAGGCCGTTTGTCTGAAATAATTTTCAGAATATTGAATTCTTCACCTGGAATATGAAATTTGGGGAAAATGGCTCTAGAGCGGATCTAAGTGCGTTCATGGAGGACAACTGGCAATAATTTCGTTAATCAGACTACTGCCGGATTATTGCTACTGGTACTGGCTACTATCTCTAGAAGGCCGTTTGTCTGAAATAATTTTCAGAATATTGAATTCTTCTCCTGGAATATGAAATTTAGGGAAAATGGCTCTAGAGCGGATCTAAGTGCGTCCATGGTGGACAACTGGAAATACCTTCGCTAATCAGACTACTTCCACATTATTGCTACTGGTACTGGCTACTATCGCTAGAAGGCTGTTTGTCTGAAATAATTTTCAGAAAATTGAATTCTTCACCTGGAATATGAAATTTGGGGAAAATGGCTCTAGAGCGGATCTAAGTGCGTCGATGGAGGACAACTGGAAATACTTTCTGTTAGAATATTTGAATTATGTACTTGCAACAATTCAACTGTATTCTTATTTTTAAATTATAAAATGTACATAGTAGGCTTAGAATTACGTTTATGTTTGTCAAATGCTTTATTGAACATTGCTTTTCTTTTCATGAATTAGTCTAATAAAAACTTGAATCAACAAAGGTTATGGGCCCAGTGCCACACTCTGGTTAATGTTTTTAGTTGGTCTGAAATGGAAAATTAGATTCATTGTTGAGCATTCAGAAATTTTGTAAAAAGGAAAGTTCTAGAAAAGTTTGTGTTGTACATATAAAATAAGAAACGTTAAGATGGCTGGACACATGACACAAATAGAAAAACTGAATGGTGAAACTATGCAATATGGTGTGTACAAATGAAAGTCTCCTGATTACGCTTGATCTTTGGGATGCAGTCGAGGCAGAGAATCCTGCGCCCACAAGAACGGATCAAAAGGCGTTGGCGAATATAACTCTATGTGTAAAACCAACGGAACTCATACACATTAAAATTGCACAACATCAAAAAGCGCTTGGGATATATTGAGCCGTTTATATCAGAGGGTTGCTCCTGCCCGGAAGGTGAATCTGTTTAAAAGGTTGGTGAGATTCAAATTCAAGAACTCCGAGAAGTACTCATTGCAATTAAACGAGTTCTACACAATGGTCGATGACTTAAAGGCAATTGGCGTTGCAATGCCGGAAGATTTTTTAAGTATATTGTTGCTGTGTAGTTTGCCAGATGGAATGGAGAATTTCGTGGTTGCAATTGGAAGTAGAGATGAGCTGCCGAGGATTGAATCTCTGAAATCGAAAATTCTTGAAGAGGAAGAACGACAGGACATCAAGTGCGAGAAACCAACTGCGGAAAATGTGTTTGCATCTAAATTTCGACCACAGGACAGAAAGAACAGAAAGTTTTAAGCATACGCGAGGCAAGGTAATGCAAATATCAAGTGCTACAAGTGTGGTAAAAGAGGACATGTTCGTGTCCAATGTAAGTCAACATGCAATGGAATATCTGAAGGGTATGCTATGAGTGCCGTAGGTAAAAGAAATTCGTCGACAAGTGGTAATTGGATCCTGGATAGTGGTGCAAGTTCTCATATGTGTCGTGATTCTACACTTTTTTCTTACCTGGAACCCAAGACTCAGAGTATATTATTGGCATCGGGAGAGAATATTTTTGCTGAAGGTATTGGCACAATTGAAGTAAAATCAAGTTTTTGCAACATATCTCTGAAGAACGCCTGGTATGTACCGAAATTACATTCAAATTTTTTGTCAGTTAGTAAAATGTTGAATGCTGGTTACATTGTTGAATTTTAATCAAAGAAGGCTGTTGTCAAGACAAAGAAAAATCAAATAATGTTTACTTCATATTTGGTGAATGACGTTTTCTACGTCGATTCAAAGAGAGATGGACATCAAGAAAATTTAAATAAAATTTTAGAAGAATCTGAAGAAAATTTGAAAAAATGGCTCGCTCAGTTTGGCCAATTGAATGTTCATGATTTTCACGCATTGTCCAAGAAGAAAATGGTGCGCAGTCTTGATGTGAAGTTGCCTGACAATTTCGAATGTTCTACATGTGCTGTTTGTAAAATGCATAGATAACCATTTCCGAAGTATTCAAAGATTAACACAACGGGTGTATTACAGTTAGTGCACACGGATCTGTGTGGCCCTATGAATATAACGTCGCAGGGTGGTTCGAAATATATAATGACGGTCATTGATGATTATTCCAGATTTACAAACGTTTATTTTTTGAAAAGGAAGTCAGATGCGTTGGATGTTTTGAAAGAATTCAAAAATCAGGCAGAAAAACAAACTGGTCGAAGATTAAAATTTGTCCGAAGTGACAATGGCTCCGAATATGTTAATTCTGCGTTTTCAAAATTTTTGGCTGAAAATGGTATTATTCATCAAACTTCTTGTTATTATTCACCGCAGCAGTAGCGGAACGAGCAAATCGAACTCTTGTGGAAATGTCTCGCTGTATGATTCAACAATCATTGTGTTATCAAGAGAAAAGAAGACGGTTCTATTGACAGATTTAAGGCAAGGCTTGTAGCAAGAGGCTGTTCACAGAAATACAATATAGACTACAAGGAAACATATGCACCTGTTGTTCGTCACTCTACCATTCGTTCGATTCTTGCTTTAGCAGCAAATACAATTTAATAGTAAACCATATAGACATTGTTTCCGCATATTTAAACGGTGATTTACAAGAAGATGTTTTTATGAAACAGAATTCGAGGACAGAGAGCATCCACAACATGTTTGCAAATTAAAACGTTCTCTGTATGGGTTAAAGCAGGCTAGCATAGAGTGGAACAAGAATGTGACAGAAATTTTAACGAATATTGGATTTAAAAGATGCAAAACTGACAATTGTGTGTACATTCAACGAGAAAATGGTAACATAAATATAATTGCCATCTACGTCGTTGATTTAATGTTGGCATGTTCATCTAGTGATAAAATGTGAAGGATTCTATCCAACCTGAATGGACAGATAGAGGCAGTTGATCGTGGTTCAATCTCATTTTATTTGGGAACGGAGATTGAGCGGGAGGATGATGGTAGCATTTCGATTCATCGATCTTGATATGTTGAACAACTACTGGAAGAATGGGAAATGACCGATTGCAGACCAACTTCAACGCCGTTGGCTAACGGAACTGTTCTCAGAAAGTGCGAAAACAATAGTTGTGATGAGTTGTGTGATGTAAAGAGTTTTCAATCGTTAATTGGAGGTTTAATGTACTTATCGGTTATATCAAGACCTGATATATCACATGCTGTTTCCCGTCTAGCGCAGTTCAGTGCACATCCTCATAGCGAACAATTTGTAGCAGCAAAACACCTTCTGCGATATTTGAAAGGTCACCCAAAAAGGCAAAATAACGTATCCATTTGACAATCAAGAGCTAGTTTGTTTCACGGATTCGGATTGGGGAGCAGATACCAATGATCGAAAATCGTATAGTGGCTGTGCTTTGTTTTTCGGTGAACGACTTATAGCCTGGGAGTCCAAAAAACAACATATTGTGGCGCTCAGTTCAATGGAGTTGGTGTTCTAAAGAAGCCTTTTTCAAGAGATGGGTTTTGCCGAATGTGTATCCGAAACAACAACTATGTACTGCGATAATCAAGGAGCAGAATTTTTGGTAAAGAATCCTACTGTGACCAAGCGAAGCAAACACATCACCATTAGATTTCACTACATCCGAGACAAATACATTGATAAGGAGATTAACATCAAATACGTAGTCACATCTAAAAATGCTGCTGATATTTTAACCAAATCGTCATGTAAAGAAAAACATTTGAATTCTTGTAATCTTTTAAATATTACATTTGTTTAATACAATTGGATTGAGGCGGAGATTGTTAGAATATTTGAATTATGTACTTGCAACAATCCAACTGTATTCTTAATTATAAATTATAAAATGTACATAGTAGGCTTAGAATTACGTTTATGTTTGTCAAATGCTTCATTGTACATTGCTTTTCTTTTCATGAATTAGTCTAATACAAACTTAAATCAACACTTTCGTCAAAAAGGCTACTGCCAGATTATTGCTACTGGTACTGGCTACTATCGCTATAAGGCCGTTTGTCTGAAATAATTTTCAGAATATTGAATTTTTCACCTGGAATATGAAATTTGGGGAAAATGGCTCTAGAGCGGATCTAAGTGCGTCCATGGAGGACAACTGGAAATACTTTCGCCAATCAGACTACTGCCAGATTATTGCTACTGGTACTGGCTACTATCGCTAGAAGGCCGTTTGTCTGAATTAATTTTCAGAATATTGAATTCTTACCTGGAATATGAAATTTGGGGAAATTGCTCTAGAGCGGATCTAAGTGCGTCAATATAGGAAAACTGAAAATACTTTCGTCAATTAGACTACTGCCAGGTTATTGCTACTGGTACTGGCTACTATCTCTAGAAGGCCGTTTGGCTGAAATAATTTTGCAGAATATTGAATTCTTCACCTGGAATATTAAATTTAGGGAAAAATTGCTCTGTAGCGGATCTAAGTGCGTCCATGGAGGACAACTGGAAGTACTTTCGTCAATCAGACTACTTCCACATTATTACTACTGGTACTGGCTACTATCGCTAGAAAGCCGTTTGTCTGAAATAATTTTCAGAAAATTGAATTCTTCACCTGGAATATGAAATTTGGGGAAAATTGCTCTAGAGCGGATCTAAGCGCGTCCATGGAGGAAAACAGAAAATACTTTCGTCAAACAGACTACTGCCAGATTATTGGTACTGGCTACTATCGCTATAAGGCCGTTTGTCTGAAATAATTTTCAGAATATTGAATTCTTCACGTGGAATAGGAAATTTGGGGAAAATTGCTCTAGAACGGATCTAAGTGCGTCCATGGAAGACAACTGCAAATACTTTCGTCAATCAGACTACTGCCAGAGTATTGCTACTGGTACTGGCTACTATCTCTAGAAGGCCGTTTGTCTGAAATATTTTTCTGAATATTGAATTCTCCACCTGGAATATGAAATTTGGGGAAAATGGCTCTAGAGCGGATCTAAGTGCGTCCATGGAGGACAACTGGAAATACCTTCGCCAATCAGACTACTTTCACATTATTACTACTGGTACTGGCTACTATCGCTAGAAGGCTGTTTGTCTGAAATAATTTTCAGAAAATTGAATTCTTCACCTGGAATATGAAATTTGGGGAAAATTGCTCTAGAGCGGATCTAAGTGCGTCCATGGAGGAAAACTGAAAATACTTTCTTCAAACAGACTACTGCCAGATTATTGGTACTGGCTACTATCGCTATAAGGCCGTTTGTCTGAAATAATTTTCAGAATATTGAATTCTTCACCTGGAATGTGAAATTTGGGGAAAATTGCTCTAGAACGGATCTAAGTGCGTCCATGGAAGACAACTGCAAATACTTTCGTCAATCAGACTACTGCCAGAGTATTGCTACTGGCTACTATCTCTAGAAGGCCGTTTGTCTGAAATAATTTTCTGAATATTGAATTCTCCACCTGGAATATGAAATTTGGGGAAAATGGCTCTAGGGCGGATCTAAGTGCGTCCATGGAGGACAACTGGAAATACTTTCGTCAATCAGACTACTGCCAGATTATTGCTACTGGTACTGGCTACTATCTCTAGAAGGCCGTTTGTCTGAAATAATTTTCAGAATATAGAATTCTTCACCTGGAATATGAAATTTTAGGAAAATGGATCTAGAGGGGATCTAAGTGCGTCCATGAAGGACAACTGCAAATACTTTCGTCAATCAGTTTACTGCCAGATTATTGCTACTGGTACTGGCTACTATCGCTTTAAGGCCGTTTGTCTGAAATAAGTTTCAAAGTATATAATTTTTCACCTGGACTATGAAATTTGGAGAAAATTGCTCTTGAGCGGATCTAAGTGCGTCCGAGAAGGACAACTGGAAATACCATTGTTATGCAGATTGCTACTAGTATACTCTAATAACGCTAGAAGGCCGTTTGCTTAAAAAAATTTCAGAATATTGAATTCCTCACCTGCAATGTCAAATTTGGAGGAAATTACCCTAGAGTGGATCTAAGTACGTCCATGGAGGACAACTGCAAATACTTTCATCAATTAGACTACTGCCATAATATTGCTACTAGAATACTGTTATAACTCTAGAAAGCCGTTTGTCTAAATTTATTTTCAGAATATAAAATTTCTCACCTGAAATGTGAAATTTGCGGAAATTGCTCTAGAGCGGATCAACGTGTGTCCATGGAGGTCAACTAGAAATACTTTAGTCAATCGGACAAGCGCCCGTTAATTGCTTCTAGTATTCTCTAATAACGCTAGAAGGCCGTTTGTTTGATATAATTTAAGAATATTAAACTCCTCACCTGGAAAATGAAATTTTGCGGAAATTGCTCTAGAGCGGATCAAAGTCGTCCATGGAGGAACACTAGAAATAATTTCGTCTATCAGACTACTACAGATTATTTAGCGGAGGACAAATTGAAATACTTTCCTTTGGCGAGACGAAATTATTTCTAGTGTTCCTCCATGGACGCACTAAGATCCGCTTTAGAGCAATTTCCCCCAAATTTCACATTCCAGGTAAGGAATTCAAAACTCCGGAAATTATTTCAGACAAATGGCCTTTCAGCGTTATTAGAGTATACTAATAAAAATAATTTGGCGGAAGTCTGATTGACAAGAATATTTCCAATTGTCCAGTTCCAGTGTTACTTTGATCCGCTCTAGAGCAATTTCTCCCAAATTTCACATTCCAGGTGAGGAATTCAATATTCTGAAAATAATTTCAGACAAACGGTTCTCTGGCGTTATTAGAGTATACTAGCAGCAATAATCTAGCGGTAGTCTCATTAACGAAAGTATTTCCAGTTGTCCTCCATGGACGCACTAAGATCCGCTCTAGAGCCATTTTCCCCAAGTTTCATATTCCAGGTGAAGAATTCAATATTCAGAAAATTATTTCAAACAAACGGCCTTCTAGAGATAGTAGCCAGTACCAGTAGCAATAATCTGGCGGTAGTCTCATTGACGAAAGTATTTCCAGTTGTCCTCCATGGACGCACTAAGATCCGCTCTAGAGCCATTTTCCCCAAATTTCATATTCCAGGTGAAGAATTCAATATTCAGAAAATTATTTCAGACAAACAGCCTTCTAGAGATAGTAGCAAGTACCAGTAGCAATACTCTGGCAGTAGTCTGATTGACGAAAGTATTTGCAGTTGTCCTCCATGGACGAACTTAGATCCGCTCTAGAGCAATTTTCCCCAAATTTCATATTCCAGGTGAAGAATTCAATATTCTGATAATTATTTCAGACAAACGGCCTTCTAGAGATAGTAGCCATTACTGGTTGCAATAATCTGGCAATAGTCTGATGGACGAAAGTATTTCTAGTTGTCCTCCATGGACGCACTTAGATCCGCTCTAGAGCAATTTTCCCCAAATTTCATATTCCACGTGAAGAATTTAATATTCTGAAAATTATTTCAGACAAACGGCCATCTAGCGAAAGTAGCCAGTACTAGTAGCAATAATCTGGCAGTAGTCTGATTGACGAAAGTATTTCCAGTTGTCCTCCATGGACGCACTTAAATCCGCTCTAGAGCAATTTTCCCCAAATTTCATATTCCAGGTGAAGAATTCAATATTCTGAAAATTATTTCAGACAAACGGCCTTCTAGCGATAGTAGCCAGTTTCAGTAGCAATACTCTGGCAGTAGTCATATTGACGAAAGTATTTCCAGTTGTCCTCCATGGACGCACTTAGATCCGCTCTAGAGCTATTTGCCCCAAATTTCATATTCCAGGTGAAGAATTTAATATTCTCAAAATTATTTCAGACAAACGGCCTTCTAGCGATAGTAGCCAGTACTAGTAACAATAATCTGGCAGTAGTCTGATTGCCGAAAGTATTATCAGTTGTCCTCCATGGATGCACTTAGATCTGCTCTAGAGCAATTTTCCCCAAATTTCATATTCCAGGTCAAGAATTCAATATTCTGAAAATTATTTCAGAAAACTGCCTTCTAGCGATAGTAGGCAGTACTAGTAGCAATAATCTGACAGTAGTCTGAATGACGAAAGTATTTCCAGTTGTCCTCCATGGACGCACTTAGATTCGCTCTAGAGCAATTTTCCCCAAATTTCATATTCCAGGTGAAGAATTCAATATTCTGAAAATTATTTCAGACAAACGGCCTTCTAGCGATAGTAGCCAGTACCAGTAGCAATAATCTGGCAGTAGTCTGATTGACGAATGAAGAATTCAATATTCTGAAAATTATTTGAGACAAACGGCCTTCCAGCGATAGTAGCCAGTACTAGTAGCAATAATTTGACAGTAGTCTGATTGACGAAAGTATTTCCAGTTGTCCTCCATGGACGCACTTAGATCCGCTCTAGAGCAATTTTCCCCAAATTTCATATTCCAGGTGAAGAATTTAACATTCTAAAAATTATTTCAGACAAACGGCCTTCTAGCGATAGTAGCCAGTACTGGTAGCAACAATCTGGCAATAGTCTGATTGACGAAAGTATTTCCAGTTGTCCTCCATGGACGCACTTAGATTCGCTCTAGAGCAATTTTCCCCAAATTTCATATTCCAGGTGAAGAATTCAATATTCTGAAAATTATTTCAGACAAACGGCCTTCTAGCGATAGTAGCCAGTACCAGTAGCAATAATCTGGCAGTAGTCTGATTGACGAATGAAGAATTCAATATTCTGAAAATTATTTGAGACAAACGGCCTTCCAGCGATAGTAGCCAGTACTAGTAGCAATAATTTGACAGTAGTCTGATAGACGAAAGTATTTCCAGTTGTCCTCCATGGACGCACTTAGATCCGCTCTAGAGCAATTTTCCCCAAATTTCATATTCCAGGTGAAGAATTTAACATTCTAAAAATTATTTCAGACAAACGGCCTTCTAGCGATAGTAGCCAGTACTGGTAGCAACAATCTGGCAATAGTCTGATTGACGAAAGTATTTCCAGTTGTCCTCCATGGACGCACTTAGATCCGCTCTAGAGCAATTTTCCCCAAATTTCATATTCCAGGTGAAGAATTTTATATTCTGAAAACTAATTCAGACGAACGGCCTTCTAGCGATAGTAGCTAGTACTAGTAGCAATAATCTGGCAATAAGCTGATTGACGAAAGTATTTCCAGTTGTCCTTCATGGACGCACTTAGATCCGCTCTAGAGCAATTTTCCCCAAATTTCATTGATTTCAGACGAACGGGCTTCTAGCGATAGTAGCCAGTACTAGTAGCAGTAATCTGGCAGTAGTCTGATTGACGAAAGTATTGGCAATAGTCTGATTGACGAAAGTATTTGCAGTTATCCTCCATGGACGCATTTAGATCCGCTCTAGAGCAATTTTCCTTAAATTTCATATTCCAGGTGAAGAATTTAATATTCTGAAAATTATTTCAGAAAACGGCCTTCTAGCGATAGTAGGCAGTACTAGTAGCAATAATCTGGCAGTAGTCTGAATGACGAAAGTATTTCCAGTTGTCCTCCATGGACGCACTTAGATCCGCTCTAGCGCAATTTCCCCCAAATTCCATATTCCAGGTGAAGAACTCAATATTCTGAAAATTATTTCAGAAAACGGCCTTTTAGCGATAGTAGGCAGTACCAGTAGCAATAATCTGGCAATAGTCTGATTGACGAAAGTATTTCCTGCTGTCCTCCATGGACGCACTTAGATCCGCTCTAGACCAATTTTCCCCAAATTTCATATTCCAGGTGAAGAATTCAATATTCTGAAAATTATTTCAGACAAACGGCCTTCTAGCGATAGTAGCCAGTACCAGTAGCAATAATCTGGCAGTAGTCTTGTTGAAAATGAAACAAGAACAATACTGCGTGATGTGCACCGTGCGGTGTGTTAATTACGACTGAAGAACTTATGATCTAACAATGTGGTTAAAGCTAAGATGTCGCACATGTGTGTGTGTGTTGCAACATATGCGACAACAGAATAAACAATACTCCTCCTCAACACACATACATATGACTCAAAAAATAATACCTTAATTATTCAAAAATAATATTCCATTATCCAAAAAGTAATACATTAATATATATGTTACGGGAATCCAAAATAAAAAAAATTCTCTTAAAATACTTCACAAAAATGTTATTAACTTCAAACATAATAATAAAAACAAAAGTCAAAAAAAAAAAATACAATGTCATTCAAAAACTTAATTCGAATATAGTCCAAGCCTATTACAAAGTCTTGTATGATTAATTTTGGCTAGATTCTTAGTAAAAATATCCGCCAAGTTTTCACTACTACAACAATATTTTAATTCAATTAAACCTTCGTCATACACGTCTCTAATATGGTGGTAACGAATGTATATGTGTTTTGTTCTATTATGATAAACCGGATTGCGAACTAAGTGTAGCGAACCAAGATTATCTCCATTCAAAACAATTTTATCGGGGCAGTTCAAACCAATTTCACCAAGCAGTCTTTTCAAATATACAGCTTCCTTTGAAGCCGATTAAAGCGCCATATATTCCGCTTCGGTGCTGCTTAGAGCAACTGTTTCTTGTTTTCTGGATTCCCACGAAAATACACCACCAGCAAGAATAAACGCATATCCCGTGTATGATTTTCGACCTAGTGAATCTCCTCCCCAATCAGCATCAACAAAACACTTTATTTGCTCGCCAGTTTCAATTCAATAGCACTCGTTCTATTCAAATACTTTAAAATTCTTTTAGCTGCCGCCATATAGTCATAATGCGGATCTCAATTATTCTGAGACAACTTACAAACTGAATGGAGGATGTCAGGACGAGCACAAATAGCTGAATGCATTAAAGAACCTATCAATGACTGATACTCCTTCGCATCTACTCTCTTGCAATCATTTCTATCACGCAGAACTTGAAATTTTGCTTCTAAAGGAGTAGAAACTGGTCTGCATTCTTCCATTCCATATCTCTGCAGCATTTCATTAATGTAGCTTCTTTGGTGAATAGATATTGCGCCGGTTGCACCATTTCTTTCAATTTCGATGCTTAAAAATTTTTTCGCAGGTCCCTTGTCAACTACTTTTACGCGTTTGGAAATTGCATTCTTAATTCGGTTCAAATCATGTAAATCAGAAGACGCTATGAGAAAATCATCTACATAAATGGCAATTAAGTTTATTCTCTGTCCATCTCTCATAATATACAAACATGGTTCACTCCGACATGCCTTAAAACCAATTTCCAACAATATTGCATGAAGTGTTTTATTCCACTGTCGACCAGATTGCTTCAAGCCATACAAAGCCTTCTTCAATTTGCATACCTTGCCAGGAAATTCTTTATTGACAAAGCGCTCCGGCTGGGACATGAACACCTCATCGCTTATGTCAATATTTAGATAAGCGGTTGACACGTCCATCTGATGTAAATGCAATTCATATTCAGCTGCTAGGCCAATCAACATTCGAATGGTTTCATAACGAACTACTGGTGAAAAAGTCTCAGTGTAATTAACACCATAGGTCTGAGCAAAACCTTTTGCCACAAGTCTCACTTTAAAACGTTGTATTTGTCCACTCGCATCCTTTTTTAGCGTAAATATACATCCAACGGCTTTATGACTTTCAGGTAATTCGGTTAGCTCCCACGTATTATTATCTAATAACGCTTGGTATTCTTTTTGCATTGCGTCCCACCAACAATCAGAATATTTGCTTGACAATGCTTCTTTTATTGTGTTTGGTACCTGTATGTTCGAGGCTTGTACCAAATTCAAAACATTGTACTCTTTTCGTGGCCTACCTGGTTGTCCACTACGTACAATTTTTGGTCTACCAGGCCCCCTTTTTTCGGTTTGGGCATCATCATGTTCCTCTGCAGACTCAAAATCAGATTCATTTGCCAAGATATCACATGCCTGTTCTTCAATTGACTGTACCTCAGAAACAGCATTGTCTGGCTTAACACTGTCAATTTTATTATTGGGCTCAACGTCATCCTTGCGTCCACATTTTCGACAACATATACATCGCGACTAACAATGACCCCTCTCGTCGTTTTGTCGTACAAACGATAGGCCTTCGATGTATCGGAATAACCAACAACAATGTATTCCTTACCCTTTGACTGAAATTTGTGATGATGTTTTTTGTCAAGAGCTATAGCCAAAGAACCAAATATCTTAAAAAATCCAACCTTTGGTTTTCGATTATGCCAAACTTCATACGGTGTTACATCATTCAATGCTCGCGTTGGTGCGCTATTACGTATATATGCCGCTGTGTTCACTGCTTCTGCCCACAAGAACTGATCCAAATTAGCAGAAACCAACATAGCGCGTGCCATTTCGACCAAAGTCCTATTCATACGCTCAGCAACGCCATTCTGCTGCGGCGTATATGGCACAGTTAGCTGTTGAATAATAACATGCGACTTCAAATAATTCTTAAATTCGTTATTGACATACTCAGTACCATTGTCAGAACGAAGTATTTTTATACTGTGTCCCGTTTGCTTTTCTATCATTGTTTTGAATTCCTTAAATACATCTAAAGTATCGCTTTTTGCTTTCAAAAAATATACAATACAATAACGCGACTTATCATCAATGAACGTTAACACATAACGCGCACCACCAAGAGAAACAGTATTAATTGGACCACAAATATCAGTATGTATAATTTCCAAGAGCTCTTTCGCTCTGTTATTTGAATGTGAAAAAGGTCTAACCGTACATTTACTTTTCATACAAACACTACAACTTATAGAACTAGGAAACTTAATATTCATACCTTCTACCATATTCTTTTCAGCTAGTTGATGTAAGCTCGCCACGGTATCGGTAATGCCATTTCATTGCCTCTGTTGTTAATTTAGCAAGAAACAAATTCTTCTTCTGCTCAGCATACAAAAACAAGTTGTCAATCTTTTCGGCAGTCAGTATTACTCTACCCTCGTTGTCATTTATTGTTGCACACTTCGACCCAAATTTCACAACATCTTTTGCTGCAACTCTGCCCACAGAAATAAAGTTGCACTGTAGCTCGGGTACGTACAAAACATCATTTAGCTCGATGTTACAGTCGTTGATTCGTACTTTCCCCTTTCCTCTTGCTTCCACTTTATTGTCACCAGCAAGGGAAATTATTTCTTTATGGTCATAAAACGACACAAACATTTCTCGGTTACAACATAAATGCGATGACGCGCCACTGTCAATACACCATACGTTGCTATGCAAATAGTTTTCGTTGTTGACCGTTGCTAAAACATTAAAGCGTGCGCATTATGTTTTTTCTGTTCACCCTTTTTTCTTTGTCTGCTTTTTTACTTGTACACTATGTTGCGTAGTGCCCTTTTCCACCACAGTTGTAGCATTTGAAATTTGTTTTGTATATTTGAGTTTCTCTGCTTTTTGTTTCCATGCGACATTAACACTTGTGTTGCGCCGTCAGCTTCTGTTGATTCTGATGATTTTCTACGTTCACCTTCTTCAGCAAGCTTTATTTGTAGTGCATTTAATTTTGGTAAATCATCTCTAGTTTCGAGAGCTATGACAAAATTCTCGAATGATTTTGGTAAACTCGCCAAAACCATTATTACCAACAAATCTTCTGGTAAATTGATGCCTGTTTCAGCAAGTTTTGCTACGACGGACGTAAAATTACACACATATTGTTGAATGCAGTAGATCTCATTCATACGCATACCAAGAAGTTGTTTGAATAATGTTACTTTACGCACAGGCCCTTTTGGTCGATGTATGTCGCGCAATTTGTTCCATGTCTCGGCTGATGTTTTGCAGTTTTTTTATGTATGACAGTTGTACTGGCGTCACACTCAGTATAATTGTCGCTGTTGCTTTTTCGTCACTTCTTTTCCATTTTGCATCATCTGGTTTTGCTTCATCTGTTGATACAATATCCCACAAATCTTGATGTATTAGCACAGATTTCACTTGCAAACTCCATGAATCGTAATTTGTTTCACACAATTTTTCAATATTATACATTGAAGAACTCATCTTCACTTTGTCTTTCTTTTTCTTTGATAAAAAATAATTTACTTTTATATTATTACTTTAAGAGTTATACTGGGCCCATAACCTGTTGAAAATGAAACAAGAACAATACTGCGTGATGTGCACCGTGCGGTGTGTTTATTACGACTGAAGAACTTATGATCTAACAATGTGGTTAAAGCTATGATTATGTCGCACATGCGTGTGTGTGTTGCAACATATGCGACAACAGAATAAACAATAATATTTCAGGTCAAGAATTCAATATTTTGAATATTATTTCAGACAAACGGCCTTCTAGCGATAGTAGCCAGTACTAGTAGCAATAATCTGGCAGTAGTCCGATTGACGAAAGTATTTCCAGTTGGCCTCCATGGACGCACTTAGATCCGCTCTAGAGCAATTTTCCCCAAATTTCATATTCCAGGTGAAGAATTTTATATTCTGAAAATTATTTCAGACAAACGGCCTTCTAGCGATAGTAGCTAGTACTAGTAGCAATTATCTGGCAATAGGCTGATTGACGAAAGTATTTCCAGTTTTCCTCCATGGACGCACTTAGATCCGCTCTAGAGCAATTTTCCCCAAATTTCATATTCCAGGTGAAGAATTCAATATTCTGAAAATTATTTCATACGAACGGCCTTCTAGCGATAGTAGCCAGTACTAGTAGCAGTTATCTGGCAGTAGTCTGGTTTACAAAAGTATTTCCAGTTGTCCTCCATGGATGCACTTAGATCCGCTCTAGAGCAATTTTCCCCAAATTGCATATTCCAGATGAAGAATTTAATATTCTGAAAATTACTGGTAGCAATAATCTGGCAATAATCTGATTGACGAAAGTATTTCCAGTTGTCCTCCATGGACGCACTTAGATCCGCTTTAGAGCAATTTTCCCCAAATTTCATATTCCAGGTCAAGAATTCAATATTCTGAAAACTATTTCAGACAAACGGCCTTCTAGCGATAGTAGGCAGTACTAATAGCAATAATCTGGCAGTAGTCTGATTGACGAAAGTATTTCCAGTTGTCCTCCATGGACGCACTAAGATCCGCTCTATAGCAATTTCCCCCAAATTTCATATTCCATGTCAAGAATTCAATATTTTGAAAATTATTTCAGACAAACGGCCTTCTAGAGATAGAAGCCAGTAATAGTAGCAATAATCTGGCAGTACTCCGATTGACGAAAGTATTTCCAGTTGTCCTCCATGGACGCACTTAGATCCGCTCTAGATCAATTTTCCCCAAATTTCATATTCCAGGTGAAGAATTTTATATTCTGTAAATTATTTCAGACAAACGGCGTTCTAGCGATAGTAGCTAGTACTAGTAGCAATAATCTGGCAATAGGCTGGTTGACGAAATTATTTCCAGTTGACCTCCATGGACGCACTTAGATCCGCTCTAGAGCAATTTTCCATTCAATTCAATATTCTGAAACTTATTTCAGACGAACGGCCTTCTAGCGATAGTAGCCAGTACTAGTAGCAATAATCTGGCAGTAGTCTGATTGCCGAAAGTATTTCCAGTTGTCCTCCATGGACGCACTTAGATCCGCTCTAGAGCCATTTTCCCCAAATTTCGTATTCCAGGTGAAGAATTCAATATTCTGAAAATTATTTCAGACAAACGGCCTTCTACCGATAGTAGCCAGTACTAGTAGCAATAATCTGGCAGTAGTCTGGTTGCCGAAAGTATTTCCAGTTGTCCTCCATGGACGCACTTAGATCCGCTCTAGAGCAATTTTCCCCAAATTGCATATTCCAGGTGAAGAATTTAATATTCTGAAAATTATTTCAGACAAACGGCCTTCTAGCGATAGAAGCCAGTACTAGTAACAATAATCTGGCAGTAGTCTGATTGACGAAAGTATTTCCAGTTGTCCTCCATGGACGCACTTAGATCCGCTCTAGAGCAATTTTGCCCAAATTTCATATTCCAGGTGAAGAATTCAATATTCTGAAAATTATTTCAGACAAACGGCCTTCTAGCGATAGTAGCCAGTACAAGTATCAATAATCTGGCAATAGTCTGATTGACGAAAATATTTCCAGTTGTCCTCCATGAATGCACTTAGATCCGCTCTAGAGCAATTTTCCCCAAATTTCATATTCCAGGTCAAGAATTCAATATTCTGAAAATGATTTCAGAAAACGGCCTTCTAGCGATAGTAGGCAGTACTAATAGCAATAATCTGGCAGTGGTCTGATTGACGAAAGTATTTCCAGTTTCCTCCATGTTAGAATAATACTCTTATCTACTTTGCAACATGAATATTTAAATATACATTGTTTTCCTATTTATACTTTATATCATAGTAGGCTAAGATTGTAATCTCGACAACATGAAAATATTTTGTCAGTCAATAATATTATTCAACCCAACAGGTTATGGGCACAGACAATTTTTAGTTTTTGAAAAATATAAAATGAATTCCATATGCCAAATTGAAAAAATTGATGATGGAAATTTCGAGAGCTGGAGTATCCAGATGAGAAGCGTTCTCATTTTTAGCGGACAATTTAAAATTGTTAATGGTGATACAAAACTCGAAGAAGCAAAAACTGCTGACGATGCTGCAAGATGGAAGCTGGAAGATGAGAAAGCATTAGCAACAATATGCCTTAGTGTGAAGCCTTCTCAGCTAAATTTCATAAAGAATTGCACTTCATCGAAGGACGCGTGGGAAAAGCTGCAGAGTGTGTACAAACCTCAAGGTCCAATGCAGAAAGTGGCTTTGTACAAGAAGCTGTTGAATCTGTCTATGAAGGAAAATGGAAATGTAACTCAGCACATCAATGAATTTGTGGCAATATCCGAAAAATTGGCAGAAACAAATATAGTTATTCAAGAGGAACTTTTAACTATTATGTTATTGGCTGGCCAGGCAGTATGAAAACTTTATAGTGGCGATCGAAACAAGAGATACATTGCCTAGTTTTTCAACATTAAAACAAAAACTCCTGGAAGAAGGAGAAAGAAGAAGCCAAACATGTGCGGACGAAGAATTTCCAAATCAGAAGGTATTTGCAGCTAAATGTTCAAGCCATTGTCAAGACGGTGGAGTTGAAGCGTCAGGACACCATTCATTTTCATCAAAATCCAGAAGCAAGGGTGAAGGAAGAAAATAAAAGAAGAAAGCTAAAGGTAAATGTTTTGTTTGCGGTGAAGTTGGGCACTTTGCAAATAAGTGTAAAGCAAATCAAGACAGAAAGAAGACACAGTCATTTTCAATGATAGCTGTAGCAGATGCAGGTAAACTAAATAGAGCACGGTGGTATCTGGACAGTGGAGCAACGGCACATATGTGCAATGACCGGAAAATGTTTGTACGATTTGAAGAGCACGACGAACGGATTGCATTGGCAGGAGACAACTTTATTAAGGCAGTTGGTAGAGGAGAGGTATTAATCAAATTTCAAGATTTTGAAGTAACTCTGCAGAATGTACTGTATTCATCTGAGCTACAGGCAAATTTCATTTCAATAAGCAAAGCGGTTAACCAGGGGTTAAAAGCAACATTTACGAATTTAGATGCGGTTATTACCAACAAAGACAACGAAATTGTTTTGAAGGCAGTCAAAACAGAGAATATGTTTGTTTTAGAGGGTAAAAATGAACAAATATTTACGATGACAAGCAGTATTTGGCACAACCGTTTCGGTCACTTAAATGATATTAATTTGCATGAGCTAACTTCGAAAGATATGGTCCGCGGTATGAGGATTTATCAAAAGTCGAATGATACGAAATGTACGAGTTGTATGCTTGGCAAAGCACATACCCTACCGTTCCCAAAGCAATCTGAAACGTCAGCGACTGATCTTCTGGAAATAATTCATAGTGATGTTTGTGGACCGATTAATGTTTTATCTATTGGTGGGGCGAAATATTTTGTTTCTTTTATAGATGACAAATCACGCAGAATATATATATATAAATTTCCTAAGATCAAAGGACGAAGTTTTTGGAAAATTCAAAGAGTTCAAAATTCAAGCGGAAAGACAGACTGGTAAGAAAGTGAAAATTCTTCGCAGCGACAACGGTGGGGAATTCGTAAATAAAGAGTTCGATGGTTATCTAAAGAATTGTGGTATTATGCGACAATTAACAGTACCCCATTCGCCTCAGCAAAACGGAGTTGATGAACGTGCTAATCGTACTCTAGCAGAAATGGCAAGAACTATGATGCTGCATGCAGGCGTGTACACGAATTTGTGGGCAGAGGCAATTATGACAGCCGCATATTTGAGAAACAGATGTCCCACAAAACATTTGAAAAACAAGACCCCATATGACATTTGGAACGGGAAGAAGCCTAATGTAAGTCATCTTCGTACTTTTGGTTCATATTGTGTAAACAAACAACACAAACGCAAGTTCGAAAAAAGGGGAGAGGAGTACATTATGGTAGGATATTCCTTAGTTTCCAAAGCGTATCGTTTATATAGCAAAGAAGAAAGAAGGGTAGTTGAGAGAAGGGACGTTATTTTCGATGAAAATAAATTCCAAGCTGATGACAAATGTGAATCTCAACCAGATATTTTAACGCTATTTTTGGACCACAATCAACCACAGCCACAGATCGATCTTAGTGATGGTCGGCAGACATCGGAAAATGGAGAAAGTGGCAGCTGTAACGAAGAAGACTTTAGCACAGCAGATGAAAATACAAGTTCTGATAGTCAGGAGGAGGTAAGAATTGGCCCTGGAAGACCCAGACTTCTACGAACTGGAAAACCAGGTAGACCAAAAAAGATGTATAATGCATTAAATCGTATGACTACTGAAGATGTACCTCAGACAATTGAAGTCGCGTTGTCAGGAAAATGGTCGGAGGAATGGAAGGAAGCTATGAAGGCAAAATTCACAGCATTGCAGAAAAACGGGACATGGGATGTAGTCGATCTACCACCAAATTGTAAAGCCATTGGTTGCAGATGGGTGTTTGCTTTGAAGCGTAATAAAGATGGATACATTGAACGATATAAAGCCCGTTTAGTGGCGAAAGGATGTAGTCAGCGATTTTGAATCGACTACAAAGAGACATTCTCGCCTGTAATACGACACGCAACAATAAGAATGATGCTGGCTATAGCTGTAAAAGAAAAAATGCACTTGCACCAAATTTATGTAAGTACTGCGTATCTTAAAAGCGAACTTCACGAGGACGTTTATATGAAGCAACCTGAGGGCTTCAAAGGGCAAGGTCTTAAAGCTTAAAAGAGCTATATACGGATTAAAACAGTCCGGACGAGCATGGTACGAGAAATTGGATACTGTTTTAAAACTTTTGGAATTTCTACCCTGCAAGGATGAACCATGCCTGTACAAAATGAGGAAATGTGGTGACATGATGTTAGTAGCAGTGTACGTTGACGACATCATCATTGCCTGCAAGAACGTACAGAAGATAATTCAATTAAAAGCGAATATTGCTGAACAATTTGAAATCAGTGACAAGGGTCGATTACACCATTTTCTTGGGATGGAGATTGAACGCGATAATGATACCGGGTCTATAAAATTAAGTCAAGTTCAATACATAAAGGATTTGTTGAAGATATATGGAATGGTCGATTGCAAGACATCGCCAATACTATTAGCCGCTGGTTATCAACTTAAATGCAAAAACGACTGCAAGAAAGCAAATCAGCATGAATATCAATCGTTAATTGGTGCTTTAACATATTTGTCGGTCACTACTCGACCCGATATTCAGCACTCAGTGAACAAATTAGCGCAAAGAAACCAAGATCCTCACATTGAAGACTTAGCAGCAGGCCGGAATATACTTCGGTATCTGGCGGGAACAATCAACTATAAGTTACATTTTACGAATGGACATAATGGTTTGCTGGGTTATGCAGATGCAGACTGGGGAAGTAGTCCCATAGATCGGAAATCGTACACTGGTTACGTATTTTTCTTTAACGGATGTGCTAAATCTTAGGAGAGAAAGAAACAGAAGACCGTCGTGCTCAGTAGCACAGAAGCTGAGTATATGGCAATGTCTAATGCAGCAAAAGGAGCTATATACTTGAAGCGATTGTTGAAGGAAATTGAACACGGCGATGACGCTTCAGTTATATTAAATGTAGATAATCAAGGTGCATATAAACTGGCTCAGAATCCCGTTTTTCACAATCGCATAGATGTCAAATTCCATCACGTACGAGAAGCTGTCAGCAACAAAGATGTGGAACTTAAATATTGTCCAAGTAACAATATGATAGCTGATATTCTTACCAAAAATCTTTGTAAAATTAAACATGCGAATTTTGTAAATTTACTGAGAATATCCTAAAATGTTTCATAATTTTGTAATGGAATATCCATGTTGAGGAGGAGTGTTAGAATTATACTCTTATCTACTTTGCAACATGAATATTTAAATATACATTGTTTTCCTATTTATACTTTATATCATAGTAGGCTAAGATTGTAATCTCGACAACATGAAAATATTTTGTCAGTCAATAAAATTATTCAAACCAACACTCCATGGACGCACTTAGATCCGCTTTAGGGCAATTTTCTCCAAATTCCATATTCCAGGTGAAGAATTCAATATTCTGAAAATTATTTCAGACAAACGGCCTTCTCGCGATAGTAGCCAGTACCAGTAGCAATAATCTGGCAAAAGTCTGATTGACGGAAGTATTTCCAGCTGTCCTCCATGGACGCACTTAGATCCGCTCTAGAGCAATTTTCCCCGAATTTCATATTCCAGGTGAAGAATTCAATATTCTGAAAATTATTTCAGACAAACGACCTTCTAACGATAGTAGCCAGTACCAGTAGCAATAATCTGGCAGTAGTCTGTTTGACGAAAGTATTTCCAGTTGTCCTTCATGGACGCACGCAGATCCGCTCTAGAGCCATTTGCCCCAAATTTCATGTTCCAGGTGAAGAATTCAATATTCTGAAAATTATTTCAGACAAACGGCCTTCTAGCGATAGTAGCCAGTACTGGTAGCAATAATCTGGCAATAGTCTGATAGACGAAAGTATTTCCAGTTGTCCTCCATGGACGCACTTAGATCCGCTCTAGAGCAATTTCCCCCAAATTTCATATTCCAGGTCAAGAATTCAATATTCTGAAAATTATTTCAGACAAACGGCCTTCAAGCGATAGTAGGCAGTACTAGTAGCAATAATCTGGCAGTAGTCCGATTGACGAAAGTATTTCCAGTTGTCCTCCATGGACGCACTTAGATCCGCTCTAGAGCAATTTTCCCCAAATTTCATATTCGAGGTGAAGAATTTTACATTCTGAAAATTATTTCATACAAACGGCATTCTAGCGATAGTAGCTAGTACTAGTAGCAATAATCTGGCAATAAGCTGATTGACGAAAGTATTTCCAGTTGTCCTCCATGGACGCACTTAGATCCGCTCTAGAGCATTTTTCCCCAAATTGCATATTCCAGGTGAAGAATTTAATATTCTGAAAATTATTTCAGACAAACGGCCTTCTAGAGATAAAAGCTAGTACTAGTAGCAATAATCTGGCGGTAGTCTGATTGACGAAAGTATTTCCAGTTATCCTCCATGGCCGCACTTAGATCCGCTCTAGAGCAATTTTCCCGAAATTTTATATTCCAGGTGAAGAATTCAATATTCTGAAAATTATTTCAGACAAACGGCCTTCCAGCGATAGTAGCCAGTACTAGTAGCAATAATCTGGCAGTAGTCTGATTGACGAAAGTATTTCCAGTTGTCCTCCATGGACGCACTTAGATCCGCTGTAGAGCAATTTTCCCCAAATTTCATACTCCAGGTGAAGAATTTAATATTCTGAAAATTATTTCAGACAAACGGCCTTCTAGCGATAGTAGCCAGTACTGGTAGCAATAATCTGGCATAAGTCTGATTGACAAAAGTATTTCCAGTTGTCCTCCATGGACGCACTTAGATCCGCTCTAGAGCAATTTTCCCCAAATTTCATATTCCAGGTCAAGAATTCAATATTCTGAAAATTATTTCAGACAAACGGCCTTCAAGTGATAGTAGGCAGTACTAGTAGCAATAATCTGGCAGTAGTCTGATTGACGAAAATATTTCCAGTTGTCCTCCATGGACGCACTTAGATCCGCTCTAGAGCAATTTTCCCCAAATTTCATATTTCAGGTGAACAATTTAATATTCTGAAAATTATTTCAGACAAACGGCCTTCTAGCGATAGCAGCCAGTACTAGTAGCAATAATCTGGCAGTAGTCCGATTGACGAAAGTATTTCCAGTTGTCCTCCATGGACGCACTTAGATCCAATTTTTCCCTAATTTCATATTCCAGGTGAAGAATTTTATATTCTGAAAATTATTTCAGACAAACGGCATTCTAGCGATAGTAGCTAGTACTAGTAGCAATAATCTGGCAATAAGCTGATTGACGAAAGTATTTCCAGTTGTCCTCCATGGACGCACTTAGATCCGCTCTAGAGCATTTTTCCCCAAATTGCATATTCCAGGTGAAGAATTTAATATTCTGAAAATTATTTCAGACAAACGGCCTTCCAGCGATAGTAGCCAGTACTAGTAGCAATAATCTGGCAGTAGTCTGATTGACGAAAGTATTTCCAGTTGTCCTCCATGGACGCACTTAGATCCGCTGTAGAGCAATTTTCCCAAATTTCATACTCCAGGTGTAGAATTTAATATTCTGAAAATTATTTTGGACAAACGGCCTTCTAGCGATAGTAGCCTGTACTGGTAGCAATAATCTGGCAATAGTCTGATTGACGAAAGTGTTGAAAATGAAACAAGAATAATACTGCGTGATGTGCACCGTGCGGTGTGTTTATTACGACTGAACACCTTATGATCTAACAATGTGGTTAAAGCTATGATTTTGTCGCACATGCGTGTGTGTGTGTGTTGCAACATATTCGACAACAGAATAAACAATAGAAAGTATTTCCAGTTGTCCTCCATGGACGCACTTAGATCCGCTCTAGAGCAATTTTCCCCAAATTTCATATTCCAGGTCAAGAATTCAATATTCTGAAATTTATTTCAGACAAACGGCCTTCTAGCGATAGTAGGCAGTACTAGTAGCAATAATCTGGCAGTAGTCTGATTGACGAAAGTATTCCCAGTTGTCCTCCATGGACGCACTTAGATCCGCTCTAGAGCAATGTTCCCCAAATTTCATATTCCAGGTAAGAAATTCAAAAATCCAGAAATTATTTCAGCCAAATATCCTTTCAGCGTTATTAGAGTATACTAATAAAAATAATTTGGCAGAAGTCTGATTGACAAGAATATTTTCAGTTGTCCAGTTCCAGAGTTACTTTGATCCGCTCCAGAGCAATTTCTCCCAAATTTCACATTCCAGGTGAGGAATTCAATATTCTGAAAATAATTTCAGACAAACGGCTTGCGGTAGTCTCATTGACGAAAGTATTTCAAGTTGTCCTCCATGGACGCACTAAGATCCGCTCTAGAGCCATTTTCCCCAAATTTCATATTCTAGGTGACGAGTTTGTTGGTTTTTCTGTTACTCCTCGCACACCAAATCTTGAGAATAAGAAGTTGTTATATAATAAAATGTTGTTAAATAAAAAGGAACAAAAATGACAAACGTTTTATTTCCAGAACAATTTTCACAGTAATGACAGAAAAACCATATTATTTATCTATACTACAATTTTACAAAAAGCAAAGCCTCCTATGTGAAGTATTGGTATTGAAACAACAAACAGTACATTTGCAAGACTATCCCTCAATACAAATACTTTAACAAAAATATAATGTATATAATATTTCAATTCAAACCCATCACATTAAGAAACTTATTGTGTTTAACCCTTCTTAAGTTTTTGGTAAAAATATCTGCTACCATGTCTTCAGTTGGCACATAATTCAATTCTATGTGATTATTTTTGTATACATCTCGAATGTAATGGTACATAATGTCTATATGTTTACTACGAGCGTGGTAGACGGGATTTTTTATTAACTTTTGCGCGCTTTGATTATCCCCATTAAGGACAATGGGAACTTTTGATGTTGTTATTCCCATCTCCATACTAAGCTTATTTAGATACTAGCAGCAAAACAAAGGGCAATATACTCAGCTTCCGTTGATCTTAATGCCACTGTATCCTGTTTCTTTGATGCCCATGAAAAAATACTCCCACCATAGAAAAAACAGTATCCACCATATGATTTGCGCTCTGTGGGATCGCCACCCCAATCGGCATCAACATATAATTGAACTGGCGCTTCCGTTTTATGATAACGTAATTTTAGATTCCTCGTCTTTGATAAAAATCTTAAAATATGTTTCACTGACTTTTCTCCTTAATGCAGTAAACAAATACAAATCTTGACATGTCATCAATAAATGTAACTAAATAACGGGATCCCCCAATGGATCTTACATTCATTGGTCCGCAAACATCTGAGTGAATAATAGCAAGTAAATTCTAAGACTGTTGTTCAGAGGAAGAAAATGGTTTAGAAGTAATCTTGCTCTTCATGCATGCCTTGCAGTCAAGTCCCGGTGGGACTTCATCTAGTTTTAAGCCAAAAACTAACTTCTTCGATGACAATTCTCTTAATGTCTGATAGTTCAGGTGCCCGTATTGCTGATGCCATTTCTCGGCATTTGTTGCCGACGTCATTGATTTCAAGCTATAATTCTGCTCCATATTCAGAATGAATAAGTTACCTTTATTTATACCTTTTAGTATAACACGGCCTTCTTTGTCCTCAAAAATTATTTGTTTGAAATCAAATACTACTTTGACGCCGTTTTGGACCGCCGTTGGCACCGATATGAAATTATAACATCGCCCTTTGAGTTCGCCATAACGTTCTTGTTCTGCTTTCGGATACCTATTTTTTCTTCCATATGCTCCATACGCTTGTTGGGATTCCTCGTTTTCTGACTGCTTTCGTATGGACAGTCGTCGTTCTGCTTCTTCCATAAGTTTGATTTTCAGCATGGTCATAGAAGGCAACACATCCCTAGTCTCGATCGCTATTACAAAATTCACGTAAGATTGCGGTAGGCTTGCCAAAAAAATTATAACTAATAATTCGTCGTGTATATCCACACTGACCTCGGATAGTTTCTCCACTAAGGCAAAAAATGAGTCTAAGAATTTTACAACATTTTCCTCGCCATCCATTTTCATTTGCAGCAGTTGTCTAAACAAGGATACCTTTCTAGCGGGACCACTAGGAACGTGTATATCCCTCAGCTTGATCCATGCTTCCGACGATGACTTGCAATTTCTTATGTTATTAATCTGAGAAGATTGAATACTTAACATTATAGTTGCCAAAGCCTTTTCATCCTGAGTCGTAAATCTTCGTAACTCATCCGAACCATTTGGTTTTATTGAATCCCCAGAAACGACGCCCCATAACTCATTATGGATTAGCACACTTTTCATCTGCGCATTCCCAGTATCATAAATGCTGGAATTCAGCTTTTCGATCTGAAACATTGAACTCATCTTAAATTTCTTGATTCTTGATTATTCTTTATATTCCGCTTTTAGCTCGTCCTGGGACCATAACCTGTTGGTTTTTCTGTTACTCCTCGCACACCAAATCTTGAGAATAATTCAAATCCGGATTTTATATATAAAGGAACAAAAATGACAAACGTTTTATTTCCAGAACAATTTTCACAGTAATGACAGAAAAACCATATTATTTATCTATAATACAATTTTACAAAAAGCAAAGCCTCCTATGTGAAGTATTTGTATTGAAACAACAAACAGTACATTTTCAACAGAATTTAATATTCAGAAAGTTATTTCAGACAAACGGCCTTATAGAGATAGTAGCCAGTACCAGTAGCAATAATCTGGCAATAGTCTGATGGAGGAAAGTATTTCCAGTTGTCCTCCATGGACGCACTTAGATCCGCTCTAGAGCAATTTTCCCCAAATTTCATATTCCAGGTGAAGAATTTAATATTCTGAAAATTATTTCAGACAAACGGCCTTCTAGCGATAGTAGCCAGTACTGGTAGCAATAATCTGGCAATAGTCTGATTGACGAAAGTATTTGCAGTTGTCCTCCATGGACGCACTTAGATCCGCTCTAGAACAATTTCCCCCAAATTTCATATTCCAGGTCAAGAATTCAATATTCTGAAAACTATTTCAGCCAAACGGCATTCTAGCGATAGTAGCCAGTACTAGTAGCAATAATCTGGCAGTAGTCTGATTGACGAAAGTATTTCCAGTTTTCCTCCATGGACGCACTTAGATCCGCTCTAGAGCAATTTTCCCAAAATTTCATATTCCAGGTGAAGAATTCAATATTCTCAACATTATTTCAGACAAACGGCCTTCTAGCGATAGTAGCCAGTACTAGTAGCAATAATCTGGCAGTAGTCTGATTGACGGAAGTATTTCCAGTTGTCCTCCATGGACGCACTTAGATCCAATTTTTCCCTAATTTCATATTCCAGGTGAAGAATTTTATATTCTGAAAATTATTTCAGACAAACGGCATTCTAGCGATAGTAGCTAGTACTAGTAGCAATAATCTGGCAATAAGCTGATTGACGAAAGTATTTCCAGTTGTCCTCCATGGACGCACTTAGATCCGCTCTAGAGCATTTTTCCCCAAATTGCATATTCCAGGTGAAGAATTTAATATTCTGAAAATTATTTCAGACAAACGGCCTTCCAGCGATAGTAGCCAGTACTAGTAGCAATAATCTGGCAGTAGTCTGATTGACGAAAGTATTTCCAGTTGTCCTCCATGGACGCACTTAGATCCGCTGTAGAGCAATTTTCCCAAATTTCATACTCCAGGTGTAGAATTTAATATTCTGAAAATTATTTTGGACAAACGGCCTTCTAGCGATAGTAGCCTGTACTGGTAGCAATAATCTGGCAATAGTCTGATTGACGAAAGTGTTGAAAATGAAACAAGAATAATACTGCGTGATGTGCACCGTGCGGTGTGTTTATTACGACTGAACACCTTATGATCTAACAATGTGGTTAAAGCTATGATTTTGTCGCACATGCGTGTGTGTGTGTGTTGCAACATATTCGACAACAGAATAAACAATAGAAAGTATTTCCAGTTGTCCTCCATGGACGCACTTAGATCCGCTCTAGAGCAATTTTCCCCAAATTTCATATTCCAGGTCAAGAATTCAATATTCTGAAATTTATTTCAGACAAACGGCCTTCTAGCGATAGTAGGCAGTACTAGTAGCAATAATCTGGCAGTAGTCTGATTGACGAAAGTATTTCCAGTTGTCCTCCATGGACGCACTTAGATCCGCTCTAGAGCAATGTTCCCCAAATTTCATATTCCAGGTAAGGAATTCAAAAATCCAGAAATTATTTCAGCCAAATATCCTTTCAGCGTTATTAGAGTATACTAATAAAAATAATTTGGCAGAAGTCTGATTGACAAGAATATTTTCAGTTGTCCAGTTCCAGAGTTACTTTGATCCGCTCCAGAGCAATTTCTCCCAAATTTCACATTCCAGGTGAGGAATTCAATATTCTGAAAATAATTTCAGACAAACGGCTTGCGGTAGTCTCATTGACGAAAGTATTTCAAGTTGTCCTCCATGGACGCACTAAGATCCGCTCTAGAGCCATTTTCCCCAAATTTCATATTCTAGGTGACGAATTTGTTGGTTTTTCTGTTACTCCTCGCACACCAAATCTTGAGAATAAGAAGTTGTTATATAATAAAATGTTGTTAAATAAAAAGGAACAAAAATGACAAACGTTTTATTTCCAGAACAATTTTCACAGTAATGACAGAAAAACCATATTATTTATCTATACTACAATTTTACAAAAAGCAAAGCCTCCTATGTGAAGTATTGGTATTGAAACAACAAACAGTACATTTGCAAGACTATCCCTCAATACAAATACTTTAACAAAAATATAATGTATATAATATTTCAATTCAAACCCATCACATTAAGAAACTTATTGTGTTTAACCCTTCTTAAGTTTTTGGTAAAAATATCTGCTACCATGTCTTCAGTTGGCACATAATTCAATTCTATGTGATTATTTTTGTATACATCTCGAATGTAATGGTACTTAATGTCTATATGTTTACTACGAGCGTGGTAGACGGGATTTTTTATTAACTTTTGCGCGCTTTGATTATCCCCATTAAGGACAATGGGAACTTTTGATGTTGTTATTCCCATCTCCATACTAAGCTTATTTAGATACTAGCAGCAAAACAAAGGGCAATATACTCAGCTTCCGTTGATCTTAATGCCACTGTATCCTGTTTCTTTGATGCCCATGAAAAAATACTCCCACCATAGAAAAAACAGTATCCACCATATGATTTGCGCTCTGTGGGATCGCCACCCCAATCGGCATCAACATATGATTGAACTGGCGCTTCCGTTTTATGATAACGTAATTTTAGATTCCTCGTCTTTGATAAAAATCTTAAAATATGTTTCACTGACTTTTCTCCTTAATGCAGTAAACAAATACAAATCTTGACATGTCATCAATAAATGTAACTAAATAACGGGATCCCCCAATGGATCTTACATTCATTGGTCCGCAAACATCTGAGTGAATAATAGCAAGTAAATTCTAAGACTGTTGTTCAGAGGAAGAAAATGGTTTAGAAGTAATCTTGCTCTTCATGCATGCCTTGCAGTCAAGTCCCGGTGGGACTTCATCTAGTTTTAAGCCAAAAACTAACTTCTTCGATGACAATTCTCTTAATGTCTGATAGTTCAGGTGCCCGTATTGCTGATGCCATTTCTCGGCATTTGTTGCCGACGTCATTGATTTCAAGCTATAATTCTGCTCCATATTCAGAATGAATAAGTTACCTTTATTTATACCTTTTAGTATAACACGGCCTTCTTTGTCCTCAAAAATTATTTGTTTGAAATCAAATACTACTTTGACGCCGTTTTGGACCGCCGTTGGCACCGATATGAAATTATAACATCGCCCTTTGAGTTCGCCATAACGTTCTTGTTCTGCTTTCGGATACCTATTTTTTCTTCCATATGCTCCATACGCTTGTTGGGATTCCTCGTTTTCTGACTGCTTTCGTATGGACAGTCGTCGTTCTGCTTCTTCCATAAGTTTGATTTTCAGCATGGTCATAGAAGGCAACACATCCCTAGTCTCGATCGCTATTACAAAATTCACGTAAGATTGCGGTAGGCTTGCCAAAAAAATTATAACTAATAATTCGTCGTGTATATCCACACTGACCTCGGATAGTTTCTCCACTAAGGCAAAAAATGAGTCTAAGAATTTTACAACATTTTCCTCGCCATCCATTTTCATTTGCAGCAGTTGTCTAAACAAGGATACCTTTCTAGCGGGACCACTAGGAACGTGTATATCCCTCAGCTTGATCCATGCTTCCGACGATGACTTGCAATTTCTTATGTTATTAATCTGAGAAGATTGAATACTTAACATTATAGTTGCCAAAGCCTTTTCATCCTGAGTCGTAAATCTTCGTAACTCATCCGAACCATTTGGTTTTATTGAATCCCCAGAAACGACGCCCCATAACTCATTATGGATTAGCACACTTTTCATCTGCGCATTCCCAGTATCATAAATGCTGGAATTCAGCTTTTCGATCTGAAACATTGAACTCATCTTAAATTTCTTGATTCTTGATTATTCTTTATATTCCGCTTTTAGCTCGTCCTGGGACCATAACCTGTTGGTTTTTCTGTTACTCCTCGCACACCAAATCTTGAGAATAATTCAAATCCGGATTTTATATATAAAGGAACAAAAATGACAAACGTTTTATTTCCAGAACAATTTTCACAGTAATGACAGAAAAACCATATTATTTATCTATAATACAATTTTACAAAAAGCAAAGCCTCCTATGTGAAGTATTTGTATTGAAACAACAAACAGTACATTTTCAACAGAATTTAATATTCAGAAAGTTATTTCAGACAAACGGCCTTATAGAGATAGTAGCCAGTACCAGTAGCAATAATCTGGCAATAGTCTGATGGAGGAAAGTATTTCCAGTTGTCCTCCATGGACGCACTTAGATCCGCTCTAGAGCAATTTTCCCCAAATTTCATATTCCAGGTGAAGAATTTAATATTCTGAAAATTATTTCAGACAAACGGCCTTCTAGCGATAGTAGCCAGTACTGGTAGCAATAATCTGGCAATAGTCTGATTGACGAAAGTATTTGCAGTTGTCCTCCATGGACGCACTTAGATCCGCTCTAGAGCAATTTCCCCCAAATTTCATATTCCAGGTCAAGAATTCAATATTCTGAAAACTATTTCAGCCAAACGGCATTCTAGCGATAGTAGCCAGTACTAGTAGCAATAATCTGGCAGTAGTCTGATTGACGAAAGTATTTCCAGTTTTCCTCCATGGACGCACTTAGATCCGCTCTAGAGCAATTTTCCCAAAATTTCATATTCCAGGTGAAGAATTCAATATTCTCAACATTATTTCAGACAAACGGCCTTCTAGCGATAGTAGCCAGTACTAGTAGCAATAATCTGGCAGTAGTCTGATTGACGGAAGTATTTCCAGTTGTCCTCCATGGACGCACTTAGATCCAATTTTTCCCTAATTTCATATTCCAGGTGAAGAATTTTATATTCTGAAAATTATTTCAGACAAACGGCATTCTAGCGATAGTAGCTAGTACTAGTAGCAATAATCTGGCAATAAGCTGATTGACGAAAGTATTTCCAGTTGTCCTCCATGGACGCACTTAGATCCGCTCTAGAGCATTTTTCCCCAAATTGCATATTCCAGGTGAAGAATTTAATATTCTGAAAATTATTTCAGACAAACGGCCTTCCAGCGATAGTAGCCAGTACTAGTAGCAATAATCTGGCAGTAGTCTGATTGACGAAAGTATTTCCAGTTGTCCTCCATGGACGCACTTAGATCCGCTGTAGAGCAATTTTCCCAAATTTCATACTCCAGGTGTAGAATTTAATATTCTGAAAATTATTTTGGACAAACGGCCTTCTAGCGATAGTAGCCTGTACTGGTAGCAATAATCTGGCAATAGTCTGATTGACGAAAGTGTTGAAAATGAAACAAGAATAATACTGCGTGATGTGCACCGTGCGGTGTGTTTATTACGACTGAACACCTTATGATCTAACAATGTGGTTAAAGCTATGATTTTGTCGCACATGCGTGTGTGTGTGTGTTGCAACATATTCGACAACAGAATAAACAATAGAAAGTATTTCCAGTTGTCCTCCATGGACGCACTTAGATCCGCTCTAGAGCAATTTTCCCCAAATTTCATATTCCAGGTCAAGAATTCAATATTCTGAAATTTATTTCAGACAAACGGCCTTCTAGCGATAGTAGGCAGTACTAGTAGCAATAATCTGGCAGTAGTCTGATTGACGAAAGTATTTCCAGTTGTCCTCCATGGACGCACTTAGATCCGCTCTAGAGCAATGTTCCCCAAATTTCATATTCCAGGTAAGGAATTCAAAAATCCAGAAATTATTTCAGCCAAATATCCTTTCAGCGTTATTAGAGTATACTAATAAAAATAATTTGGCAGAAGTCTGATTGACAAGAATATTTTCAGTTGTCCAGTTCCAGAGTTACTTTGATCCGCTCCAGAGCAATTTCTCCCAAATTTCACATTCCAGGTGAGGAATTCAATATTCTGAAAATAATTTCAGACAAACGGCTTGCGGTAGTCTCATTGACGAAAGTATTTCAAGTTGTCCTCCATGGACGCACTAAGATCCGCTCTAGAGCCATTTTCCCCAAATTTCATATTCTAGGTGACGAATTTGTTGGTTTTTCTGTTACTCCTCGCACACCAAATCTTGAGAATAAGAAGTTGTTATATAATAAAATGTTGTTAAATAAAAAGGAACAAAAATGACAAACGTTTTATTTCCAGAACAATTTTCACAGTAATGACAGAAAAACCATATTATTTATCTATACTACAATTTTACAAAAAGCAAAGCCTCCTATGTGAAGTATTGGTATTGAAACAACAAACAGTACATTTGCAAGACTATCCCTCAATACAAATACTTTAACAAAAATATAATGTATATAATATTTCAATTCAAACCCATCACATTAAGAAACTTATTGTGTTTAACCCTTCTTAAGTTTTTGGTAAAAATATCTGCTACCATGTCTTCAGTTGGCACATAATTCAATTCTATGTGATTATTTTTGTATACATCTCGAATGTAATGGTACTTAATGTCTATATGTTTACTACGAGCGTGGTAGACGGGATTTTTTATTAACTTTTGCGCGCTTTGATTATCCCCATTAAGGACAATGGGAACTTTTGATGTTGTTATTCCCATCTCCATACTAAGCTTATTTAGATACTAGCAGCAAAACAAAGGGCAATATACTCAGCTTCCGTTGATCTTAATGCCACTGTATCCTGTTTCTTTGATGCCCATGAAAAAATACTCCCACCATAGAAAAAACAGTATCCACCATATGATTTGCGCTCTGTGGGATCGCCACCCCAATCGGCATCAACATATGATTGAACTGGCGCTTCCGTTTTATGATAACGTAATTTTAGATTCCTCGTCTTTGATAAAAATCTTAAAATATGTTTCACTGACTTTTCTCCTTAATGCAGTAAACAAATACAAATCTTGACATGTCATCAATAAATGTAACTAAATAACGGGATCCCCCAATGGATCTTACATTCATTGGTCCGCAAACATCTGAGTGAATAATAGCAAGTAAATTCTAAGACTGTTGTTCAGAGGAAGAAAATGGTTTAGAAGTAATCTTGCTCTTCATGCATGCCTTGCAGTCAAGTCCCGGTGGGACTTCATCTAGTTTTAAGCCAAAAACTAACTTCTTCGATGACAATTCTCTTAATGTCTGATAGTTCAGGTGCCCGTATTGCTGATGCCATTTCTCGGCATTTGTTGCCGACGTCATTGATTTCAAGCTATAATTCTGCTCCATATTCAGAATGAATAAGTTACCTTTATTTATACCTTTTAGTATAACACGGCCTTCTTTGTCCTCAAAAATTATTTGTTTGAAATCAAATACTACTTTGACGCCGTTTTGGACCGCCGTTGGCACCGATATGAAATTATAACATCGCCCTTTGAGTTCGCCATAACGTTCTTGTTCTGCTTTCGGATACCTATTTTTTCTTCCATATGCTCCATACGCTTGTTGGGATTCCTCGTTTTCTGACTGCTTTCGTATGGACAGTCGTCGTTCTGCTTCTTCCATAAGTTTGATTTTCAGCATGGTCATAGAAGGCAACACATCCCTAGTCTCGATCGCTATTACAAAATTCACGTAAGATTGCGGTAGGCTTGCCAAAAAAATTATAACTAATAATTCGTCGTGTATATCCACACTGACCTCGGATAGTTTCTCCACTAAGGCAAAAAATGAGTCTAAGAATTTTACAACATTTTCCTCGCCATCCATTTTCATTTGCAGCAGTTGTCTAAACAAGGATACCTTTCTAGCGGGACCACTAGGAACGTGTATATCCCTCAGCTTGATCCATGCTTCCGACGATGACTTGCAATTTCTTATGTTATTAATCTGAGAAGATTGAATACTTAACATTATAGTTGCCAAAGCCTTTTCATCCTGAGTCGTAAATCTTCGTAACTCATCCGAACCATTTGGTTTTATTGAATCCCCAGAAACGACGCCCCATAACTCATTATGGATTAGCACACTTTTCATCTGCGCATTCCCAGTATCATAAATGCTGGAATTCAGCTTTTCGATCTGAAACATTGAACTCATCTTAAATTTCTTGATTCTTGATTATTCTTTATATTCCGCTTTTAGCTCGTCCTGGGACCATAACCTGTTGGTTTTTCTGTTACTCCTCGCACACCAAATCTTGAGAATAATTCAAATCCGGATTTTATATATAAAGGAACAAAAATGACAAACGTTTTATTTCCAGAACAATTTTCACAGTAATGACAGAAAAACCATATTATTTATCTATAATACAATTTTACAAAAAGCAAAGCCTCCTATGTGAAGTATTTGTATTGAAACAACAAACAGTACATTTTCAACAGAATTTAATATTCAGAAAGTTATTTCAGACAAACGGCCTTATAGAGATAGTAGCCAGTACCAGTAGCAATAATCTGGCAATAGTCTGATGGAGGAAAGTATTTCCAGTTGTCCTCCATGGACGCACTTAGATCCGCTCTAGAGCAATTTTCCCCAAATTTCATATTCCAGGTGAAGAATTTAATATTCTGAAAATTATTTCAGACAAACGGCCTTCTAGCGATAGTAGCCAGTACTGGTAGCAATAATCTGGCAATAGTCTGATTGACGAAAGTATTTGCAGTTGTCCTCCATGGACGCACTTAGATCCGCTCTAGAGCAATTTCCCCCAAATTTCATATTCCAGGTCAAGAATTCAATATTCTGAAAACTATTTCAGCCAAACGGCATTCTAGCGATAGTAGCCAGTACTAGTAGCAATAATCTGGCAGTAGTCTGATTGACGAAAGTATTTCCAGTTTTCCTCCATGGACGCACTTAGATCCGCTCTAGAGCAATTTTCCCAAAATTTCATATTCCAGGTGAAGAATTCAATATTCTCAACATTATTTCAGACAAACGGCCTTCTAGCGATAGTAGCCAGTACTAGTAGCAATAATCTGGCAGTAGTCTGATTGACGGAAGTATTTCCAGTTGTTCTCCATGGACGCACTTAGATCCGCTCTAGAGCAATTTTCCCCAAATTGCATATTCTAGGTGAAGAATTTAATATTCTGATAATTATTTCAGACAAACGGCCTTCTAGCGATAGAAGCCAGTAGTAATAGCAACAATCTGGCAGTAGTCTGATTGACGAAAGTATTTCCAGTTGTCCTCAATGGACGCACTTAGATCCGCTCTAGAGCAATTTTCCCCAAATTTCATATTCCAGGTGAAGAATTCAATATTCTGAAAATTATTTCAGACAAACGGCCTTCCAGCGATAGTAGCCAGTACTAGTAGCAATAATCTGGCAGTAGTCTGATTGACGAAAGTATTTCCAGTTGTCCTCCATGGTCGTATTGGAAAGTATTCCAGTTGTCCTCCATGGACGCACTTAGATCCGCTCTAGATCAATTTTCCCCAAATTGCATATTCCAGGTGAAGAATTTAATATTCTGAAAATTATTTCAGACAAACGGCCTTCTAGCGATAGCAGCCAGTACTAGTAGCAATAATCTGGCAGGAGTCTGATTGACGAAAGTATTTCCAGTTGTCCTCCATGGACGCACTTAGATCCGCTCTAGAGCAATTTTCCCCAAATTTCATATTCCAGGTAAAGAATTCAATATTTGAAAATTATTTCAGACAAACGGCCTTCCAGCGATAGTAGCCAGTACTAGTAGCAATAATCTGGCAGTAGTCTGATTGACGAAAGTATTTCCAGTTTTCCTCCATGGACGCACTAAAATCCGCTCTAGAGCAATTTTCCCTAAATTTCATATTTGTTGAAAATGAAACAAGAACAATACTGCGTGATGTGCACCGTGCGGTGTGTTTATTACGACTGAAGAACTTAGGATCTAACTATGTGGTTAAAGCTATGATTATGTCGCACATGCGTGTGTGTGTTGCAACATATGCGACAACAGAATAAACAATACTCCTCCTCAACACACATACATATGACTCAAAAAATAATAACTTAATTATTCAAAAATAATATTCCATTATCCAAAAAGTAATACATTAATATATATGTTACGGGAATCCAAAATAAAAAATATTCTCTTAAAATACTTCACAAAAATGTTATTAACTTCAAACATAATAATAAAAACAAAAGTCAAAAAAAAAAATACAATGTCATTGAAAAACTTAATTCGAATATAGTCCAAGACTATTACAAAGTCTTGTATGATTAATTTTTGCTAGATTCTTAGTAAAAATATCCGCCAAGTTTTCACTACTACAACAATATTTTAATTCAATTAAACCTTTGTCATACACGTCTCTAATATGGTGGTAACGAATGTCTATGTGTTTTGTTCTATTATGATAAACCGGATTGCGAACTAAGTGTAGCGAACCAAGATTATCTCCATTCAAAACAATTTTATCGGGGCAGTTCAAACCAATTTCACCAAGCAGTCTTTTCAAATATACAGCTTCCTTTGAAGCCGATGAAAGCGCCATATATTCCGCTTCGGTGCTGCTTAGAGCAACTGTTTCTTGTTTTCTGAACTCCCACGAAAATACACCACCAGCAAGAATAAACGCATATCCCGTGTATGATTTTCGACCTAGTGAATCTCCTCCCCAATCAGCATCAACAAAACACTTTATTTGCTCGCCAGTTTTAAAGTATTTCAATTCTATAGCACTCGTTCTATTCAAATACTTTAAAATTCTTTTAGCTGCCACCATATGCTCATAATGCGGATCGCAATTCTTCTGAGACAACTTACAAACTGAATGGAGGATGTCAGGACGAGCACAAATAGCTGAATGCATTAAAGAACCTATCAATGACTGATACTCCTTCGCATCTACTCTCTTGCAATCATTTCTATCACACAGAACTTGAAATTTTGCTTCTAAAGGAGTAGAAACTGGTCTGCATTCTTCCATTTCATATCTCTGCAGCATTTCATTAATGTAGCTTCTTTGGTGAATAGATATTGCGCCGGTTGCACCATTTCTCTCAATTTATTTCGCAGGTCCCTTGTCAACTACTTTTACGCGTTTGAAATTGCATTCTTAATTCGGTTCAAATCATGTAAATCAGAAGACGCTATGAGAAGATCATCTACATAAATGGCAATTAAATTTATTCTCTGTCCATCTCTCATAATATACAAACATGGTTCACTCCGACATGCCTTAAAACCAATTTCCAACAATATTGCATGAAGTGTTTTATTCCACTGTCGACCAGATTGCTTCAAGCCATACAAAGCCTTCTTCAATTTGCATACCTTACCAGGAAATTCTTTATTGACAAAGCGCTCCGGCTGGGACATAAATACCTCATTGCTTATGTCACTATATTCAGCTGCTAGGCCAATCAACATTCGAATGGTTTCATAACGAACTACTGGTGAAAAAGTCTCAGTGTAATTAACACCATAGGTCTGAGCAAAACCTTTTGCCACAAGTCTCACTTTAAAACGTTGTATTTGTCCACTCGCATCCTTTTTTTTAGCGTAAATACCCATTTACATCCAACGGCTTTATGACCTTCAGGTAATTCGGTTAGCTCCCACGTATCATTATCTAATAACGCTTGGTATTCTTTTTGCATTGCGTCCCACCAACAATCAGAATATTTGCCTGACAATGCTTCTTTTACTGCGTTTAGTACCTGTATGTTCGAGGCTTGTACCAAATTCAAAACATTGTACTCTTTTCGTGGCCTACCTGGTTGTCCACTACGTACAATTTTTGGTCTACCAGGCCCTCTTTTTTCGGTTTGAGCATCATCATGTTCCTCTGCAGACTCGAAATCAGATTCATTTTCGAAGATACCATGCCTGTTCTTCAATTGACTGTACCTCAGAAACAGCATTGTCTGGCTTAACACTGTCAATTTCATTATTGGGCTCAACGTCATCAATAACATCATTTGGTTCTAACAACACATCAACAGATATGGTTGCGCTTGCGTCCACATTTTCGACAAAATATACATAGCGACTAACAATGACCCCTCTCGTCGTTTTGTCGTACAAACGATAGGCCTTCGATGTATCGGAATAACCAACAACAATGTATTCCTTACCCTTTGCCTGAAATTTGTGATGATGTTTTTTTGTCAAGAGCTATAGCCAAAGAACCAAATATCTTAAAAAATCCAACCTTTGGTTTTCGCTTATGCCAAACTTCATACGGTGTTACATCATTCAATGCTCGCGTTGGTGCTCTATTACGTATATATGCCGCTGTGTTCACTGCTTCTGCCCACAAGAACTCATCCAAATTAGCAGAAACCAACATAGCGCGTGCCATTTCGACCAAAGTCCTATTCATACGCTCAGCAACGCCATTCTGCTGCGGCGTATGTGGCACAGTTAGCTGTTGAATAATAACATGCGACTTCAAATAATTCTTAAATTCGTTATTGACATACTCAGTACCATTGTCAGAACAAAGTATTTTTATACTGTGTCCCGTTTGCTTTTCTACCATTGTTTTGATCTCCTTAAATACATCTAAAGTATCGCTTTTTGCTTTCAAAAAATATACAAAACAATAACGCGACTTATCATCAATGAACGTTAACACATAACGCGCACCACCGAGAGAAACAGTATTAATTATACCACAAATATCAGTATGTATAATTTCCAAGAGCTCTTTCGCTCTGTTATTTGAATGTGAAAAAGGTCTAACCGTACATTTACTTTTCATACAAACACTACAACTTATAGAACTAGGAAACTTAATATTCATACCTTCTACCATATTCTTTTCAGCTAGTTGATGTAAGCTCGCCACGTTCAAATGCCCGTATCGGTAATGCCATTTCATTGCCTCTGTTGTTGATTTTGCAAGAAACAAATTCTTCTTCTGCTCAGCATACAAGCACAAGCTGTCAATCTTTTCGGCAGTCAGGATTACTCTACCCTCGTTGTCATTTATTGTTGCACACTTCGATCCAAATTTCACAACATCTTTTGCTGCAACTCTGCCCACAGAAATAAAGTTGCACTGTAGCTCGGGTACGTACAAAACATCATTTAGCTCGATGTTACAGTCGTTGATTCGTACTTTCCCCTTTCCTCTTGCTTCCACTTTATTGTCACCAGCAAGGGAAATTATTTCTTTATGGTCATAAAACGACACAAACATTTCTCGGTTACAACATAAATGCGATGACGCGCCACTGTCAATACACCATACGTTGCTATGCAAATAGTTCTCGTTGTTGACCGTTGCTAAAACAGAATAAGCGTGCGCATTATGTTTTTTCTTTGTCTGCTTTTTTACTTGTACACGATGCTGCGTAGTGCCCTTTCATTTTCGTTTCCACCACAGTTGTAGCATTTGAATTTTGTTTTGTGTGTGTGCAAAGAATTTCGGTGGTTGTTCTCGTTGTTGTTGTTATTATTGCGTTGTATGTTTGAGTTTCTCTGCTTTTTGTTTCCATGCGACATAAACACTTGTCTTGTGCCGTCAGCTTCTGTTGATTCTGATGATTTTCTACGTTCACGTTCTTCAGCAAGCTTTATTTGTAGTGCATTTAATTTTGGTAAATCATCTCTAGTTTCGAGAGCTATGACAAAATTCTCGAATGATTTTGGTAAACTCGCCAAAACCATTATTACCAACAAATCTTCTGGTAAATTGATGCCTGTTTCAGCAAGTTTTTCTACGACGGACGTAAAATTACATACATATTGTTGAATGCAGTCGCTCTCCTTCATACGCATACCAAGAAGTTGTTTGAATAATGTTACTTTACGCACAGGCCCTTTTGGTCGATGTATGTCGCGCAATTTGTTCCATGTCTCGGCTGATGTTTTGCAGTTTTTTATGTATGACAGTTGTACTGGCGTCCCACTCAGTATAATTGTCGCTGTTGCTTTTTCGTCACTTCTTTTCCATTTTGCATCATCTGGTTTTGCTTCATCTGTTGATACAATATCCCACAAATCTTGATGTATTAGCACAGATTTCACTTGTAAACTCCATGAATCGTAATTTGTTTCACACAATTTTTCAATATTATACATTGAAGAACTCATCTTCACTTTTTCTTTCTTTTTCTTTGATAAAAAATAATTTACTTTTAAATTATTACTTTAAGAGTTATGCTGGGCCCATAACCTGTTGAAATTGAAACAAGACCAATACTGCGTGATGTGCACCGTGCGGTGTGTTTATTACGACTGAAGAACTTATGATCTAACAATGTGGTTAAAGCTATGATTATGTCGCACATGCGTGTGTGTGTGTGTTGCAACATATGCGACAACAGAATAAACAATAATATTTCAGGTCAAGAATTCAATATTTTGAATATCATTTCAGACAAAACGGCCTTCTAGCGATAGTAGCCAGTACTAGTAGCAATAATCTGGCAGTAGTCCGATTGACGAAAGTATTTCCAGTTGTCCTCCATGGACGCACTTAGATCCGCTCTAGAGCAATTTTCCCCAAATTTCATATTCCAGGTGAAGAATTTTATATTCTGAAAATTATTTCAGACAAACGGCCTTCTAGCGATAGTAGCTAGTACTAATAGCAATTATCTGGCAATAGGCTGATTGACGAAAGTATTTACAGTTTTCCTCCATGGACGCACTTAGATCCGCTCTAGAGCAATTTTCCCCAAATTTCATATTCCAGGTGAAGAATTCAATATTCAGCAATAATCTGGCAATAGTCTGATTGACGAAAGTATTGTTGTCCTCCATCGCACTTAGATCCGCTCTAGAGCAATTTTCCCCAAATTTCATATTCCAGGTCAAGAATTCAATATTCTGAAAATTATTTCAGACAAACGGACTTCTAGCGATAGTAGGCAGTACTAGTAGCAATAATCTGGCAGTAGTCTGATTGACGAAAGTATTTCCAGTTGTCCTCCATAGACGCACTTAGATCCGCTCTAGAGCAATTTTCCCCAAATTTCATATTCCAGGTAAGGAATTCAAAAATCCGGAAATTATTTCAGACAAATGGCCTTTCAGCGTTATTAGAGTATACTAATAAAAATAATTTCTCCCACATTTCACATTCCAGGAGAGGAATTCAATATTCTGAAAATAATTTCAGACAAACGGCTCTCTGGCGTTATTAGAGTATACTAGCAGCAATAATCTGGCGGTAGTCTCATTGACAAAAGTATTTCCAGTTGCCCTCCATGGACGCAAAAAGATCCGCTCTAGAGCCATTTTCCCCAAATTTCATATTCCAGGTGAAGAATTCAATATTCAGAAAATTATTTCAGACAAACGGCCTTCTAGAGATAGTAGCCAGTACCAATAATCTGACAGTAGTCTGATTGACGAAAGTATTTGCAGTTGTCCTCCATGGACGCACTTAGATCCGCTCTAGAGCAATTTTCCCCAAATTGCATATTCCAGGTGAAGAATTTAATATTCTGAAAATTATTTCAGACAAAAGGCCTTCTAGCGATAGTAGCCAGTACTGGTAGCAATAATCTGGCAATAATCTGATTGAAGAAAGTATTTCCAGTTGTCCTCCATGGACGCACTTAGATCCGCTTTAGAGCAATTTTCCCCAAATTTCATATTCCAGGTCAAGAATTCAATATTCTGAAAACTATTTCAGACAAACGGCCTTCTAGCGATAGTAGGCAGTACTAGTAGCAATAATCTGGCAGTAGTCTGATTGACGAAAGTATTTCCAGTTGTCCTCCATGGACGCACTAAGATCCGCTCTAGAGCAATTTTCCCCAAATTTCATATTCCATGTCAAGAATTCAATATTTTGAAAATTTTTTCAGACAAACGGCCTTCTAGAGATAGAAGCCAGTACTAGTAGCAATAATCTGGCAGTAGTCCGATTGACGAAAGTATTTCCAGTTGTCCTCCATGGACGCACTTAGATCCGCTCTAGAGCAATTTTCCCCAAATTTCATATTCCAGGTGAAGAATTTTATATTCTGTAAATTATTTCAGACAAACGGCGTGCTAGCGATAGTAGCTAGTACTAGTAGCAATAATCTGGCAATAGGCTGATTGACGAAAGTATTTCCAGTTGTCCTCCATGGACGCACTAAGATCCGCTCTAGAGCAATTTTCCCCAAATTTCATATTTCAGGTGAAGAATTTAATATCCTGAAAATTATTTCAGGCAAACGGCCTTCTAGCGATAGTAGCCAGTACTAGTAGCAATAATCTGGCAGTAGTCTGATTGACGAAAGTATTTCCAGTTGTCCTCCAGGGACGCACTTAGATCCGCTCTAGATAAATTTTCCCCAAATTTTATATTCCAGGTGAAGAATTCAATATTCTGAAAATTATTTCAGACAAACGGTCTTCTAGCGATAGTAGCCAGTACTAGTAGCAATAATCTGGCAGTAGTCTGATTGACGAAAGTATTTCCAGTTGGCCTCCATGGACGCACTTAGATCCGCTCTAGAGCAATTTTTCCCATATTTCATATTCCAGGTGAAGAATTCAATATTCTGAAAATTATTTCAGACGAACGGCCTTCTAGCGATAGTAGCCAGTACTGGTAGCAATAATCTGGCAATAGTCTGATTGACGAATGTATTTCCAGTTGTCCTCCATGGACGCACTTAGATCCGCTCTAGAGCAATTTTTCCAAATTTCATATTCCAGGTGTATAATTCAATATTCTGAAAATTATTTCAGACGAACGGCCTTCTAGCGATAGTAGGCAGTACTAGTAGCAATAATCTGGCAGTAGTCTGATTGACGAAAGTATTTCCAGTTGTCCTCAATGGACGCACTTAGATCCGCTCTAGAGCATTTTTTCCCAAATTTCATATTCCAGGTGAAGAATTCAATATTCTGAAAATTATTTCAGACGAACGGCCTTCTAGCGATAGTAGCCAGTACTGGTAGCAATAATCTGGCAATAGTCTGATTGACGAAAGTATTTCCAGTTGTCCTCCATGGACGCACTTAGATCCGCTCTAGAGCAATTTTCCCAAATTTCATATTCCAGGTGAAGAATTCAATATTCTGAAAATTATTTCAGACGAACGGCCTTCTAGCGATAGTAGCCAGTACTAGTAGCAATAATCTGGCAGTAGTCTGATTGACGAAAGTATTTCCAGTTGTCCTCCATGGACGAACTTAGATCCGCTCTAGAGCAATTTTCCCCAATTTTCATATTTCAGGTGAAGAATTTAATATTCTGAAAATTATTTCACACAAACGGCCTTCTAGCGATAGTAGCCAGTACTGGCAGCAATAATCTGGCAATAGTCTGATTGACGAAAGTATTTCCAGTTGTCCTCCATGGACGCACTTAGATCCGCTCTAGAGCAATTTTTCCCAAATTTCATATTCCAGGTGAAGAATTCAATATTCTGAAAATTATTTCAGACGAACGGCCTTCTAGCGATAGTAGCCAAATTTCATATTCCAGGTCAAGAATTCAATATTCTGAAAATTATTTCAGACAAACGGCCTTCTAGCGATGGTGTCCAGTATTAGTAGCAATAATCTGGCAGTAGTCTGATTGACGAAAGTATTTCCAGTTGTCCTCCATGGACGCACTTAGATCCGCTCTAGAGCAATTTTTCCCATATTTCATATTCCAGGTGAAGAATTTAATATTCTGAAAATTATTTCAGACAAACGGCCTTCTAGCGATAGTAGCCAGTACTGATAGCAATAATCTGTCAATAGTCTGATTGACGAAAGTATTTCCAGTTGTCCTCCATGGACGCACTTAGATCCGCTCTAGAGCAAGTTTCCCCAAATTTCATATTCAAGGTCAAGAATTCAATATTCTGAAATTTATTTCAGACAAACGGCCTTCTAGCGATAGTAGGCAGTACTAGTAGCAATAATCTGGCAGTAGTTTGATTGACGAAAGTATTTCCTGTTGTCCTCCATGGACGCTGAAAATTAAAAGGGTCTCCAGGGACCTTCCCACTCATCGAAGGGTTTATAAGTTGAGGTAGATAGTCTTGTCTTTTGTAGTCTCTATAAATTGCAAATTTCCAACACCATTGGCTTACATGCAGGCCCAAACCATGACGCTTCCACCGCCATGTTTTACTGTTGCTTTCAAATTCTTGCTTTGCAACTCGGTGTTAGGTTTGCGCCAGACATAACTGCCCGTCAGATACAAAAATTTTCAATTTGGACTCATCGGCTTATATCACATTGTCCCAGAAGCTTTGATCTTTGGTTATATGCTCCTTTGCAAACAAATATCGGCATTGTTGATTTTTCTTGTTAATAAAGGGTTTCTTGCGAGCTACTCTACCATTAAAATCATGATCCCGAAGAACTCGGCGGATGGTTTCTGCACTACAAGACTTACCCAACTCGTTTTTAACTTCAACGGCCAGTTTGGGAGCCGAAAGCTTTGGATTTCCCCTTGAAATTGCATTCTGAATTCGGTTCAAATCATGTAAATCAGAAGACGCTATGAGAATATCATCTACATAAATGGCAATTAAATTTATTCTCTGTCCATCTCTCATAATATACAAACATGGTTCACTCCGACATGCCTTAAAACCAATTTCCAACAATATTGCATGAAGTGTTTTACTCCACTGTCGACCAGATTGCTTCAAGCCATACAAAGCCTTCTTCAATTTGCATACCTTACCAGGAAATTCTTTATTGACAAAGCGCTCCGGCTGGGACATGAATACCTCATCGCTTATGTCACTATATTCAGCTGCTAGGCCAATCAACATTCGAATGGTTTCATAAGGAACTACTGGTGAAAAAGTCTCAGTGTAATTAACACCATAGGTCTGAGCAAAACCTTTTGCCACAAGTCTCACTTTAAAACGTTGTATTTGTCCACTCGCATCCTTTTTTTTAGCGTAAATACCCATTTACATCCAACGGCTTTATGACCTTCAGGTAATTCGGTTAGCTCCCACGTATCATTATCTAATAACGCTTGGTATTCTTTTTGCATTGCGTCCCACCAACAATCAGAATATTTGCCTGACAATGCTTCTTTTACTGCGTTTAGTACCTGTATGTTCGAGGCTTGTACCAAATTCAAAACATTGTACTCTTTTCGTGGCCTACCTGGTTGTCCACTACGTACAATTTTTGGTCTACCAGGCCCTCTTTTTTCGGTTTGGGCATCATCATGTTCCTCTGCAGACTCGAAATCAGGTTCATTTTCGAAGATACCATGCCTGTTCTTCAATTGACTGTACCTCAGAAACAGCATTGTCTGGCTTAACACTGTCAATTTCATTATTGGGCTCAACGTCATCAATAACATCATTTGGTTCTAACAACACATCAACAGATATGGTTGCGCTTGCGTCCACATTTTCGACAAAATATACATATTTTTCCCGAATTTCATATTCCAGGTGAAGAATTCAATATTCAGAAAATTATTTCAGACAAACGGCCTTCTAGAGATAGTAGCCAGTACCAGTAGCAATAATATGGCAGTAGTCTGATTGACGAAAGTATTTGCAGTTGTCCTCCATGGACGCACTTAGATCCGCTCTAGAGCAATTTTCCCCAAATTGCATATTCCAGGTGAAGAATTTAATATTCTGAAAGTTTTTTCAGACAAAAGGCCTTCTAGCGATAGTAGCCAGTACTGGTAGCAATAATCTGGCAATAATCTGATTGACGAAAGTATTTCCAGTTGTCCTCCATTGACGCACTTAGATCCGCTTTAGAGCAATTTTCCCCAAATTTCATATTCCAGGTCAAGAATTCAATATTCTGAAAACTATTTCAGACAAACGGCCTTCTAGCGATAGTAGGCAGTACTAGTAGCAATAATCTGGCAGTAGTCTGATTGACGAAAGTATTTCCAGTTGTCCTCCATGGACGCACTAAGATCCGCTCTAGAGCAATTTTCCCCAAATTTCATATTCCATGTCAAGAATTCAATATTTTGAAAATTATTTTAGACAAACGGCCTTCTAGAGATAGAAGCCAGTACTAGTAGCAATAATCTGACAGTAGTCCGATTGACGAAAGTATTTCCAGTTGTCCTCCATGGACGCACTTAGATCCGCTCTAGAGCAATTTTTCCCAAATTTCATATTCCAGGTGAAGAATTTTATATTCTGTAAATTATTTCAGACAAACGGCGTGCTAGCGATAGTAGCTAGTACTAGTAGCAATAATCTGGCAATAGGCTGATTGACGAAAGTATTTCCAGTTGTCCTCCATGGACGCACTAAGATCCGCTCTAGAGCAATTTTCCCCAAATTTTATATTTCAGGCGAAGAATTTAATATCCTGAAAATTATTTCAGGCAAACGGCCTTCTAGCGATAGTAGCCAGTACTAGTAGCAATAATCTGGCAGTAGTCTGATTGACGAAAATATTTCCAGTTGGCCTCCATGGACGCACTTAGATCCGCTCTAGAGCAATTTTTCCCACATTTCATATTCCAGGTGAAGAATTCAATATTCTGAAAATTATTTCAGACGAACGGCCTTCTAGCGATAGTAGCCAGTACTGGTAGCAATAATCTGGCAATAGTCTGATTGACGAATGTATTTCCAGTTGTCCTCCATGGACGCACTTAGATCCGCTCTAGAGCAATTTTTCCAAATTTCATATTCCAGGTGTATAATTCAATATTCTGAAAATTATTTCAGACGAACGGCCTTCTAGCGATAGTAGGCAGTACTAGTAGCAATAATCTGGCAGTAGTCTGATTGACGAAAGTATTTCCAGTTGTCCTCAATGGACGCACTTAGATCCGCTCTAGAGCATTTTTTCCCAAATTTCATATTCCAGGTGAAGAATTCAATATTCTGAAAATTATTTCAGACGAACGACCTTCTAGCGATAGTAGCCAGTACTGGTAGCAATAATCTGGCAATAGTCTGATTGACGAAAGTATTTCCAGTTGTCCTCCATGGACGCACTTAGATCCGCTCTAGAGCAATTTTTCCCAAATTTCAAATTCCAGGTGAAGAATTCAATATTCTGAAAATTATTTCAGACGAACGGCCTTCTAGCGATAGTAGCCAGTACTAGTAGCAATAATCTGGCAGTAGTCTGATTGACGAAAGTATTTCCAGTTGTCCTCCATGGACGAACTTAGATCCGCTCTAGAGCATTTTCCCCAATTTTCATATTTCAGGTGAAGAATTTAATATTCTGAAAATTATTTCACACAAACGGCCTTCTAGCGATAGTAGCCAGTACTGGCAGCAATAATCTGACAATAGTCTGATTGACGAAAGTATTTCCAGTTATCCTCCATGGACGCACTTAGATCCGCTCTAGAGCAATTTTTCCCAAATTTCATATTCCAGGTGAAGAATTCAATATTCTGAAAATTATTTCAGACGAACGGCCTTCTAGCGATAGTAGCCAAATTTCATATTCCAGGTCAAGAATTCAATATTCTGAAAATTATTTCAGACAAACGGCCTTCTAGCGATGGTGTCCAGTATTAGTAGCAATAATCTGGCAGTAGTCTGATTGACGAAAGTATTTCCAGTTGTCCTCCATGGACGCACTTAGATCCGCTCTAGAGCAATTTTTCCCATATTTCATATTCCAGGTGAAGAATTTAATATTCTGAAAATTATTTCAGACAAACGGCCTTCTAGCGATAGTAGCCAGTACTGATAGCAATAATCTGGCAATAGTCTGATTGACGAAAGTATTTCCAGTTGTCCTCCATGGACGCACTTAGATCCGCTCTAGAGCAAGTTTCCCCAAATTTCATATTCAAGGTCAAGAATTCAATATTCTGAAATTTATTTCAGACAAACGGCCTTCTAGCGATAGTAGGCAGTACTAGTAGCAATAATCTGGCAGTAGTCTGATTGACGAAAGTATTTCCTGTTGTCCTCCATGGACGCTGAAAATTAAAAGGGTCTCCAGGGACCTTCCCACTCATCGAAGGGTTAATAAGTTGAGGTAGATAGTCTTGTCTTTTGTAGTCTCTATAAATTGCAAATTTCCAACACCATTGGCTTACATGCAGGCCCAAACCATGACGCTTCCACCGCCATGTTTTACTGTTGCTTTCAAATTCTTGCTTTGCACCTCGGTGTTAGGTTTGCGCCAGACATAACTGCCCGTCAGATACAAAAATTTTCAATTTGGACTCATCGGCTTATATCACATTGTCCCAGAAGCTTTGATCTTTGGTTATATGCTCCTTTGCAAACAAATATCGGCATTGTTGATTTTTCTTGTTAATAAAGGGTTTCTTGCGAGCTACTCTACCATTAAAACCATGATCCCGAAGAACTCGGCGGATGGTTTCTGCACTACAAGACTTACCCAACTCGTTTTTAACTTCAACGGCCAGTTTGGGAGCCGAAAGCTTTGGATTTCCCTTGAAATTGCATTCTTAATTCGGTTCAAATCATGTAAATCAGAAGACGCTATGAGAAGATCATCTACATAAATGGCAATTAAATATTCTCTGTCCATCTCTCATAATATACAAACATGGTTCACTCCGACATGCCTTAAAACCAATTTCCAACAATATTGCATGAAGTGTTTTATTCCACTGTCGACCAGATTGCTTCAAGCCATACAAAGCCTTCTTCAATTTGCATACCTTACCAGGAAATTCTTTATTGACAAAGCGCTCCGGCTGGGACATGAATACCTCATCGCTTATGTCACTATATTCAGCTGCTAGGCCAATCAACATTCGAATGGTTTCATAACGAACTACTGGTGAAAAAGTCTCAGTGTAATTAACACCATAGGTCTGAGCAAAACCTTTTGCCACAAGTCTCACTTTAAAACGTTGTATTTGTCCACTCGCATCCTTTTTTTTTAGCGTAAATACCCATTTACATCCAACGGCTTTATGACCTTCAGGTAATTCGGTTAGCTCCCACGTATCATTATCTAATAATGCTTGGTATTCTTTTTGCATTGCGTCCCACCAACAATCAGAATATTTGCCTGACAATGCTTCTTTTACTGCGTTTAGTACCTGTATGTTCGAGGCTTGTACCAAATTCAAAACATGGTACTCTTTTCGTGGCCTACCTGGTTGTCCACTACGTACAATTTTTGGTCTACCAGGCCCTCTTTTTTCGGTTTGAGCATCATCATGTTCCTCTGCAGACTCGAAATCAGATTCATTTTCGAAGATACCATGTCTGTTCTTCAATTGACTGTACCTCAGAAACAGCATTGTCTGGCTTAACACTGTCAATTTCATTATTGGGCTCAACATCATCAATAACATCATTTGGTTCTAACAACACATCAACAGATATGGTTGCGCTTGCGTCCACATTTTCGACAAAATATACAAGTTAACACGAGCAATATTTAAATCTAAATTCCTATTCAGCAATATTGCTTTTTTAATGTTCCCACACGGAACTTCATATTTTTGCATTGCTCTTCCCATGTTCATCCGCAAATCAAAGTTTCTCACCGTACCAAAACACCTGCACGGTATTTATGATTACGTTAACATTTTCTTTACGTGAGAAACTTTGTGGAGAATGAGAATGAAGGAACAATTAAATCAACCAAATAATTTCTATTTTACTTTTAAGTTAGTCTAGTTTTGACATTCAATTAATAAAGTTGCCCAACGGGCTTTTTTTAAAAAACCAAAAATCCTTAAATTGAATTAATTGGCGCCCAACGTGGGGCCCTCGCGCGAAGTGAGGGAACCCCAAAAAATAAAGTCAAAGGCTATGTGCGTTAATTATCACACATAGGGATTGACGTGGATATCTAGGCATATACCCCACCAACGAGCGATGAAAGTTACAGTGCCGGAGTAGGGTCAAAATCCAAAAAGGACTAAGCTGTGATATCTGTTGGTGTTAGAATAAGTGTAAAAAAATCTTATGTAAAAAAAGGGAAATCTAAAAAAAAAAGATAATTGAAATTTAAAAAAAAAAAAAAAAAAAATCTATAAATTTTAAAGTTACAAAAATTTAAAGAATAAAAAACCTTTTTAAGAAAAAAAGGTAAATTTTAAATGAAAGAAAAAAACATAATAATATGAGAAATTACAAATAAAGATTCGAGGAATCATATAAAAATTAAAAAAGTTATAAAAAAAAATTCAATTAATTGAATTTTCAAAGAAAAATATTGAAAGTTAAATTTTAAGAGAAAAAAATTTATTGGAAAAATTAAAGAAAAATATAAAGTAAAATTTGTGAGTTAAACAAATAAAAAAAAATCATCAATTTCTAATTCAAAAAAAAAAAAGTTAAATAAAAGAATTTTGTAATACAAGAAATAGTTTAAGAAACAATTGTGACACATTTGAAAATTTTTAAAGAAGGAAAGTAACAACAATTATATAAAGTAAATTTTGTGAGTTAAACAAACAAAAAAAAATCAATTTTTAATGAAGAAAAAAAAAATTACATAAAAGAATTTTGTAATACAAGAAGTAGTTAATTAAGAAACAATTGTGACACATTTGAAAATTTTTAAAAGAAGGAAATTAACAACAATTATATAAAGTGTACGATTCAAACATGGCTAATCCAAATAATTTGATTCGGCCTCCGGTACTTAATACGGAGGATACCAGTGCTTCAACAAGTGGTGCGAACAGATCCGTTAGTGCAGAATTACAGGCTTTCATTACTGAACAAATAAGGAATGCTTTGGGGGAATACGTCCCGGCTCTAGCTAACGCTATAAGACGGCACGAGAGTGCAATGAACGGGACAGGGGATATCGAGAATATTGACCTAGGACAATCTACGACAGAGGATGGTAAAATTCCTGACATTGTTAAATGTATCAGGGAGTTTTCAGGACAGCCAGGTCAGTTTGGATCCTGGAAAAAGAGTGTAGATAGAGTTTTAAAGTGCTACGAATCTATCAGGAACACACCAAAGTATTATTGTATAATACATGCTATTAGGAACAAGATTATAGGGGAGGCAGATATCATTCTGGAATCCTACAATACCCCTTTGAGATGGACAGACATTTCGACCTGTCTAGTAAATCATTACGCCGATAAGAGGGACCTCAGGACATTAGAATATCAGATGGGTTCCTTGAATCAGGGCAATAAGTCCCTAATTGAATTCTATCAGGAGGTATACAGTCACCTTTCATTGATCCTTGAGAAAATATCTTGCATGGATATGAGCGGGGAGTCCATAACATTGTTTACGGCCTCTTATAGGGATAAAGCACTCGATACTTTTATTAGAGGTTTAAGAGGAAACCTTCCAACTCTCCTGGGAATCAGTGAACCAAAGGATTTGCCTCAGGCTCTGCAGATGTGCATTAAGTTGGAAAATCAGAACGTTAGATCGGACCAATTGAACGGACCCGGTCATAAAACCTCGATTAACAACTATGCAAGGAAAGTTAATACCCATGATAACGGTCATAAGATAGGACCCAAACCTTCCACACAGAATCGACCATTTTCTAACCCTCAGTATGTTCCACTACGTCAACACTCATATTACCCAATTTATCTAGACAATAATCCTAGAAGGAACTTTGACAACAGGGCAGGACAGCCGGTTTACAATAGCGGACCGCCTCCAAGACCTTTAGCACCCAAACCAATTCCACGTGCTGAACCTATGGATGTGGATTCTTCCATGAGATCGCGTAATATAAATTATATGAATCATCCAAAGGTTAACGACAGGTATGCTGGCAGGAGACCACCACCGCAGTATAACGATCCAAATAAGAAGCAAAAAAAATTTCACATAGTGACAGAGGATATAGAGAGATATGAGGAGGAGATTAGAGCCTCCGATGAGCAGTTCGAACAGACTCTAGAGGAATACATTGAACCATCCACCTTTGCAGTAGAGGAGGATATTGAGGAACAGCAATTAAATCATACGGACGTACATTTTTTAGGCAATACCAATCCTCCTTGCCGTACATCGAATGCAGATTTGACACCAGAGTCCTAAGGATATTAGTGGACACTAGATCGAATAAGAATTACATTCAGCCAAATTTAGTTAGGGAACCTTTTGATAATAAAACACCATTTTATGCCGACTCACCAGGGGGGAAATTGAAAGTTACACAACACACGTTTGCAAGATTATTTGGTTTAGATAATATCACCGTGAAATTTTATTTACTTCCTTCACTTAAATCATTTGATGCAATTATCGGGAATGATAGTCTGAAGGATTTATCCGCTGTCATTTATACCGAACATGACTATATGATTATAAAAGGCGGAACTAGGATTAGGATAAAACAGGCCCTTTCGGAAAATGTGAATTCCATTCAATTAAGAAATAGCCACCTCACACCCCATCAAGATAGGGAAATAAGTGCACTCGCCACCAAGTACGCATCTTTATTCTGTGAGCCTGAAGAGAGACTTACATATACCACTCGGGTGATGGCCGAGATCCGTACAAATACCGACAATCCAATTCGTTCACCAAGCTATCCTTACCCAATGTCCCTGAAAGATGAGATAGAATCCCAGATTCAGACACTTCTTCGAGACGGAATTATTCGACCATCACGGTCCCCCTATAATTCTCCCGTATGGATTGTTCCAAAGAAGGAGGACGCATCTGGAACAAAGAAATACAGGGTGGTGATAGATTATAGGAAACTCAATCTTTCAACAATTCCGGACGCCTACCCGATCCCTAATATTAATGACGTTTTGACACAGCTAGGCGGAAGTAGGTTCTTCACCATACTGGATTTGAAAAGTGGTTTTCATCAGATTCCTCTTAAGGAATCTGACATAGAGAAGACGGCTTTTTCAATAAACAACGGGAAGTATGAGTTTACTCGTCTTCCCTTTGGTCTGAAAAATGGCCCAGCAATTTTCCAAAGAGCTCTTGACGATATTTTGAGGGACCATATCGGTAAACGATGTTTCGCTTATATCGATGATATAATAATTTTCAGCAAGGATGAGGATACTCACTTGAGGGACGTGGAAATAATTTTCGATACCTTGCAGAATGCAAACATGAAAGTACAGATGGATAAATGCGAATTCTTGAAATCTGAAGTTGAGTTTTTGGGATTTGTTATATCTGACCAAGGTATCAAGACTAACCCAAAACGGGTAGAGGCTATCTCTAGAATTCCACCTCCAAAGACACTGAAGGAGTTGAGATCCTTTCTAGGGATGACGAATTTCTATAGAAGTTTCATACAGGACTACGCCAAATTGGCAAAACCGCTCACAATTCTGTTGAGAGGGGAATATGGTCGACCCCTAAGACAACATCCAGTAAGATACCCATCAGATTGAATGACGATGCTCTTAAAGCATTTGATAAACTTAGGAGGACACTTATGAATGACATTATACTGACATATCCGGATTATAAGAAAGAATTTCAACTTACGACAGATGCATCTCAATATGCATTAGGAGCCGTTTTGTCTCAGGACAACAGACCAGTCACATTTATATCTAGGACGCTTACTGCATCTGAGGAACATTATGCTGCTAATGAAAAGGAAATGTTCGCGATAGTATGGGCGTTGGTTTCATTGAGAAATTATTTGTATGGTAGAGCAAAGATCAAAATATTTACCGACCATCAACTCTGACATTTGCTTTAAGCAATAAAAATAGTAACCCTAAATTGAAAAGGTGGAAGGCAACATTGGAGGAATACAATTATGAAATGCACTATAAACCAGGAAGGTCCAATGTCGTTGCAGACGCACTATCCAGGTTGCCACAAGGGGACGAAATTAACGTTTTGACTGCGACTGTAAATAGTGACGATAGTTCTTCCGAGAATATCATCCAAATTGCGCAAGAACCTATAAATGTTTTTAAGAATCAGTTATTTTTGAATATAGGGGAAACATCATCATACCAATTTCAAATAATATTTCCCACCTACCATAGACATGTCATTACCGAGCCTGAATTTTCATCTGAGAAGCTTAAGGATATTTTAAGAAGATATTTGAATCCGTCAGTTATTAATGGTTTGAGGACGGAGGAACGAGTCTTAGGAACCATCCAGGAAATATATCCTTTGCATTTTGCGAATTATAGGATAAGGTTTGCACGGGGATTTGTTACCGACCTAACGGTTGAAATGGACCAGGACAATGAGATCCTGAAGGAACATAAAATGGCTCATAGGAATTCCAGGGAGAATAAGGTCCAGCTATTGAGGAAATTTTACTTTCCCAGGATGCAACAGAAGATAGACAGGATTGTAAAGCAGTGTAGGATTTGCAAGGAACAGAAGTACGAGAGACATCCTAATAATCCTATTTTACAGAATACCCCAATTCCACAGTACCCGGGACATATTGTCCATATAGATATTTACTATTCGAATAACAGGGTAATACTCACCGCAATTGATAAGTTTTCCAAGTATGCTCAAGCTAGGATAATCAATTCTAGGGCAACGGAAGACATAAGACAACCCTTGCGTGAGATATTGATGAATTTCGTGGTACCTGAGAAAATAGTCGTCGATAACGAGAAATCTCTCAGCTCTGCTCCTATACTACACATGTTGGAAGATCAACTGGGCATCGAAATTTTTAAGGCACCACCATACACTAGTACAGTCAATGGACAGATTGAAAGATTTCACTCCACATTGTCTGAGATAATAAGGTGCGTAAAGAGTGAAAGAATTCATGACTCTTTTGAAGATTTGTTGGACAGATCTGTATGCAAATACAACTATTCTATTCATTCGACCACGGGACGAAAACCTGTTGAACTTTTTTTTGGAAGGGGTATGTCCACAAGTCCGGAGCAGCTTCATGAAGCCAGGGGGGAGAATATAAGACGTCTTCAAGAGAAACAAGATGCGGATCTCTCGTTCCATAATAAGAAACGGAAACCAGTGAAGGAATACACGGTAGGAGAGGAAATTTATGTTAGGACTAATAAACGAATAGGGAATAAACTGTCACCAAGGTATAGGAAAGAAATAGTTGCCGAGAACAAAAGTAGCACTATTGTGACTGAAAGCGGACGAATAATACATAAAGGACTAATCAGGAATTAATTTTCTTTCAGACTACTGCTGTGCACGCTGTGCTCGTCGGAAATACAAATCCTGGACTATACTAACTCTAAACTAATTACAGTTGACGAAGGACCAACACAGATTCAAAATGGCACATTCCGGTTAATACACGTATTGGATATCGACAGATATGAAACGCTGATACAATCTACCAACAATGACATACGGAATAAAATTGCTTCGACAAATATATTTCAGCCGGCACTATTTCACGAATTAGCACAGGCAAAAAGAGCAATAGACAGACTTAAGGTTATCAATAGGGCCAAAAGATCTATTAATGCGATAGGCACTGCGTGGAAGTGGATCGCAGGCTCCCCCGACCATCATGACTTTTTACTACTGACTGATAAAATAAACAATGTTTTGAATAATAACAACAATCAGGTTGTTATAAACAGGGCAATTTTTGACAAATTGACAGAAATGACTAATCGGACTAATCAAATTGCGGGAAAATTCAGTAAGTCAGAAGAGAATAATATAGCACTTGACCTTAAATATAGACTAGAGATCATAAATAGGGAACTGACAAATATTGAATACGGAATACAATGGGCAAAAACGGACGTGACGAACTCGTTTTTACTTTCGGACTCGGAGATGGAGAGCATTACACACTATTTAGACCATGACAATATACCATTTATGAATTTTGATGATGCACTGGAATTTTCCGAAATAAAGATTGCTTCCAATGGTGGGAACATCCTATACATAATTAGTTTCCCAACAGTCGAAATTGAATCGTACAGAAAAATTATGTTACTTCCAGTAAGAGATGAACACACAATAAATAAAATTAATTTTAAGAAAATCTTAAGAAGAAAAGAAAAAATATTTGGCATAAAAACTAATTGTAAAACCTATAATAATATAAATATTTGTAAAAGAAATAATTTGGTTGATATTTCAAATGATTCATGCATTACGGCATTGTTACATAATGACATTTCCAACTGTTCCATAATGAATAACCAACACATTCCTGATGTGGAACAGATGAATGAAAACTTGATATTTTTAAATAGATTTAATGGGGAAATTTTGGTCAAAGGACATTTCTGATAAAACATCATAACGTCTCAATTCAAATTCGAGACAAAACTTTTTTGACTCAGGAGGAGTTGTTTTCGAATCCTTTGCCTCCACTTTTTCAACCTGGCGTAAATATAGAAAATACAGAGGAGGTTCTATCGCTGGGAATGATAAAAGAACTCCATGAAAATAATACGATGCTAATAAGGACATTGGAGTCCGAAAATTCTATATTTATTTACCTGATCGTTTCAATCATTTTTCTGGCATTCGTATTCTTTGCTTTGCCATTGGCAGTCAAACATATCCTCTCTAAACGAACCCAGCCAATATCAAATCCTGAAATAACTTTTAGAGATGTTGAGGATATGATAAATTCTTCGAACCTAGAGGTTCGATCTTAAGAGGGGAGGAGTTAACACGAGCAATATTTAAATCTAAATTCCTATTCAGCAATATTGCTTTTTTAATGTTCCCACACGGAACTTCATATTTTTGCATTGCTCTTCCCATGTTCATCCGCAAATCAAAGTTTCTCACAGTACCAAAACACCTGCACGGTATTTATGATTACGTTAACATTTTCTTTACGTGAGAAACTTTGTGGAGAATGAGAATGAAGGAACAATTAAATCAACCAAATAATTTCTATTTTACTTTTAAGTTAGTCTAGTTTTGACATTCAATTAATAAAGTTGCCCAACGGGCTTTTTTTAAAAAACCAAAAATCCTTAAATTGAATTAATTTACATAGCGACTAACAATGACCCCTCTCGTCGTTTTGTCGTACAAACGATAGGCCTTCGATGTATCGGAATAACCAACAACAATGTATTCCTTACCCTTTTCCTGAAATTTGTGATGATGTTTTTTTGTCAAGAGCTATTGCCAAAGAACCAAATATCTTAAAAAATCCAACCTTTGGTTTTCGCTTATACCAAACTTCATACGGTGTTACATCATTCAATGCTCGCGTTGGTGCTCTATTACGTATATATGCCGCTGTGTTCACTGCTTCTGCCCACAAGAACTCATCCAAATTAGCAGAAACCAACATAGCGCGTGCCATTTCGACCAAAGTCCTATTCATACGCTCAGCAACGCCATTCTGCTGCGGCGTATATGGCACAGTTAGCTGTTGAATAATAACATGCGACTTCAAATAATTCTTAAATTCGTTATTGACATACTCAGTACCATTGTCAGAACAAAGTATTTTTATACTGTGTCCCGTTTGCTTTTCTACCATTGTTTTGATCTCCTTAAATACATCTAAAGTATCGCTTTTTGCTTTCAAAAAATATACAAAACAATAACGCGATTTATCATCAATGAACGTTAACACATAACGCGCACCACCGAGAGAAACAGTATTAATTGGACCACAAATATCAGTATGTATAATTTCCAAGAGCTCTTTCGCTCTGTTATTTGAATGTGAAAAAGGTCTAACCGTACATTTACTTTTCATACAAACACTACAACTTATAGAACTAGGAAACTTAATATTCATACCTTCTACCATATTCTTTTCAGCTAGTTGATGTAAGCTCGCCACGTTCAAATGCCCGTATCGGTAATGCATTTCATTGCCTCTGTTGTTGATTTTGCAAGAAACAAATTCTTCTTCTGCTCAGCATACAAGCACAAGTTGTCAATCTTTTCGGCAGTCAGGATTACTCTACCCTCGTTGTCATTTATTGTTGCACACTTCGATCCAAATTTCACAACATCTTTTGCTGCAACTCTGCCCACAGAAATAAAGTTGCACTGTAGCTCGGGTACGTACAAAACATCCTCTTGCTTCTATTTTATTGTCACCAGCAAGGGAAATTATTTCTTTATGGTCATAAAACGACACAAACATTTCTCGGTTACAACATAAATGCGATGACGCGCCACTGTCAATACACCATACGTTGCTATGCAAATAGTTCTCGTTGTTGACCGTTGCTAAAACAGAATAAGCGTGCGCATTATGTTTTTTCTTTGTCTGCTTTTTTACTTGTACACGATGCTGCGTAGTGCCCTTTCATTTTCGTTTCCACCACAGTTGTAGCATTTGAAATTTGTTTAGTGTGTGTGCAAAGAATTTCGGTGGTTGTTCTCGTTGTTGTTGTTATTATTGCGTTGTATGTTTGAGTTTCTCTGCTTTTTGTTTCCATGCGACATAAACACTTGTGTTGCGCCGTCAGCTTCTGTTGATTCTGATGATTTTCTACGTTCACGTTCTTCAGCAAGCTTTATTTGTAGTGCATTTAATTTTGGTAAATCATCTCTAGTTTCGAGAGCTATGACAAAATTCTCGAATGATTTTGGTAAACTCGCCAAAACCATTATTACCAACAAATCTTCTGGTAAATTGATGCCTGTTTCAGCAAGTTTTTCTACGACGGACGTAAAATTACATACATATTGTTGAATGCAGTCGCTCTCCTTCATACGCATACCAAGAAATTGTTTAAATAATGTTACTTTACGCACAGGCCCTTTTGGTCGATGTATGTCGCGCAATTTGTTCCATGTCTCGGCTGATGTTTTGCAGTTTTTTATGTATGACAGTTGTACTGGCGTCACACTCAGTATAATTGTCGCTGTTGCTTTTTCGTCACTTCTTTTCCATTTTGCATCATCTGGTTTTGCTTCATCTGTTGATACAATATCCCACAAATCTTGATGTATTAGCACAGATTTCACTTGTAAACTCCATGAATCGTAATTTGTTTCACACAATTTTTCAATATTATACATTGAAGAACTCATCTTCACTTTGTCTTTCTTTTTCTTTGATAAAAAATAATTTACTTTTAAATTATTACTTTAAGAGTTATGCTGGGCCCATAACCTGTTGAAATTGAAACAAGAACAATACTGCGTGATGTGCACCGTGCGGTGTGTTTATTACGACTGAAGAACTTATGATCTAACAATGTGGTTAAAGCTATGATTATGTCGCACATGCGTGTGTGTGTTGCAACATATGCGACAACAGAATAAACAATAATATTTCAGGTCAAGAATTCAATATTTTGAATATTATTTCAGACAAACGGCCTTCTAGCGATAGTAGCCAGTACTAGTAGCAATAATCTGGCAGTAGTCCGATTGACGAAAGTATTTCCAGTTGTCCTCCATGGACGCACTTAGATCCGCTCTAGAACAATTTTCCCCAAATTTCATATTCCAGGTGAAGAATTTTATATTCTGAAAATTATTTCAGACAAACGGCCTTCTAGCGATAGTAGCTAGTACTAGTAGCAATTATCTGGCAATAGGCTGATTGACGAAAGTATTTCCAGTTTTCCTCCATGGACGCACTTAGATCCGCTCTAGAGCAATTTTCCCCAAATTTCATATTCCAGGTAAGGAATTCAAAAATCCGGAAATTATTTCAGACAAATGGCCTTTCAGCGTTATTAGAGTATACTAATAAAAATAATTTCTCCCACATTTCACATTCCAGGAGAGGAATTCAATATTCTGAAAATAATTTCAGACAAACGGCTCTCTGGCGTTATTAGAGTATACTAGCAGTAATAATCTGGCGGTAGTCTCATTGACAAAAGTATTTCCAGTTGCCCTCCATGGACGCAAAAAGATCCGCTCTAGAGCCATTTTCCCCAAATTTCATATTCCAGGTGAAGAATTCAATATTCAGAAAATTATTTCAGACAAACGGCCTTCTAGAGATAGTAGCCAGTACCAGTAGCAATAATCTGGCAGTAGTCTGATTGACGAAAGTATTTGCAGTTGTCCTCCATGGACGCACTTAGATCCGCTCTAGAGCAATTTTCCCCAAATTGCATATTCCAGGTGAAGAATTTATTATTCTGAAAATTATTTCAGACAAAAGGCCTTCTAGCGATAGTAGCTAGTACTGGTAGCAATAATCTGGCAATAATCTGATTGACGAAAGTATTTCCAGTTGTCCTCCATGGACGCACTTAGATCCGCTTTAGAGCAATTTTCCCCAAATTTCATATTCCAGGTCAAGAATTCAATATTCTGAAAACTATTTCAGACAAACGGCCTTCTAGCGATAGTAGGCAGTACTAGTAGCAATAATCTGGCAGTAGTCTGATTGACGAAAGTATTTCCAGTTGTCCTCCATGGACGCACTAAGATCCGCTCTAGAGCAATTTTCCCCAAATTTCATATTCCAGGTGAAGAATTTTATATTCTGTAAATTATTTCAGGCAAACGGCGTGCCAGCGATAGTAGCTAGTACTAGTAGCAATAATCTGGCAATAGGCTGATTGACGAAAGTATTTCCAGTTGTCCTCCATGGACGCACTAAGATCCGCTCTAGAGCAATTTTCCCCAAATTTCATATTTCAGGTGAAGAATTTAATATCCTGAAAATTATTTCAGGCAAACGGCCTTCTAGCGATAGTAGCCAGTACTAGTAGCAATAATCTGGCAGTAGTCTGATTGACGAAAGTATTTCCAGTTGTCCTCCAGGGACGCACTTAGATCCGCTCTAGATAAATTTTCCCCAAATTTTATATTCCAGGTGAAGAATTCAATATTCTGAAAATTATTTCAGACAAACGGTCTTCTAGCGATAGTAGCCAGTACTAGTAGCAATAATCTGGCAGTAGTCTGATTGACAAAAATATTTCCAGTTGGCCTCCATGGACGCACTTAGATCCGCTCTAGAGCAATTTTTCCCATATTTCATATTCCAGGAGAAGAATTCAATATTCTGAAAATTATTTCAGACGAACGGCCTTCTAGCGATAGTAGCCAGTACTGGTAGCAATAATCTGGCAATAGTCTGATTGACGAATGTATTTCCAGTTGTCCTCCATGGACGCACTTAGATCCGCTCTAGAGCAATTTTTCCAAATTTCATATTCCAGGTGTATAATTCAATATTCTGAAAATTATTTCAGACGAACGGCCTTCTAGCGATAGTAGGCAGTACTAGTAGCAATAATCTGGCAGTAGTCTGATTGACGAAAGTATTTCCAGTTGTCCTCAATGGACGCACTTAGATCCGCTCTAGAGCATTTTTTCCCAAATTTCATATTCCAGGTGAAGAATTCAATATTCTGAAAATTATTTCAGACGAACGGCCTTCTAGCGATAGTAGCCAGTACTGGTAGCAATAATCTGGCAATAGTCTGATTGACGAAAGTATTTCCAGTTGTCCTCCATGGACGCACTTAGATCCGCTCTAGAGCAATTTTTCCCAAATTTCATATTCCAGGTGGAGAATTCAATATTCTGAAAATTATTTCAGACAAACGGCCTTCTAGCGATAGTAGCCAGTACTAGTAGCAATAATCTGGCAGTAGTCTGATTGACGAAAGTATTTCCAGTTGTCCTCCATGGACGAACTTAGATCCGCTCTAGAGCAATTTTCCCCAATTTTCATATTTCAGGTGAAGAATTTAGTATTCTGAAAATTATTTTACACAAACGGCCTTCTAGCGATAGTAGCCAGTACTGGCAGCAATAATCTGACAATAGTCTGATTGACGAAAGTATTTCCAGTTGTCCTCCATGGACGCACTTAGATCCGCTCTAGAGCAATTTTTCCCAAATTTCATATTCCAGGTGAAGAATTCAATATTCTGAAAATTATTTCAGACGAACGGCCTTCTAGCGATAGTAGCCAAATTTCATATTCCAGGTCAAGAATTCAATATTCTGAAAATTATTTCAGACATACGGCCTTCTAGCGATGGTGTCCAGTATTAGTAGCAATAATCTGGCAGTAGTCTGATTGACGAAAGTATTTCCAGTTGTCCTCCATGGACGCACTTAGATCCGCTCTAGAGCAATTTTTCCCATATTTCATATTCCAGGTGAAGAATTTAATATTCTGAAAATTATTTCAGACAAACGGCCTTCTAGCGATAGTAGCCAGTACTGATAGCAATAATCTGGCAATAGTCTGATTGACGAAAGTATTTCCAGTTGTCCTCCATGGACGCACTTAGATCCGCTCTAGAGCAAGTTTCCCCAAATTTCATATTCAAGGTCAAGAATTCAATATTCTGAAATTTATTTCAGACAAACGGCCTTCTAGCGATAGTAGGCAGTACTAGTAGCAATAATCTGGCAGTAGTCTGATTGACGAAAGTATTTCCTGTTGTCCTCCATGGACGCTGGAAATTAAAAGGGTCTCCAGGGACCTTCCCACTCATCGAAGGGTTAATAAGTTGAGGTAGATAGTCTTGTCTTTTGTAGTCTCTATAAATTGCAAATTTCCAACACCATTGGCTTACATGCAGGCCCAAACCATGACGCTTCCACCGCCATGTTTTACTGTCGCTTTCAAATTCTTGTTTTGCAACTCGGTGTTAGGTTTGCGCCAGACATAACTGCCCGTCAGATACAAAAATTTTCAATTTGGACTCATCGGCTTATATCACATTGTCCCAGAAGCTTTGATCTTTGGTTATATGCTCCTTTGCAAACAAATATCGGCATTGTTGATTTTTCTTGTTAATAAAGGGTTTCTTGCGAGCTACTCTACCATTAAAATCATGATCCCGAAGAACTCGGCGGATGGTTTCTGCACTACAAGACTTACCCAACTCGTTTTTAACTTCATCGGCCAGTTTGGGAGCCGAAAGCTTTGGATTTCCCCTTATTTTCCTAACAATGTAGCGCTCGTCTGTTCAATTAAATATTATATTAGGGACTTTTCTGACTTTATTATAGAGTCGATTCTCATGTACATAACGTGATATTATACTCTGTACCGTAGAATCACTTAACCTGACCATTTCTGCTATATTCCGTCGTGAATAATTATTTCTGAAATGGTTGAACCCAACTCTCGCTGTTCGATTGTAGTTCGTTGACCCCTGTTAACAAACATCGCTAATGGTCTAATATACTGATAAAATAACACTAAAAACTGTTCTAAATGATCGAGATTCAAAAAATGAGATAAACAAAGAATAGACATGGAAAAAGTACCGCTATTCTAGCGGCAGTTCTCACAAGAACAAAAGTAACATCGCTGGTTGAAATAAGCTGTGAGGTCAATTTATGTGGTGTAATTGTTTTTAAATTCTCTCAGTCCAGGTATAAATTATTTTGTACTTTATTTTTGTACACATTTTGCCAGGACTGTTTTGTCCACAATTCTTTATTTAAATTGTATAGAATTTATTTTAGTTTATAAGATATAATCGGTTAAATACTTAAATGGTTGCTGGTTGAAATAAGCTGTGCACCACTGTATTTCTTATTGTTTGTAGGCAACATTTTTCCCCAAATCATTTTCAGCAATTGCTGCAAGCTTCGTCGCTCTTAAAAAATGGATCATTTTTAACCTGCCGTCGAAGATACTGCTCGTCACTCACAGAGAATATTTTGTTATTTGCTATTTTATGCTTATTGTCAACACTTATCAGTTCTGTACTGTTTTATGATGTACTGAACGGTAGGTCGGCTACGATTTACTATTTCAGATATCTCTCGAAGCGATTTATTATTTTCGTAATATTTAATAACTATTTTTCTCACTTCAGCACTGGTTTGTCCTCTTTGGCTTCCCATTATATACTCTTGATATTCTTTTCTTTATAAAAAAAATTACAATAAACCTTATTCGGGGACGAAATTTTATTTTACGGACTTCTCCAAACTAAAATGAAGTTAGGTACAAATTGAAATACGATTGCCAAATACATTGAATCTGTACGAGTTTGGCTTTTGCATTAAAAGTTTACATTTCATAGAATATTTGCCTTTATTTTAAGAAATGAATATACATTTTAAACTTTGTATCTGCGGTTAATTGTAGTACGTACTACTCTAACAAAAAAATTGAGTTTGGTTTTGATAGTGAAGTTTATAAAAAATATATTATATTTAACACAATATTTTACTGGGCGTACGAGTTTCGCACTGTATGTCTTATCCGTTTTTTTTTAATTCTAAACGTAATGGTGGATACTGTCTTACTGTGTGTCATGGAATGGAGCTATTACCAGTATAGTTACACTCTACCAGCAAAGCAGTGGCCCGACCTACAGACAAGTTTCGTAAATACTAGAAATTAATATATTTCTTAGGTGTAAGATTTCTTCTCAAGTATCTACTTATAATTCCTAAATAAAGTATTAAAAAAAGTACGTTTTTTTCTTTCTTCTTTAAGGGTAGCACTAATATATGTGTGATTGGTGACAAAAAAGTCTGTCATTTTGACAGGATTGGAGTAACTTTATTAAAATGTTTAAACATATAGCCTCGTACTAACATGATACCCCATTAAAAAATATATGTCGGAAACTAAAATAATTTTTTTTTTGTTCCATTTTTTGAGCGATTTATGTTTTTCGCATCAACGAAACTTAATATAAGCTTTAGATTGTAGCATTTGTTGAAAACGAAACAACAATAATTCGTTTACAAAAAGTATTTAATGCAGCTATTTTTGTTTTCTTTGCAGCGGAGCCTTTGCCCTTAATGGATTTATGTAGACGAACTATCCGACAGGAACTTGGACGTGTACATTTAGACGAACGAGTACAGCAATTACATCTCCCACATTCTATGAAAACGTATTTATTATATCAAAATCGTAGATAATATTTCTATTTAAATATTGTAAAGATAGTATTGCATAATGGATTATAAAGCATATTTTTTAAATTAATACTCGACTTCATTATTTCGTTGGTGTAATATAGAAAAATATAATTTAAGTTGTATGAGCTTAGTTTTGTAAATTGACAACATTGTATACAGATATATTATTTTAATAGTTTAAGCTAAGATAATTTTCAATGTTTCCAGTAACGAATCGATATAAAAAACGTCAATAAATTTTTAAACAAAAAAGCGTAAACCTCTTTTTCATAAACTGTTTTTTTCTTTAATCTGTTCAAATTGCTCCTTTATTAATCTCATTTATAATGGACATAGTTTAAACATGTTGTAGTGCAATTTCTGCATTTAACGGGGTAGAACACTTTTTCCGTCAAAAGTGCTGTTTTATCTTAAACCCTAAAAAGTACTGCTTTTGGAAAGCTTATTTTAAAATTATTCGTTTAAAGAATATATGAATAATTGTTAGGTTTTATAAAGTATTTAAAGAGATTTGTTTTCGTGTGCTAGTGATCCTGCATTAAAAGTAAATACTATTTTGATCAAAAACGCTTTAAATCAAAAACCAATCTCTCTAATATAAAAAAATTTTAAATAGTGCAATATATTTGAATCATATGTACTTATATTCTTTGAAAACAATTCAACTTCTTACAAAGAGTATTAGTTAACTTCGTACATATATAAAAAAAACATTAAAATAATTTTGCGTAACTTTCAACCAAACAAGGTAATTTCTATGCGAACAATTTATCTTTATTAAAATTGTCTGCATATAAAGGCTAGTCCAACTATAATACACGATGTTAATTGTGAGTCACACCTTAAAGTCAAGTTTTTTGCCTAAATTAATTGTTCCAGTGTTTGACAACTTCAACCATGAAAAGGTACAGCGCGTTTAGATTGTTGAAGCCATTTACGAAAATGGGATGCAGTGTTTTATTTAAAACCAAACCAAATACAAGTTGCATTTAAAAGCGTTTGTGTGCGGAGTCTCATAAGATACAGTGTGTTACAATATTCTAAACAGAAGTGTTTTTTTTTTTTTTTTTTTTGAAAAAACTTCAGTATGCTGGGTGCACGAATTGATCTAATTAAAAGAATAATTCCTTGGAAATTCTTTTTGTTTTATAACTGACTTAAAGCGTTTTTGCAAAGATTCGACCAACTTTGTGGTATGAAGAATACTTAGTTTGTGGTATTCTTCGAGTATACTTTCTTAAGGTCCCAATTGCAAGAAGTATGGTGTTTACGGATTTATATTTCTAGTTAACGCCAATCATTTTCTACAATATTCAAGTCGTGAGATTGTGCGGGAGTTTACATGAACCATGGGCAATTATAAAGCAACCACTCCTTCGCAACAAGGGCCGTATCTTTTGAGTCGTTGTCTTGGTGAAAATGAAAAGAGCTTTTTCGCAATTCTTTCAAGTAGCCCATATCTGTGAAGAACTCTTATGGTTTCTGCGTGGCATTTTATTTGCAGATGATGGTCATCATATCTTGAATATTTAGAGCATTAAGCATTGGGCTAGAACGTGATTACTTTACTATCCGTCGTTCAACTCAAACATTCAATTTTTTTGAGCTACACCTCGGCTTGCCGATATTCCGATTTTCGTTGGTATATCTCTTTATTAAATTTATAATGGTTCCCCGCTGGAGTTTGACAATTTCTGCTATTTGTCTTTGACTTAAGCCGTTTTTATAATGATTAATAACACAGTCCAACAACCATAATGCAAATGTAATGAAATCAATGGCAAATTAAAGTTATCCATAACAAAACCTTCAAGGATTTTTGTAGTTCAGTGCAAGGTTTTTTTACGCGCATTTAAAGATGGTGCTTTTGGAACGCTGTCTAACAAGAAAAGATCATTGAAAATTTGATAAAATAATGCTTATTTATTTTTATTATCCTTGTTAGTTGTGGTATTTTACTGTTTTTGGGTCCGAGGAATTCATTTTTTTTTATTTTTTTTACCTAAAACTCACGCTCGATGGCGCTGTCATACAAATGGTGCTATTTCTTGTAGATTTTCATAGCGAAAACATTGTATTTACTTATTTTAAGGCTAAAAAAATGTTGGCTTCATTGCAAAACATATTTTTTATAATATTACGAAGTTCAAATATTATTCTAAGTACGTTACTATAAAACAAATATAATTTTTATGAAAAAATTGTGTTTTTTATTGAAAAAAATTGTTTTTTTCTATGAAAATTTACAAGAAATATCACTATTTGTATGACAGCACCATCTAGTGTCAGTTTTTCTTTTCTTATAATACAGTGTTCCAAAATCACCAACTTCAAATGTATGTAAAAAAAATCTCGCACTGAACTAAAGAAACCCCTTGAAGGTTTCGTTACGGATAATGTCAACTTTCATTTGCAATTGGTCTCATCCCATTCGCATTCGGAAAGTTCAATTTCGTAATTTTTTTTAAAAAAATATAAAATAATCGAACTCTTTTAGGTGTCTTTAAACTTATAATGTTCTTAGCGTAATACAGGTTAAGAAAAAATAGCAAAGGTGATACAATTTCGGAAACCTTTAAATTCTTCTCATTTCTTTTTTGCGCCATTTTGACTGTGACATAAAATTTCTGACTTTTCTCTTAATTGAATCTTTATATTAATGTATAAAGGTAAAAAAATGTTAATGGTCGCTTAATTTTGGGAACACCGCTCTAAGATAGCAAAACGGTTCTCCGTTTACATCAATTTTTTTACAAATTGTTTTATGTATCCTAACTTTAGATGCAGTGGGGGCAGAACAACCTTATCAGCTGTAACTAATGGGGCGTTTAAAACGGTTTTCCTGCCTATTAGATATGTGTCACAAGATGGCCATACCTTGCGATCTTAGCGATTTGCTGCACGACTATCCCATCCACAAAGATAACATGGACATTTTGTGTAACCACCTTTAATACCAAATAAAATTGTCAAAACCTTTAAATCGGCGACGACTTTCCATTTATGCAAGTCATAGTTGACGAATCGAAGTATTTGGTTCACAACTTCATACGTTTCTTTTGTACTAGTCGCATATGCGATTGGAACAGATGGTAACAGAGTTTAGTTATGCAGTGAAACAGCTTTCAAGCCTAGAAAAAGCATTACAAATTTTATATAAAAAAATTAAAATCTATTAAAAAAACAAAATGTTTGTTGAATACGTACTTTTACATGAGCCGTCAATGAAAAGTCGCCATTCGACTGCCTTATAATTGTTACTTAATGCCGAAAAAAGTTTGGGTACATCAGCGCAATATATGAGATTACTGTCTTTTTCACCAGCCTTAAAACTTTCTTCAAATAACAATGTTCGGCCACTCTTCTACAGAAACTTACACGAAAATCTTCTTCCACCAAATTCCACTGCCTTACTCGCGACCCAAGGATTTCAGCCTGTCGTTTTTACAAACTTAAATCGCTAACGAGGTCGCAGAAATCTGAATTTAACACAAAATGTCGCTCCGTTATAGATTTGGATGGAAGGTACTCTTCTTCCACCAAAATATAGCCAGATATAGGTTTTGTAGCACTTACAACATTTGCGTACTTTAAATTTTTGCGGGTTAAAAAAGTGTGTCCTGAAATATTTGTTTCACAAAAGTAGCAATTATCTGGTTTATGCCAGAGCTGATGAAGCCAAGTCATAGGCGTACAAAAGGGTAAAGAAATTGAAGGTTTAACTTTGTATTTTTTAATGTTGCACAGCAATTTTCACAAACAAATTCTGGCTCATACCAGCGACTGAATTTGTAAGAACGATCGAAGTGATAAGAAGTGAAAAATCAAACAAAACAAATGAACAAAAACTAAAACAATATGTTTTTATGACAAACGGGATACTCAGATATTCAATAAAAAAAGCGGTCAAACAAATATTTCTGAGTAGTTTGGCCAAAAATTGTATTTGTTCAAAAAATGTTGTTTTAATAAAAGTTGAATAACTCAATCAGTTTCTAACGGATTTTTGAAAATGACACCGAATTACTCAGTATAAAAATTGTGTAAAAATGAGTTTACAGGAAAAATACACAAATTTTTTTCAGTGTAATTTTTCTTTTCAAATCAGCCGAAAAACTAAAACTTTTGGAGGTGTTTGTGAAATTTCAAAACCGGTTTCTTGTTGTACTCAGCAAGATCTACAAGAAAAATAATATAATTTCCCAGGTATTTATTCTCTGTCACACTCTATTATATGTGGCATGAAGTTATAAAATACACTGGTGGACATTTTCACTGTGAGTCACTGTATAGTTTTGCAGCTACGAGGGTTGCTACTTATATTTCGGGTCCGGAAATAAAAACACAATAATTTATCATTGGAAATGGTTTTATTGTATTTTAAAATATTCTTCTTTAAGATCAATACACTTTTGCATGCGCACAAACCAATTTTCGAAATACTTTTTCTACTCCGATTGAGACTCCTCCAAACATGATTTTTGAACGCTTCAACTTCTGTTTCGGGCGATGAAAAACGTTGACCAAGCATTTTTTTCTCGATGCTAGGGAATAAGAAGAAGTCATTGGGTGCTAATCAGGGCTATACGGTGGGTGGCCCATCAATTCGACATCTTGAGTGGTCAAATAGCTCATCGTTTCAGCATATGTGTGAGAGCTCGCATTCTCGTGATGCAAAATGATTCGCATTCTCTTATTATCATTCTTCATTTCTTCGAACACTGTTGGCAAACAGATGGTTGTATACCACTCAGAAGCGACAATCCTACGTTCCACGGTATAACCACCAAGTTGCCAAGTTTAACTTGGTGGTTATGCCGAAAAAGCGCAATCGTTTGCTTCGATGTTCTTCTTCACGAACAACTTTTGTTGGATTTGGCTCGTCTTGAAAGACCCATACAGTCGATTGCTGTTTTGTCACCTGTGACAATGTTATACACTGACTTTGAGCTACCGCAGTTATACTTTTCGACATCTCTTTGCACCAATACCTACGAGCCTTTTTTTAGGCATTCGCCAAACTTTGTGGGATCCAACGAGAACAATTTTTTTCACGGCCAAATGAACATGCAATTGATGCTTGTCATACTAATGCCCAAGGATGCTTCAATCTCACGGTATATGTTAATAATCGGTCTTGTTAATCAGTTCACGCACAGCGTCGATTTTTTCTGGCAGTGACCGAGTTTGGACGTTTTGATAAAATTATGCTTATTTATTTTTATTATATTGGAAAGTTGTGTTATCTTACTGTTTTTGGGGTTGAGAAATTTAAAAAACACGCTAGATGGCGCTGTTACACAAATGGTGCTATTTCTTGTAGATTTTCACAGCGAAAGCATTGTATTTATTTTTTTAAGGCTAAAAAATCAATTTTTGATCTTGGCTTCATTGTAAAACATATTTTTAATCATATTACGATGTTCAAAAATTATTCTAAGTACGTTGCTATTAAAAATATTATTTAATGGATAATGTCAACTTTCATTTGCAATTGGTCTCATCCCATTCGCATTCGGAAAGTTCAATTTCGTAATTTTTTTTTATAATTTAATCGAACTCTTTTGTGCATCTTTGCACTTATAATGTTCTTAGCGTAATACAGGTTATGAAAAAATAGCAAAGGTAATAAAATTTCGAAAACCTTTAATTTTTTCTCATTTCTTTTTTACGCCATTTTGACTGTGACATAAAATTTCTGACTTTTCTCTTAATTGACTCTTTCTATTAATGTATAAAGGTAAACAAATGTTATATGATTCCAATAATGTTAATAATTATATTCACTGTAGAAGAGAAAATTATTTGGATGTTTGATTAATTACACAGTGTAACAAAAAAGAATGAAGTCAAAATACCTGGGAAGTGATATTATTTTTCTTGTAGATCTTGCTGAGTACAACAAGAAACCGCTTTTGAAATTTCCCAAGCACCTCCAAAATCTGGAGTTACGGGTAAAAACGGTTTTTTGGACCTTACGCACTTATATACCAGTAACTTGGTTGAATATCAACCGATTTAAAGTTTTTCAGCTGATTTGGAAATGAATAATAAATAGTGTTCTTACGAATACAATTCGGTGCCATTTTTAAAAATCCGTTAGAAACTGATTGAGTTATTCAACTTTTATTAAAAAAATACAATTATTGGCAATACTTCTTAGAAAATGTTGTTGACCGTTTTTGTTTTAATTGAACATCATCAGTATCCCGTTTAAGTGACCAGCAATATTCGGAAATCATTTTTATTTTAACTTTTCTTGAAAACGTTTTTCCATTGTAATTATTTCTTGATGATATGTTCGCCTTGTTCATCACTGAACTGGCCCAGGTTTTTGGGAAGAAGTCTAGATGTGAATGGAGGAAATGAATTTTAATTGACATGTTGCAGCCCATTTCACCATACGCACTCAAAAATTTATCAGCGATCGCGACATAGTTGTTGCTTCTGTGATTACCAAGAGAGTTATCGCATAGTGCAACAAAACTCTTCCATACGCGTTTTTAAACGGAACTGAGCTTGTTGATAAAATGCTCACCTCTTATAACTTTACGAATTTGAGGTCCAATGAATATACCTGAAATTCATCAGAACTGATAAATGAGGTAACAAATATTAGATCTGTGAAGAAATTGATACCTTCTTTAATTTTGGCTTCCCTTAATTTTGGGAACACCGCTCTAAGATAGCAAAACGGTTCTCCGTTTACATCAATTTTTTTACAAATTGTTTTATGTATCCTAACTTTAGATGCAGTGGGGGCAGAACAACCTTATCAGCTGTAACTAATGGGGCGTTTAAAACGGTTTTCCTGCCTATTAGATATGTGTCACAAGATGGCCATACCTTGCGATCTTAGCGATTTGCTGCACGACTATCCCATCCACAAAGATAACATGGACATTTTGTGTAACCACCTTTAATACCAAATAAAATTGTCAAAACCTTTAAATCGGCGACGACTTTCCATTTATGCAAGTCATAGTTGACGAATCGAAGTATTTGGTTCACAACTTCATACGTTTCTTTTGTACTAGTCGCATATGCGATTGGAACAGATGGTAACAGAGTTTAGTTATGCAGTGAAACAGCTTTCAAGCCTAGAAAAAGCATTACAAATTTTATATAAAAAAATTAAAATCTATTAAAAAAACAAAATGTTTGTTGAATACGTACTTTTACATGAGCCGTCAATGAAAAGTCGCCATTCGACTGCCTTATAATTGTTACTTAATGCCGAAAAAAGTTTGGGTACATCAGCGCAATATATGAGATCACTGTCTTTTTCACCAGTCTTAAAACTTTCTTCAAATAACAATGTTCGGCCACTCTTCTACAGAAACTTACACGAAAATCTTCTTCCACCAAATTCCACTGCCTTACTCGCGACCCAATGATTTCAGCCTGTCGTTTTTACAAACTTAAATCGCGAACGAGTTCGCAGAAATCTGAATTTAACACAAAATGTCGCTCCGTTATAGATTTGGATGGAAGGTACTCTTCTTCCACCAAATATTTTTCAGCTTTAAAACCACATATTCTCGTTGTCGGAACTTTATCATTGCCAGATATAGGTTTTGTAGCACTTACAACATTTGCGTACTTTAAATTTTTGCGGGTTAAAAAAGTGTGTCCTGAAATATTTGTTTCACAAAAGTAGTAATTATCTGGTTTATACCAGAGCTGATGATGCCAAGTCATAGGCGTACAAAAGGGCAAAGAAATTGAAGGTTTAACTTTGTATTTTTTAATGTTGCACAGCAATTTTCACAAACAAATTCTGGCTCATACCAGCGACTGAATGTGTAAGAACGATCGAAGTGATAAGAAGTCATATATCAAACAAAACAAATGAACAAAAACTAAAACAATATGTTTATATGACAAACGGGATACTGAGATATTCAATAAAAAAGCGGTCAAACAAATATTTCTGAGTAGTTTGGCCAAAAATTGTATTTTTTCAAAAAATGTTGTTTTAATAAAAGTTGAATAACTCAATTAGTTTCTAACGGATTTTTAAAAATGACACCGAATTACTCAGTATAAAAATTGTGTAAAAATACACAGATTTTTTTCAGTGTAATTTTAAAAGTGTATACACCATTCGAAAGGCCGCAGGTGCTTCTTTCCAAATCAGCCGAAAAACTAAAACTTTTGGAGGTGTTTGTGAAATTTCAAAACCGGTTTCTTGTTGTACTCAGCAAGATCTACAAGAAAAATAAAATCATTTCCCAGGTATTTATTCTCTGTCACCCTCTATTATATGTGGCATGAAGTTATAAAATACACTGGTGGACATTTTCACTGTTAGTCACTGTATAGTTTTGCAGCTACTAGGGTTGCTATTTATATTTCGGATCCGGAAATAAAATCACAATAATTTATCATTGGAAATGGTTTTATTGTTTTTTAAAATAATCTTCTTTAAGATCAATACACTTTTGCATGCGCACAAACCAATTTTCGAACCACTTTTTCTATTTCGATTGAGAGTCCTCCAAACATGATTTTTGAACGCTTCAACAGCTGTTTCGAACGATGAAAAACGTTGACCAAGCATTTTTTCTAGATGCTAGGGAATAAGAAGAAATCATTGGGTGCAAATCAGGGCTATACGGTGGGTGGCCCATCAATTCGACATCTTGAGTGGTCAAATAGGTCATCGTTTCAGCATATGTGTGAGAGCTCGCATTCTCGTGATGCAAAATGATTCGCATTCTCTTATTATCATTCTTCATTCCTTCGAACACTGTTGGCAAACAGATGGTTGTATACCACTCAGAAGCGACAGTCCTACGTTCCACGGTATAACCACCAAGTTGACAAGTTTAACTTGGTGGTTATACCGAAAAAACGCAATCAATTGCATCGATGTTCTTCTTCACGAACATTTTTTGTTGGATTTGGCTCGTCTTGAAAGACCCATACGGTCGATTGCTGTTTTGTCACCTGTGACAATGTTATACACTGACTTTGTGCTACCGCAGTTATACTTTTTCAACATCTCTTTGCACCAATACCTACGAGCCTTTTTTAGGCATTCGTCAAATTTTGTGGGATCCAACGAGAACAATTTTTCTTCACGGCCAAATGAACATGCTATTGATGCTTGTCATACTAATGCCAAGGATGCCTCAATCTCAGGGTATACCACATGTCGGTCTTGTTAGTCAGTTCTCGCACAGCATCGATGTTTTCTGGCAGTGACCGAGTTTGGACGTTTTGATAAAATAATCCTTATTTATTTTTATTATATTGGAAAGTTGTGTTATCTTACTGTTTTTGGGGGTGTTAAATTAAAAAAACAAGCTAGATGGCTCTGTCATACAAATGGTGCTATTTCTTGTAGATTTTCATAGCGAAAACATTGTATTTATTTTTTAAGGCTAAAAAATTAATTTTTGATGTTGGCTTCTTTGTAAAACACATTTTAAATCATATAACGATGTTCAAATATTATTCTAAGTACGTTACTATTAAAAAATCTAATTTTTATGGATAATGTCAACTTTCATTTGCAATTGGTCTCATCCTATTCGCATTCTGAAAGTTCGATTTCGTAATTTTTTTAAAAAATATATAATTTAATCGAACTCTTTTTTGCGTCTTTGCACTTATAATGTTCTTAGCGTATTACAGGTTAAGAAATAAACAGCAAAGGTGATGAAATTTTGGAAACCTTTAAATTTTTCTCAATTCTTTTTTGCGCCATTTTGACTGTGACATAAAATTTCTGCCTTTTCTCTTAACCGACTCTTTTTATTAATGTATAAATGAAAAAAAAATGTTATATGTTTCCAATAATGTTGGTAGTTATATACACTATAGAAAAAAAAAATATTTGGATGTATGATTAATTACAAAGTGTAACAAAAAAGAATGAAGTCAAAATACCATACTATTTTCTTGTACGTATTGCTGAGTACAGAAACCGGTTTGAAATTTCCCAAACACCTCCAAAATCTGAAGTTACGGATAAAAACCCGGTCTTCCAAAACAATATCTCCTTTGTTGCATAAGCATGAGCAAGCAATAACCATTCATTCTTATTCTTTGCACTTATGCACGGTTTCTATTTCGCAATTCTTTCATGTAGCCCATATCTGTGAAGAACTCTTCTTCTGCGTGGCAATTTATTTGCAGATGTTCGGCCATCATATCTCGAATATTTAGAGCATTAAGCATTGGGTTAGAATGTGATTTCTTTACTATCCGTCGTTTAACTCGGACATAAATTTGTTTTGAACTAGACCTCGGCTTGCTTATAATCCGATTTTCGTTGGCATATCTCCTTATTATATATATAATGGTTCCCCGATGGATTTTTGGCAATTTCTGCCATTTGTCTTTGACTTAAGCCGTTTTTAAAATGATTGATAACACAGTCCAACAACCATAATGCAAATGTAATGAAATCAATGGCAAATTAAAGTTGACATTATCCATAACAAAACCTACAAGGATTTTTAAAGTTCAGTGCAAGGTTTTTACACGCATTTGAAGTTGGTGATTTTGGAACGCTGCCTAACAAGAAAAGATCATTGAAAATTTGATAAAATAATGCTTATTTATTTTTATTATCCTTGTTAGTTGTGGTATTTTACTGTTTTTGGGTCCGAGGAATTCATTTATTTTTTTTACCTAAAACTCACGCTCGATGGCGTTCCATACAAATGGTGCTATTTCTTGTAGATTTTCAAAGCGAAAACATTGTATTTACTTTTTTCAAGGCTAAAAAAATGTTGGCTTCATTGTAAAACATATTTTTTATAATATTACGAAGTTCAAATATTATTCTAAGTACGTTTCTATAAAAAAAATATAATTTTTATGGAAAAAATTGTGTTTTTTATTGAAAAAAATGTATTTTTTCTATGAAAATTTACAAGAAATATCACTATTTGTATGACAGCGCCATCTAGTGTGAGTTTTTCTTTTCTTATAATACAGTGTTCCAAAATCACCAATTTCAAATGTATGTAAAAAAAATCTCGCACTGAAAAATCTCACACTAAAGAACACCCTTGAAGGTTTTGTTATGGATAATGTCAACTTTCATTCGCAATTGGTCTCATCCCATTCGCATTCGGAAAGTTCAATTTCGTAATTTTTTTTTAAAAAAATATAAAATAATCGAACTCTTTTAGGTGTCTTTGCACTTATAATGTTCTTAGCGTAATACAGGTTAAGAAAAAATAGCAAATGTGATGAAATTTCGGAAACCTTTAAATTTTTCTCATTTCTTTTTTGCGCCATTTTGACTGTGACATAAAATTTCTGACCTTTCTCTTAAAACCGCTTTGAAATTTCCCAATCACCTCCAAAATCTGGAGTAACGGGTAAAAACACGGTTTTTCGGATCTTACGCACTTATATGCCAGTAACTTGGTTGAATATCAACCGATTTTAAGTTTTTCAGCTGATTTGGAAATGAATAATAAATAGTGTTCTTACGAATACAATTCGGTGTCATTTTGAAAAATCCGTTAGAAACTGATTGAGTTATTCAACTTTTATAAAAACAACATTTTTTGACAAAATACAATTATTGGCATACTACTTAGAAAAGTTTGTTGACCGTTTTCGTTTTAATTGAACATCATCAGTATCCCGTTTAAGTGACCAGCGATATTCGGAAATTATTTTTATTTTAACTTTTTCTTCAAAACGTTTTTCCATTGTAATTATTTCTTGATGATATGTTCGCCTTGTTCATCACTGAACTGGCCCAGGTTTCTGGGAAGAAGTCTAGATGTGAATGGAGGAAATGAATTTTAATTGACATGTTGCAGCCCATTTCACCATACGCACTCAAAAAGTCATCAGCAATCGCGACATAGTTGTTGCTTCTGTGATTACCAAGAGAGTTATCGCATAGTACAACAAAACTCTTCCATGTGCGTTTTTCAACGGAACTGAGCTTGTTGATAAAATTCTCATTTCTCATAACTTTACGAATTTGGGGCCCAATGAATATACCTGAAATTCATCAGAACTGATAAATGAGATAACAAATATTAGATCTGTGAAGAAATTGATACCTTCTTTAATTTTGGCTTCGCTTAATTTTGGGAACACCGCTCTAAGATAGCAAAAAGGTTCTCCGTTTACATCAATTTTTTTACAAATTGTTTTATGTATCCTAACTTTAGATGCAGTGGTGGCAAAATGTCCGGCCACTCTTCTACAGAAAGTTACACGAAAATCATCTTCCACCAAATGCCTTACTCGCGACCCAAGGATTTCAGCCTGTCGTTTTGACAAACTTAAATCGCGAACGAGATCGCAGAAATCTGAATTTAACACAAAATGTCGCTCCGTTATAGATTTGGATGCAAGGTACTCTTCTTCCACAAATATTTTTCAGCTTGAAAACCACATATGCTCGTTGTCGGAACTTTATCATTACCAGATATAGGTTTTGTAGCACTTACAAAATTTGCGTACTTTAAATTTTTGCGGGTTAAAAAAGTGTGTCCCGAAATATTTGTTTCACAAAAGTAGCAATTATCTGGTTTATGCCAGAGCTGATGATGCCAAGTCATAGGCGTACAAAAGGCAAAGAAATTGAAGGTTGAACTTTGTATTTTTTAATGTTGCACAGAAATTTTTACAAACAAATTCTGGCTCATACCAGCGACTGAATTTGTAAGAACGATCGAAGTGATAAGAAGTGATAAATCAAACAAAACAAATGAACAAAAACTAAAACAATATGTTTATATGACAAACGGGATACTCATATTTTCAATAAAAAAGCGGTCAAACAAATATTTCTGAGTAGTTTGGCCAAAAATTGTATTTGCTCAAAAAATTTTGTTTTAATAAAAGTTGAATAACTCAATCGTTTCTAACGGATTTTTAAAAATGACACCGAATTACACAATATAAAAATTGTGTAAAAATGAGTTTACAGGAAAATACACAGATTTTTTTCAGTGTAATTTTAAAAGTGTATTCACCATCCGCAGTTTCTTCTTTCCAAATCAGCCGAAAAACTAAAACTTTTGGAGGTGTTTGTGAAATTTCAAAACTGGTTTCTTGTTGTACTCAGCCAGATTTACAAGAAAAATAATATCATTTCCCAGGTATTTTTTCTCTGTCACACTCTATTATATGTGGCATGAAGTTATAAAATACACTGGTGGACATTTTCACTGTGAGTCACTGTATAGTTTTGCAGCTACGAGGGTTGCTATTTATATTTCGGATCCGGAAATAAAAACACAATAGTTTATCATTGGAAATGGTTTTATTGTTTTTTAAAATATTCTTCTTTAAGATCAATACACTTTTGCATGCGCACAAACCAATTTTCGAAACACTTTTTCTACTTCGATTGACAGCTGTTTTAGGCGATGAACAATGTTGACCAAGCATTTTTTCTCGATGCTAGGGAATAAGAAGAAGTCATTGGGTGCCAAATCAGGGCTATACGGTGGGTGGCCCATCAATTCGACATCTTGAGTGGTCAAATAAGTCATCGTTTCAGCATATGTGTGAGAGCTCGCATTCTCGTGATGCAAAATGATCCGCATTCTCTTATTATCATTCTTCATTTCTTCGAACACTGTTGGCAAACAGGTGGTTGTATAACACTCAGAAGCGACAGTCCTACGTTCCACGCAGTGGCGGATCCACGGGGGGGGGGGGGGGGTTTCGGGTCCGGACCCCCCCATGGGATCACATACTTTCAAATTTTATTTTATGCTTTTATGCTTTGGCATGTTGGTGAAGTTAAAACACAAAGTTATTAATAAAAATTCGTAATTTATTGAATGTTTTACACAAATTTTAATTTATTTTCGAGAAATAAATGCAATAGAAGATAATTACGAAGAAGATAATTACGAAGATAATCAATATGACCGATCAAGAAAAAATATATGATCCACAAACGGTTCTAGTCACTCTTAAATTTTCGAGGCTTTTCAAAAAACTTTCTGAGAATTTCGTCTTCAGTCAAAGTTATGCGATGATGAATGTTCAAAGATGCAAGACCATTGAGACGCTCTTGACCCATCGTGTTTCTCAGATAATCTTTCATTCTCCTCAAAGTCGAAAATGATCGTTCTGGAGTTGCTGTAGTCACGGGTATCACCGCCAAAACTCGTAGGATTTTGTTGACGTTTTTGAAAGTTCTGCCATTTATGATCTGCAAAAATTCCTTCTATTTAGATTTTCAATGGATATTATTTATTTTACTTTGTTCCAAATTGCACCAAAAAAATCTCTTACTCAATTAATTGTCAATAAGTCGTCTATTAGTGATTTTTCTCTGATTCTTTTAAATTAAAAAATTTTGTTTTGAAATTAAATAGAAAATAAATGATAATCTATTAGTATTATAATCAATCAGATTGTTTGGTACAATATATGAGAAACCTGGCATTATTTTTTAGCCAAAAATGATCTGAATTTGGGAGATACTCACTGCTAATGTATCAAGTGCATTTTCGATGTTTTGATTGCAGATCCGTTGTCTCCACATTTTGACTTCTGAAATGAAATTACTCTCGGAACAATCCAGTATTTCTTTGTAAAATTGGTAGAGGCTTGCACATTTCTTCTCGTCGAATTCTTGTTTGAGGAATAGCTGTCCAAAACTTTGGAAAACTGTTTTGTGTTTTTCGAACCGACTCTGAAGATGAGAAATGTAGGTGTCGAGAAATGGGATGTAAAATGCGATTTTGTAATACTCTTCAACTGTTTTCGCTTCAACGTTGCAACGATTTTTTTGTCGACTACATCGACGAGGCATTTTCATTTCAATCTCGTACTCCGAGCAAATTTCAGAAACTTTTTGATAAACAATGTGGAATGAATCCACGTTTTCACGCTTTTCCTTGAAGTCGTTCAAAGCATCATCAGCCAATTTCGTGGCCTCTCCCAGATCTTGATTTTTCAATTGCAATTCTCGACTCAATGGCAAAACGATGGAATTAATTGATTCCATAATATGACAGGAAATTTGGAACTCGATTGTGAAAATCGCTGTCAAAAGTTGAGATGCTGCCCCTGAAGTTTCTCGATCCTTCCACGTTTTTATTTCTTCCAACGCTTCAATAACAGCCGGTTGAAGTTCGACGTATCTTGACACAGCTTCATGAGACTGAGCCCATCTTGTAGGACAAATGGACTTCAATTTTTCTTTTCTTCGCTCACTTTTCTCTGTCATTTTTGAAATTTCGTTCTTCAAGATGCTTTGTCTCTTGGGCCAGTGAAAAAATGCTTGAATTGCTCCGATAGTTCCCAACGCATTTTTGATACCAGATGCTTCGCAAGCTGCATTGATGGTCAAACTGAAGCTGTGTGCGGCGCAATGCACATAAATTGCGAGAGGAAAATGAGACCTCAAATAAGCCTGTGCTCCATGAAATTCGCCACTCATTGCCGGAGCTCCGTCGTATCCTTGGCCGTACATGAATGAGCAATCCACGCCGATATCGGTCAGATAATTCCTGATGGAATTTGCCAGAGCTTGTCTAGAAACGTCAGTGACAGGAACGAATCCGAGGAAATCCTCACAAATATTTTTTTGTGAATCCAAGTATCGTGTGCAAATGGAAAATTGCTCTATGCTTGAAATGTCAGTCGATTCGTCGGCTAAAACTGAGAATCCTTCCGATTGATTTATTCGATCAACGATTTTTTTTCTGATCAATTCATGACATTTTGCAAACGTTTGCGAAATGTTTGGTTTGTTTTCGTACTCTGATTAAAATACGCTCAAACACGCTCATAGATGGCGCAAATATCAACGGAAAAACTTAAAGAAAAATCGCACGGCGCTGTCATCGCGACTAGGTTGGCGCGCAGTTTGAATTTGCGAACAAACTATATGCACTGCCATAACGACTGGACAGCACCAATGGCTTTTCTATAACACGGTAGTCCAGCCGTTATGGTGACCTGTATATACGTGGTAATTATGCATATATCTCAAGGAAAAAATGTCTACCCCCCCCCCCCCCCCCTTACAAAAATTTTGGACCCCCCCTTATCAAAATCCTGGATCCGCCACTGGTTCCACGGTATAACCACCAAGTTGCCAAGTTTGATTAAAATACGCTCAAACACGCTCATAGATGGCGCAAATATCAACGGAAAAACTTAAAGAAAAATCGCACGGCGCTGTCATCGCGACTAGGTTGGCGCGCAGTTTGAATTTGCGAACAAACTATATGCACTGCCATAACGACTGGACAGCACCAATGGCTTTTCTATAACACGGTAGTCCAGCCGTTATGGTGACCTGTATATACGTGGTAATTATGCATATATCTCAAGGAAAAAATGTCTACCCCCCCCCCCCCCCTACAAAAATTTTGGACCCCCCCCTTATCAAAATCCTGGATCCGCCACTGGTTCCACGGTATAACCACCAAGTTGCCAAGTTTAACTTGGTGGTTATACCGAAAAAAACGCAATCAATTGCATCGATGTTCATCTTCACGAACAACTTTTGTTGGATTTGGCTCGTATTGAAAGACCCATACGGTCGATTGCTGTTTTGTCACCTGTGACAATGTTATACACTGACTTTGAGCTACCGCAGTTATACTTTTTCAACATCTCTTTGCACCAATACCTACGAGCCTTTTTTAGGCATTCGTCAAATTTTGTGGGATCCAACGAGAACAATTTTTCTTCACGGCCAAATGAACATGCTATTGATGCTTGTCATACCAAATGGTGCTATTTCTTGTAGATTTTCATAGCGAAAACATTGTATTTATTTTTTAAGGCTAAAAAAATTAATTTTTGATGTTGGCTTCTTTGTAAAACACATTTTAAATCATATAACGATGTTCAAATATTATTCTAAGTACGTTACTATTAAAAAATCTAATTTTTATGGATAATGTCAACTTTCATTTGCATTTGGTCTTATCCTATTCGCATTCTGAAAGTTCGATTTCGTAATTTTTTTTAAAAAAATATATAATTTAATCGAACTCTTTTTTGCGTCTTTGCACTTATAATGTTCTTAGCTTATTACAGGTTAAGAAATAAACAGCAAAGTTGATGAAATTTTGGAAACCTTTAAATTTTTCTCAATTCTTTTTTGCGCCATTTTGACTGTGACATAAAATTTCTGCCTTTTCTCTTAACCGACTCTTTTTATTAATGTATAAATGAAAAAAAATGTTATATGTTTCCAATAATGTTGGTAGTTATATACACTATAGAAAAAAAAAATATTTGGATGTATGATTAATTACACAGTGTAACAAAAAAGAATGAAGTCAAAATACCATACTATTTTTCTTGTACGTCTTGCTGAGTACAGAAACCGGTTTGAAATTTCCCAAACACCTCCAAAATCTGAAGTTACGGATAAAAACCCGGTCTTCCAAAACAATATCTCCTTTGTTGCATAAGCATGAGCAAGCAATAACCATTCATTCTTATTCTTTGCACTTATGCACGGTTACTATTTCGCAATTCTTTCATGTAGCCCATATCTGTGAATAACTCTTCTTCTGCGTGGCAATTTATTTGCAGATGTTCGGCCATCATATCTTGAATATTTAGAGCATTAAGCATTGGGTTAGAATGTGATTTCTTTACTATCCGTCGTTCAACTCGGACATAAATTTGTTTTGAACTAGACCTCGGCTTGCTTATAATCCGATTTTCGTTGGCATATCTCCTTATTATATATATAATGGTTCCCCGATGGATTTTGGCAATTTCTGCCATTTGTCTTTGACTTAAGCCTTTTTTAAAATGATTGATAACACAGTCCAACAACCATAATGCAAATGTAATGAAATCAATGGCAAATTAAAGTTGACATTATCCATAACAAAACCTACAAGGATTTTTGTAGTTCAGTGCAAGGTTTTTACACGCATTTGAAGTTGGTGATTTTGGAACGCTGCCTAACAAGAAAAGATCATTGAAAATTTGATAAAATAATGATTATTTATTTTTATTATCCTTGTTAGTTGTGGTATTTTACTGTTTTTGGGTCCGAGGAATTCATTTATTTTTTTTACCTAAAACTCACGCTCGATGGCGTTCCATACAAATGGTGCTATTTCTTGTAGATTTTCAAAGCGAAAACATTGTATTTACTTTTTTTAAGGCTAAAAAAATGTTGGCTTCATTGTAAAACATATTTTTTATAATATTACGAAGTTCAAATATTATTCTAAGTACGTTTCTATAAAAAAAATATAATTTTTATGGAAAAATTGTGTTTTTTATTGAAAAAAATTTATTTTTTTCTATGAAAATTTACAAGAAATATCACTATTTGTATGACAGCGCCATCTAGTGTGAGTTTTTCTTTTCTTATAATACAGTGTTCCAAAATCACCAATTTCAAATGTATGTAAAAAAAATCTCGCACTGAAAAATCTCGCACTAAAGAACACCCTTGAAGGTTTTGTTATGGATAATGTCAACTTTCATTCGCAATTGGTCTCATCCCATTCGCATTCGGAAAGTTCCATTTCGTAATTTTTTTTAAAAAAAATATAAAATAATCGAACTCTTTTAGGTGTCTTTGCACTTATAATGTTCTTAGCGTAATACAGGTTAAGAAAAAATAGCAAAGGTGATGAAATTTCGGAAACCTTTAAATTTTTCTCATTTCTTTTTTTGCGACATTTTGACTGTGACATAAAATTTCTGACCTTTCTCTTAAAACCGCTTTGAAATTTCCCAATCACCTCCAAAATCTGGAGTAACGGGTAAAACCCCGGTTTTTCGGATCTTACGCACTTATATGCCAGTAACTTGGTTGAATATCAACCGATTTTAAGTTTTTCAGCTGATTTGAAAATGAATAATAAATAGTGTTCTTACGAATACAATTCGGTGTCATTTTGAAAAATCCATTAGAAACTGATTGAGTTATTCAACTTTTATTAAAACAACATTTTTTGACAAAATACAATTATTGGCAATACTACTTAGAAAAGTTTGTTGACCGTTTTCGTTTTAATTGAACATCATCAGTATCCCGTTTAAGTGACCAGCGATATTCGGAAATTATTTTTATTTTAACTTTTTCTTCAAAACGTTTTTCCATTGTAATTATTTCTTGATGATATGTTCGCCTTGTTCATCACTGAACTGGCCCAGGTTTCTGGGAAGAAGTCTAGATGTGAATGGAGGAAATGAATTTTAATTGACATGTTGCAGCCCATTTCACCATACGCACTCAAAAGTCATCAGCAATCGCGACATAGTTGTTGCTTCTGTGATTACCAAGAGAGTTATCGCATAGTACAACAAAACTCTTCCATGTGCGTTTTTCAACGGAACTGAGCTTGTTGATAAAATTCTCATTTCTCATAACTTTACGAATTTGAGGCCCAATGAATATACCTGAAATTCATCAGAACTGATAAATGAGATAACAAATATTAGATCTGTGAAGAAATTGATACCTTCTTTAATTTTGGCTTCGCTTAATTTTGGGAACACCGCTCTAAGATAGCAAAAAGATTCTCCGTTTACATCAATTTTTTTACAAATTGTTTTATGTATCCTAACTTTAGATGCAGTGGTGGCAAAATGTCCGGCCATATATATATCGGTTTTGTAGCACTTACAAAATTTGCGTACTTTAAATTTTTGCGGGTTAAAAAAGTGTGTCCCGAAATATTTGTTTCACAAAAGTAGCAATTATCTGGTTTATGCCAGAGCTGATGATGCCAAGTCATAGGCGTACAAAAGACAAAGAAATTGAAGGTTGAACTTTGTATTTTTTAATGTTGCACAGAAATTTTTACAAACAAATTCTGGCTCATACCAGCGACTGCATTTGTAAGAACGATCGAAGTGATAAGAAGTGATAAATCAAACAAAACAAATGAACAAAAACTAAAACAATATGTTTATATGTTAAACGGGATACTCATATATTCAATAAAAAAGCGGTCAAACAAATATTTCTGAGTAGTTTGGCCAAAAATTGTATTTGTTCAAAAAATTTTGTTTTAATAAAAGTTGAATAACTCAATCAGTTTCTAACGGATTTTTAAAAATGACACCGAATTACACAGTATAAAAATTGTGTAAAAATGAGTTTACAGGAAAAATACACAGATTTTTTTCAGTGTAATTTTAAAAGTGTATTCACCATCCGCAGTTTCTTCTTTCCAAATCAGCCGAAAAACTAAAACTTTTGGAGGTGTTTGTGAAATTTCAAAACTGGTTTCTTGTTGTACTCAGCCAGATTTACAAGAAAAATAATATCATTTCCCAGGTATTTTTTCTCTGTCACACTCTATTATATGTGGCATGAAGTTATAAAATACACTGGTGGACATTTTCACTGTGAGTCACTGTATAGTTTTGCAGCTACGAGGGTTGCTATTTATATTTCGGATCCGGAAATAAAAACACAATAATTTATCATTGGAAATGGTTTTATTGTTTTTTAAAATATTCTTCTTTAAGATCAATACACTTTTTCATGCGCACAAACCAATTTTCGAAACACTTTTTCTACTTCGATTGAGAGTCCTCCAAACATGATTTTTGAACGCTTCAACAGCTGTTTCAGGCGATGAACAACGTTGACCAAGCATTTTTTCTCGATGCTAGGGAATAAGAAGAAGTCATTGGGTGCTAAATCAGGGCTATACGGTGGGTGGCCCATCAATTCGACATCTTGAGTGGTCAAATAGGTCATCGTTTCAGCATATGTGTGAGAGCTCGCATTCTCGTGATGCAAAATGATCCGCATTCTCTTATTATCATTCTTCATTTCTTCGAACACTGTTGGCAAACAGGTGGTTGTATAACACTCAGAAGCGACAGTCCTACGTTCCACGGTATAACCACCAAGTTGACAAGTTTAACTTGGTGGTTATACCGAAAAAACGCAATCAATTGCATCGATGTTCTTCTTCACGAACAACTTTTGTTGCATTTGGCTCGTCTTGAAAGACCCATACGGTCGATTGCTGTTTTGTCACCTGTGACAATGTTATACACTGACTTTGAGCTACCGCGGTTATACTTTTTCAACATCTCTTTGCACCAATACCTACGAGCCTTTTTTAGGCATTCGTCAAATTTTGTGGGATCCAACGAGAACAATTTTTCTTCACGGCCAAATGAACATGCTATTGATGCTTGTCATACTAATGCCAAGGATGCCTCAATCTCAGGGTATACCACATGTCGGTCTTGTTAATCAGTTCACGCACAGCATCGATGTTTTCTGGCAGTGACCGAGTTTGGACGTTTTGATAAAATAATGCTTATTTATTTTTATTATATTGGAAAGTTGTGTTATCTTACTGTTTTTGGGGCTGTTAAATTAAAAAAACAAGCTAGATGGCTCTGTCATACAAATGGTGCTATTTCTTGTAGATTTTCATAGCGAAAACATTGCATTTATTTTTTAAGGCTAAAAAAATTAATTTTTGATGTTGGCTTCTTTGTAAAACACATTTTAAATCATATAACGATGTTCAAATATTATTCTAAGTACGTTACTATTAAAAAATCTAATTTTTATGGATAATGTCAACTTTCATTTGCAATTGGTCTCATCCTATTCGCATTCTGAAAGTTCGATTTCGTAATTTTTTTAAAAAAATATATAATTTAATCGAACTCTTTTTTGCGTCTTTGCACTTATAATGTTCTTAGCGTATTACAGGTTAAGAAATAAACAGCAAAGGTGATGAAATTTTGGAAACCTTTAAATTTTTCTCAATTCTTTTTTGCGCCATTTTGACTGTGACATAAAATTTCTGCCTTTTCTCTTAACCGACTCTTTTTATTAATGTATAAATGAAAAAAAAATGTTATATGTTTCCAATAATGTTGGTAGTTATATACACTATAGAAAAAAAAATATTTGGATGTATGATTAATTACACAGTGTAACAAAAAAGAATGAAGTCAAAATACCATACTATTTTTCTTGTACGTCTTGCTGAGTACAGAAACCGGTTTGAAATTTCCCAAACACCTCCAAAATCTGAAGTTACGGATAAAAACCCGGTCTTCCAAAACAATATCTCCTTTGTTGCATAAGCATGAGCAAGCAATAACCATTCATTCTTATTCTTTGCACTTATGCACGGTTTCTATTTCGCAATTCTTTCATGTAGCCCATATCTGTGAATAACTCTTCTTCTGCGTGGCAATTTATTTGCAGATGTTCGGCCATCATATCTTGAATATTTAGAGCATTAAGCATTGGGTTAGAATGTGATTTCTTTACTATCCGTCGTTCAACTCGGACATAAATTTGTTTTGAACTAGACCTCGGCTTGCTTATAATCCGATTTTCGTTGGCATATCTCCTTATTATATATATAATGGTTCCCCGATGGATTTTGGCAATTTCTGCCATTTGTCTTTGACTTAAGCCGTTTTTAAAATGATTGATAACACAGTCCAACAACCATAATGCAAATGTAATGAAATCAATGGCAAATTAAAGTTGACATTATCCATAACAAAACCTACAAGGATTTTTGTAGTTCAGTGCAAGGTTTTTACACGCATTTGAAGTTGGTGATTTTGGAACGCTGCCTAACAAGAAAAGATCATTGAAAATTTGATAAAATAATGCTTATTTATTTTTATTATCCTTGTTAGTTGTGGTATTTTACTGTTTTTGGGTCCGAGGAATTCATTTATTTTTTTTACCTAAAACTCACACTCGATGGCGTTCCACACAAATGGTGCTATTTCTTGTAGATTTTCGAAGCGAAAACATTGTATTTACTTTTTTTAAGGCTAAAAAAATGTTGGCTTCGTTGTAAAACATATTTTTTATAATATTACGAAGTTCAAATATTATTCTAAGTACGTTTCTATAAAAAAATATAATTTTTATGGAAAAAATTGTGTTTTTTATTGAAAAAATTTATTTTTTTCTATGAAAATTTACAAGAAATATCACTATTTGTATGACAGCGCCATCTAGTGTGAGTGTTTCTTTTCTTATAATACAGTGTTCCAAAATCACCAATTTCAAATGTATGTAAAAAAAATCTCGCACTGAAAAATCTCGCACTAAAGAACACCCTTGAAGGTTTTGTTATGGATAATGTCAACTTTCATTCGCAATTGGTCTCATCCCATTCGCATTCGGAAAGTTCAATTTCGTAATTTTTTAAAAAAAAAATATAAAATAATCGAACTCTTTTAGGTGTCTTTGCACTTATAATGTTCTTAGCGTAATACAGGTTAAGAAAAAATAGCAAAGGTGATGAAATTTCGGAAACCTTTAAATTTTTCTCATTTCTTTTTTGCGCCATTTTGACTGTGACATAAAATTTCTGACCTTTCTCTTAAAACCGCTTTGAAATTTCCCAATCACCTCCAAAATCTGGAGTAACGGGTAAAAACCCGGTTTTTCGGATCTTACGCACTTATATGCCAGTAACCGATTTTAAGTTTTTCAGCTGATTTGGAAATGAATAATAAATAGTGTTCTTACGAATACAATTCGGTGTCATTTTGAAAAATCCGTTAGAAACTGATTGAGTTATTCAACTTTTATTAAAACAACATTTTTTGACAAAATAAATTATTGGCAATACTACTTAGAAAAGTTTGTTGACCGTTTTCGTTTTAATTGAACATCATCAGTATCCCGTTTAAGTGACCAGCGATATTCGGAAATTATTTTTATTTTTACTTTTTCTTCAAAACGTTTTTCCATTGTAATTATTTCTTGATGATATGTTCGCCTTGTTCATCACTGAACTGGCCCAGGTTTCTGGGAAGAAGTCTAGATGTGAATGGAGGAAATGAATTTTAATTGACATGTTGCAGCCCATTTCACCATACGCACTCAAAAAGTCATCAGCAATCGCGTCATAGTTGTTGCTTCTGTGATTACCAAGAGAGTTATCGCATAGTACAACAAAACTCTTCCATGTGCGTTTTTCAACGGAACTGAGCTTGTTGATAAAATTCTCATTTCTCATAACTTTACGAATTTGAGGCCCAATGAATATACCTGAAATTCATCAGAACTGATAAATGAGATAACAAATATTAGATCTGTGAAGAAATTGATACCTTCTTTAATTTTGGCTTCGCTTAATTTTGGGAACACCGCTCTAAGATAGCAAAAAGGTTCTCCGTTTACATCAATTTTTTTACAAATTGTTTTATGTATCCTAACTTTAGATGCAGTGGTGGCAAAATGTCCGGCCACTCTTCTACAGAAAGTTACACGAAAATCTTCTTCCACCAAATGCCTTACTCGCGACCCAAGGATTTCAGCCTGTCGTTTTGACAAACTTAAATCGCGAACGAGATCGCAGAAATCTGAATTTAACACAAAATGTCGCTCCGTTATAGATTTGGATGGAAGGTACTCTTCTTCCACAAATATTTTTCAGCTTGAAAACCACATATGCTCGTTGTCCGAACTTTATCATTACCAGATACAGGTTTTGTAGCACTTACAAAATTTGCGTACTTTAAATTTTTGCGGGTTAAAAAAGTGTGTCCCGAAATATTTGTTTCACAAAAGTAGCAATTATCTGGTTTATGTCAGAGCTGATGATGCCAAGTCATAGGCGTACAAAAGGCAAAGAAATTGAAGGTTGAACTTTGTATTTTTTAATGTTGCACAGAAATTTTTACAAACAAATTCTGGCTCATACCAGCGACTGAATTTGTAAGAACGATCGAAGTGATAAGAAGTGATAAATCAAACAAAACAAATGAACAAAAACTAAAACAATATGTTTATATGACAAACGGGATACTCATATATTCAATAAAAAAGCGGTCAAACAAATATTTCTGAGTAGTTTGGCCAAAAATTGTATTTGCTCAACTCAATCAGTTTCTAACGGATTTTTAAAAATGACACCGAATTACACAGTATAAAAATTGTCGGTCTTGTTAATCAGTTCACGCACAGCATCGATGTTTTCTGGCAGTGACCGAGTTTTGACGTTTTGATAAAATAATGCTTATTTATCTTTATTATATTGGAAAGTTGTGTTATCTTACTGTTTTTGTGGTTGAGAAATTAAAAAAACCAAGCTAGATGGCGCTGTCATACAAATGGTGCTATTTCTTGTAGATTTTCATAGCGAAAAAAACTGTATTTATTTTTTAAGGCTAAAACATTAATTTTTGATGTTGGCTTCATTGTAAAACTCATTTTAAATCATATAACGATGTTCAAATATTATTCTAAGTACGTTACTATTAATAAAAATAATTTTTATGGATAATGTCAACTTTCATTTGCAATTGGTCTCATCCTATTCGCATTCGGAAAGTTCGATTTCGTAATTTTTTTTAAAAAAATATATAATTTAATCGAACTCTTTTTTGCGTCTTTGCACTTATAATGTTCTTAGCGTATTACAGGTTAAGAAATAAACAGCAAAGGTGATGAAATTTTGGAAACCTTTAAATTTTTCTCAATTCTTTTTTGCGCCATTTTGACTGTGACATAAAATTTCTGCCTTTTCTCTTAACCGACTCTTTTTATTAATGTATAAATGAAAAAAAATGTTATATGTTTCCAATAATGTTGGTAGTTATATACACTATAGAAAAAAAATATTTGGATGTATGATTAATTACACAGTGTAACAAAAAAGAATGAAGTCAAAATACCATACTATTTTTCTTGTACGTCTTGCTGAGTACAGAAACCGGTTTGAAATTTCCCAAACACCTCCAAAATCTGAAGTTACGGATAAAAACCCGGTCTTCCAAAACAATATCTCCTTTGTTGCATAAGCATGAGCAATCAATAACCATTCATTCTAATTCTTTGCACTTATGCACGGTTTCTATTTCGCAATTCTTTCATGTAGCCCATATCTGTGAAGAACTCTTCTTATGTTTTCTGCGTGGCAATTTATTTGCAGATGTTCGGCCATCATATCTTGAATATTTAGAGCATTAAGCATTGGGTTAGAATGTGATTTCTTTACTATCCGTCGTTCAACTCGGACATAAATTTTTTTTTGAACTAGACCTCGGCTTCCTTATAATCCGATTTTCGTTGGCATATCTCCTTATTATATATATAATGGTTCCCCGATGGATTTTGACAATTTCTGCCATTTGTCTTTGACTTAAGCCGTTTTTAAAATGATTGATAACACAGTCCAACAACCATAATGCAAATGTAATGAAATCAATGGCAAATTAAAGTTGACATTATCCATAACAAACCTACAAGAATTTTTGTAGTTCAGTGCAAGGTTTTTACACGCATTTGAAGTTGGTGATTTTGGAACGCTGCCTAACAAGAAAAGATCATTGAAAATTTGATAAAATAATGCTTATTTATTTTTATTATCCTTGTTAGTTGTGATATTTTACTGTTTTTGGGTCCGAGGAATTCATTTATTTTTTTTACCTAAAACTCACGCTCGATGGCGTTCCATACAAATGGTGCTATTTCTTGTAGATATTCAAAGCGAAAACATTGTATTTACTTTTTTTAAGGCTAAAAAAAATGTTGGCTTCATTGTAAAACATATTTTTTATAATATTACGAAGTTCAAATATTATTCTAAGTACGTTTCTATAAAAAAAATATAGTTTTTATGGAAAAAATTGTGTTTTTTTATTGAAAAAAATTTAAAAATAGCACTATTTGTATGACAGCGCCATCTAGTGTCAGTTTTTCTTTTCTTATAATACAGTGTTCCAAAATCACCAATTTCAAATGTATGTAAAAAAAATCTCGCACTAAAGAAAACCCTTGAAGGTTTTGTTATGGATAATGTCAACTTTCATTTGCAATTGGTCTCATCCCATTCGCATTCGGAAAGTTCAATTTCGTAATTTTTTTTAAAAAAAACTCTTTTAGGTGTCTTTGCACTTATAATGTTCTTAGCGTAATACAGGCTAAGAAAAATAGCAAAGGTGATACAATTTCGGAAACCTTTAAATTTTTCTCATTTCCTTTTTGCGCCATTTTGACTGTGACATAAAATTTCTGACCTTTCTCTTAAAACCGCTTTGAAATTTCCCAAACACCTCCAAAATCTGGAGTAACGGGTAAAAACCCGGTTTTTCGGATCTTACGCACTTATATGCCAGTAACTTGGTTGAATATCAACCGATTTTAAGTTTTTCAGCTGATTTGGAAATAATTAATAAATAGTGTTCTTACGAATACAATTCGGTGTCATTTTGAAAAATCCGTTAGAAACTGTTTGAGTTATTCAACTTTTATTAAAAAAACATTTTTTGACAAAATACAATTATTGGCAATACTACTTAGAAAAGTTTGTTGACCGTTATCGTTATTATTGAACATCATCAGTATCCCGTTCAAGTGACCAGAAATATTCGGAAATCGTTTTTATTTTTACTTTTCCTTCAAAACGTTTTTCCGTTGTAATTATTTCTTGATGATATGTTCGCCTTGAAGAAGAAGTCTAGATGTCAATGGAGGAAATGAATTTTAATTGACATGTTGCAGCCCATTTCACCATACGCACTCAAAAATTCATCAGCAATCGCGACATAGTTGTTGCTTCAGTGATTACCAAGAGAGTTATCGCAAAGTGCAACAAAACTCTTCCATGCGCGTTTTTCAACGGAACTGAGCTTGTTGATAAAATGCTCATCTCTCATAACTTTACGAATTTGAAGTCTAGGGAACATACTTGAAATTCATCAGAACTGATAAATGAGATAACAAATATTAGATCTGTGAAGAAATTGATACCTTCTTTAATTTTGGCTTCGCTTAATTTTGGGAACACCGCTCTAAGATAGCAAAAAGGTTCTCCGTTTACATCAATTTTTTTTACAAATTGTTTTATGTATCCTAACTTTAGATAGCAATATTCGGAAATCATTTTTATTTTAACTTTCCTTGAAAACGTTTTTCCATTGTAATTATTTCTTGATGATATGTTCGCCTTGTTCATCACTGAACTGGCCCAGGTTTCTGGGAAGAAGTCTAGATGTGAATGGAGGAAATGAATTTTAATTGACATGTTGCAGCCCATTTCACCATACGCACTCAAAAATTTATCAGCGATCGCGACATAGTTGTTGCTTCTGTGATAACCAAGAGAGTTGTCGCATAGTGCAACAAAACTCTTCCATATGCGTTTTTCAACGGAACTGAGCTTGTTGATAAAATGCTCATCTTTTATAACTTTACGAATTTGAGGTCCAATGAATATACCTGAAATTCATCAGAACTGATAAATGAGATAACAAATATTAGATCTGTGAAGAAATTGATACCTTCTTTAATTTTGGAAACACCGCTCTAAGATAGCAAAAAGGTTCTCCGTTTACATACATTTTTTTACAAATTGTTTTATGTATCCTAACTTTAGATGCAGTGGTGGCAGAACAACCTTATCAGCTGTAACTAATGGGGCGTTTAAAACGGTTTTCCTGCCTATTAGATATGTGTCACAAGATGGCCATACCTTGCGATCGTAGCGATTTGCTGCACGACTATCCCATTCACAAAGATAACATGGATATTTTGTGTAACCACCTTTTATACCAAATAAAATTGTCAAAACCTTTAAATCGGCGACGACTTTCTATTTATGCAAGTCATAGTTGACGAATAGAAGTATTTGGTTCACAACTTCATACGTTTCTTTTGTACTAGTCGCATATGCGATTGAGCAGATGGTAACAGATTTTTGTTATGCAGTAAAACAGCTTTCAAGTCTAGAAAAAACATTACAAATTTTATATAAAAAAATTTAAATCTATTAAAAACAAAATGTTTGTTGAATACGTACTTTTACATGAGCCGTCAATGAAAAGTCGCCAGTCGACTGCCTTATAATTGTGACTTAATTCCGCAAAAAGTTTGGGTACATTAGCGCAATTTATGAGATTACTATCTTTTTCACCACTCTTAAAACTTTCTTCAAATAACAATGTCCGGCCACTCTTCTACAGAAACTTACACGAAAATCTTCTTCCACCAAATTCCACTGCCTTACTCGCGACCCAAGGATTTCAGCCTGTCGTTTTGACAAACTTAAATCGCGAACGAGATTGCAGAAATCTGAATTTAACACAAAATGTCGCTCCGTTATAGATTTTGATGGAAGGTACTATTCTTCCACCAAATATATTTCAGCTTCAAAATCACATATTCTCGTTGTCGGAACTTTATCATTACCAGATATAGGTTTTATAGCACTTACAACATTTGCGTACTTTAAATTTTTGCGGGTTAAAAAAGTGTGTCCTGAAATATTTGTTTCACAAAAGTAGAAAATATCTGGTTTATGCCAGAGCTGATGATGCCACGTCATAATGTTGCACAGCAATTTTCACAAACATATTCTGAGAACGATCGAAGTGATAAGAAGTGATAAATCACACAAAACAAATGAACAAAAACTAAAACAATATGTTTATATGACAAACGGGATACTGAGATATTCAATAAAAAAGCGGTCAAACAAATATTTCTGAGTAGTTTGGCTAAAAATTGTATTTTTTCTAAAAATGTTGTTTTAATAAAAGTTGAATAACTCAATCAGTTTCTAACGGATTTTTGAAAATGACACCGAATAACACAGTATAAAAATTGTATAAAAATGAGTTTACAGGAAAAATACACAAATTTTTTTCAGTGTAATTTTAAAAATGTATACACAATTCGAAAGGCTGCAGTTTCTTCTTTCCAAATCAGCCGAAAAACTAAAACTTTTGGAGGTGTTTGTGAAATTTCAAAACCGGTTTCTTGTTGTACTCAGCAAGATCTACAAGAAAAATAATATAATTTCCCAGGTATTTATTCTCTGTCACACTCTATTATATGTGGCATGAAGTTATAAAATACACTGGTGGACATTTTCACTGTGAGTCACTGTATAGTTTTGCAGCTACGAGGGTTGCTACTTATATTTCAGATCCGGAAATAAAAACACAATAATTTATCATTGGAAATGGTTTTATTGTTTTTTAAAATATTCTTCTTTAAGATCAATACACTTTTGCATGCGCACAAACCAATTTTCGAGATTGAGACTCCTCCAAACATGATTTTTGAACGCTTCAACAGCTGTTTCGGGCGATGAAAAACGTTGACCAAGCATTTTTTTCTCGATGCTAGGGAATAAGAAGAAGTCATTGGGTGCCAAATCAGGGCTATACGGTGGGTGGCCCATCAATTCGACATCTTGAGTAGTCAAATAGCTCATCGTTTCAGCATATGTGTGAGAGCTCGCATTCTCGTGATGCAAAATGATCCGCATTCTCTTATTATCATTCTTCATTTCTTCGAACACTGTTAGCAAACAGATTGTTGTATACCACACAGAAGCGACAATCCTACGTTCCACTAAACTTGGCAACTTGGTGGTTATGCCAAAAAAGCTCAATCGTTTGCTTCGATGTTCTTCTTCATGAACAAATTTTGTTGGATTTGGCTCGTCTTGAAAGACCCATACAGTCGATTGCTGTTTTGTCACCTGTGACAATGTTATACA